>VWZS01005076.1:568469-1027619 GCA_013397075.1 Rhabdornis inornatus
AGCTATTGATGTATTTGTAAAGGAGTACAAAAACAGGAAGCTAAAAGCAATTATGATAAACATGGTATATGAAAATGCAATTTCAATTTACATATTTATAAATTTATATACACACATCTTTAATATGTGTATTAAAATATATGAATTTATATTAGAGCTATATATTTAAAACTAATGAAAGCATGCACACACACACGGGAGATTGACTCTGTTTTATTAAAACACATATTTTGTGCATAACAGCTGCTATGTATATTATAATGTAGACTTTTATAGGTATGTGTGCCTATATACCATGCTCTGTACCCAGCTATAAAAATATAGGTACATATATACACAAAATATAGGTAAATATATTTAATAACTTGTGTACAGGAAGGGTTAGTCCTGAGTTACAGTTCTTCTCTCCCAGGCTGTATCTATTTATATAAACTAGATATCCAAAAGCCTTGTAGTATGTATTATCTGTCATATGGTCCATATAAAATATTAGCTATAATGGAGAGTAAAATTAATGATTTATGTTGTATACTACAATAAAAGTACTCCTTGATATGCAGCATTTTTATGAATTTACTGTATGAATTTACAGTGAATTAACACATGATCACTACTCATGATATATAAAGTGTATAAAGTATATATGGAAATGGTGCTTCCACTGAACCACTTTATTACTTACATACATATNTACACATCTCTGTTGTAAAATTACATGCAAAAATAATTTTAAAGCAGTAATTGGGGGTATTACAAACACACAGAGGCAAGATATTCAAATGAGAGGGGTCTGAACTGATCCCATCCCTGGTGCTCGCTCCTGCTCCTCCCCTGCATTCTGAATTTCTTGCTTTTGTGGATTCAAGTCAGAATTTATTTCCATGGTGCTTCGTTTAGTGACTTCAGCACCACTCAGAAAAAGAAATACATCCCTCCCCACCCACCTCCTCTGCCATGGGCTTTCCCAGAGAGCCCCAAGGTGCTCAGATGCACAAATCCATCTCCAGTCCCACTGATTTCTAGAGGGCATTCTTTTGTAAAAAGAAAAAATCCACTTCTAAGTTTCAGCAAAAAATGAAAGAGAAGACAAGCATTTTACCAATGCTTATAGTGTAATAGAGGTCAGTGAATTATTTAGATAAGCTATTAATTATTCTGCAAATATATATATTTCTATTTTTATAAAATTACAATTTCTTATACCTAAAAGCTCCTTCATGAGCAACAAAGCCATCAGAGGCGTGATGAGCCCAGCTGAGCTGTCCTTGGGAACTGAAAATGAGCTGAACCTTCATTTATTTATTTCCACTGCTGCTTCAGGGAGACAACCTGGATAGTGAACCTGGGGATTTTCCAAGTTTTAAGCCCTTTTTTTTTCCCCCAGGTGAGCTTTTCAGAGCAGCCAGAGTACCTAAGTCCCCCAGGAATGGGGAGTACCCGAGTGCCACAGGCTCCCCAGAAAGCTGAACCCGAAGGAGAAGCTGCACCTGTGACATTCCCAGTCCCAGGATGGGACGAGAGGCACTGGAGCAGCTCTGGGGCTGCTGGGTGAGGCAGAGCCAGGAATCTCTGAACTCCTCTGTGGCCATGCCTCAATAAACCTGTGCCATCCAGTCTTCAACCACTTCCCATCCCTTCCCTACCCAAAGAAACGAAAGAATTTTTTTATTTTTCCTTTCCAAGCTGCCTTTTGCACATTACGTGAAGTTTTGTGGTCACAACCCGCCCTAGCAGCAGCACCACTGACCTCACCCTGCTCTCGGGTCACCCCAAAAATGCTCTTTGTGGGGGTGATTGGGGGCTGCTGCCCTTTGCTGTGCTGCTGTTAAAGATGTTACACCCAGCAGCTCTGAGCCCTGCCACGGCTGCTCCCAGAGGGAAAACCAGAGGTGACCCCAGGTGGCTGCAGCAGAGACCCCGACTGTGCCAGACCCTCCTGTCTCCTGCAGTGCCTCCTGCTGCCCCTTGGGAAATAATCCCTGCACTTCAAACCTTGCTGCAGCACGTGGAAACTCCATTCATGAACAAATGGTCCATGGGCAAGCACTGCATGTTACAGGACACCAACAAGCCAGGTACGTTTGTGGAAAAATACTGGAGAAACGCCATCCATGCAAGGGTGTCTCTAATGCTGAGTTCTTTGCAGCCATTTCCTGAAGCATGAATGATTTAATGGAATGAACAACCTTTTTATTTGAAAATAATGTCAGAACACTTAGAAAACTGTGAGTAAGACATGTAGCACCGTATTTTCCTCACGTTACTAACTGTATGCAGTACACACAGCTGTGTACAGGATCTGAGCTGTTCATAACAAAAAAATTCAGCTGGAAACAGATTCTAGCAGCAGCAGCAAATTGGAAATGACTGTGAATGGCCTTGTGTTATATATTATTTTTCTACCATTATAAAACGTTGTAAAGTCCAATCAATAGTTGACTAAAACCCATGTTGTGCTTTGTCCCTGTTAAACAGTTTCTTTATGTGTTCCTGATGAAAAATAAAAAAGTCTCTCTTTTTCAGTAATATGGAACATCCTGGAAAGCCATATTACTTTCATAAAAATTTAATTTAAAGCACAGAACATGTCAGTGTGCCAGGCCTAAAATATTACGGATTAAAAAAAAAAAGAAGAAAACAACAACCAACAAACCCCTAAGCATTTCCTTTCTATACAACAATGGAGAATATATATCTTTGCTATATATTTTAAACATGGAATAGCTTTTACTTTTTGCTATGTATATGTCTTTCAAAATACATTGTCAGTATTTGTACTTGAAAAATACTGTACAAAACGAACATACTATAATTATTCTGTATAAACTTTATACATTTTATAATATCTATCCTTTTGGTCTAGAGTAAACACTTAGATTGATTGGATTAACCACAGTATATGACAACACCATCCCCCTCAGAACTACACCAGTGTCTCTTACATTCATTTTTCAGAAGTCCACTTTATATTAGAACATACATGTTCAAAAGCAGAGAGTTTAAAACAATAAAGTTCAGAACCATCAGTTCATGTCACACTCAAAACAACAATCACTAGGAAAAAATGGGCTTTGCAAACCAGTGACTTCTTCTAACTGAATAAAAGTGATTTTTTTAAAACAGCAAGATATAATCCACAGAAAATATATTACAAAACATGGGAAAAAACCAACTGAATTTAGGTATTTATTCAACTTTTAATCACAAAATGGAGTAACTAACTGAAAACAGAAAAGCCCCTTTGATTTCGACATCAGATCTGATTTGACACTATTTAATTTTGTTCTCATTTTCAACTAATGATCCTGCTCCTTACACATGCGCTCCCCCACAGCAGGGACACGGTCAGCATGCTCATGGGAACGTGTTTTTGGAACTCCTTGTTCCAGACATCGAGACTCCTGGTGGGTAGGGAACCACCCCACGTCCACTGGGAACACCCGGGCAGCATGCACGCAGGATTATTGCTTCAGGTACAGGCAGTGCAAGGTGCACACTCTGTGCTCTACCAACAACTCCTACCTACCTACCTGGGGTCCGTGGAGAGAAAAGGAACCTTAGTAGCTACAGAGAAGCCATTATGGGATCTACCATGAGTATAGCTAAACTCAGTCTAACAGCACTTTTAAATCTGAAGACAATTATCACCAAAACTTAAAAATACAACAAAAGCGATCTATAAATTAATAGTTCTGCAGTGTAGTACTAAATTACTATTTGTGCACTTTATTAGCATGTTAACTTTTCTGATTAGACAGACTTAAAACGATAGCTTGTTACTCTCAAAAAAAACTGAGATCTACCTTTTTTTTCTTTTTTCTTTTTTTTTTTCCTTTTTTTTTTTGTAATTTATGCTGGGATCTTTCCAAGTAAATCAGGAGGATGGAACTGATTACGAGAACATAAAACCCCTACTCTGAAGCAGCACTGAAGAAAAAAAAAATAATAATAAAAAGCTTACGATGGTGGTTGTCAACAGTCCAGGTAAAAATGTGGCACCCTTTGAAGAGGGCTGATAAAAATGGGAAGTGCTGAGATGCTCACACACCCACACCCACGCACATGCACACCCACAGACATAGACCTGGGCACGCACGTGTGCACACACACACGCAGGGACACGTACACGCAAACAAAAAGAGAAGAATACAACAACAAAAACCAATGCTAAGTCAGTTTTGTTTCTGCTTCTGGTAAAGTGCTGAAGACAGAAAGGTTGGTTTGGGTGTGGTGCTATCAAACAGGAAACACATTGTCCATCTAGTCAAATGCCAACCCGCAACAAAGAGAAGAAAAAGAAAAAAAGAAAAGAAAAAAGAAAAAAAAGAAAAAACCAAACAAAAAACCAACAAAACCCAAAACACCCCAGTGCCCCCGCGTTGGATTTACAGGGGGCCGTGCCGAGCTTCGTACTTGGCCAGGACGTTCTTGCACTTGCCCAGCTCCTTGCGAAGGTCGGCCACCTCCTGGCGCAGGGCCGAGTTCTCCTTCTCCAGGAAGGAGGCGCGGATGGCGATCTGGTTCTCCTTCAGCCGCCGCGCGTCCCGCGAGCGCTTCGCCGCCATGTTGTTCTTTCTGCGCCTCGCCCAGTACTTGTCGTCCTGCTCGTGAGACACACACACACACACACACACAGGCAAACAGAGCTGTTAGATTTTGGTCAGAGCACTGGAGCTGCCCGTTGGAGCCGCTCCCAGCTCCGGTGTCACCCCGTGGAGTCACGGCTCTGCACGGCACAATCTGCCCTTGGCAGCACAGATGCCCTCAGATGTTCCTGTCAAAATGTTTATGCTAACCCCCTCATCCTCCTGACGGGGAATTCCTCCAAGGAAAAGTGAAGCAATGTTCTGGAGGTACAATCCATCTCCCATCTAGGCTGACCTAGTTAGCACATCCACCTTCACGTTCCATGACTCACCCTGCACACTGGCTGCAGCAGCACTCATTAGCTCTGGCCCTGCTCAGCACTGCCAGCCAACACCTGCTTCACTCTCTGTGTTGCTATCACCCATTTCATCTACTGCTCCGCTCTTTTTTCATGTTCAAAGTACTCTACAGAGCCCCAAAATGTTCCTGTCTGCACCACTAAGTCACTGCAAGAGGATTCCTTGGCATGGTGATGATGGCTGCTCTGGGACCAACCACAGAGATTAGTGCAATAGGCTTTGACTGCGGAAAAAAAAAAAGCATGGGAACAGAAATAGGTCCATTACCCCTTGAGGTTTCATAAGCTAACACATTCCCAAAGAGTTATCCCAGAAGACTTGCCTCCAGATCACCTTACTGCATTGGTGTATCAAAGACTTAAAGTAACTACTGAATTTCACCCGATTTTTCCACTCTTTCAGTGAAGTGGCCTTCAGCAAAATGCCAGTTTTTGATGTTGCTTTGTAACTGAAATTAAGTTCTAGAACTTTGGAACAACTCAGGAAATACAAAGCAGGCAGAATCCCCTGTGAAAAGTGAAATTCAGTCCTCTGTAGAATACAAGTGATGCAGCCACTCAAGCCTCAAACTGCCTGGCCAAGTCAAATTCCCTCTTTCTTCATCTTAACATGCTTCCATTTCCCCGTGCAGCTCCCAAGGACCAGCACAGGGCAGGAGACCCAGCTGCTCCTGTGCTGCACTGAGCAAACACCCACCACTCCTGGGTTCTTCACCCAGCCTAATCCTACTGTTCTGCACCTTCTGCTGCTGCACAAGGCAAAGCAAGAGCAAAACAACTGCTAGCAGGAGGGCTCTTGAACTGCTTTCTATCAGTTTGGCTCAACAAAGCGTGGAGGAATGCTAAACTGGAGCCACCATTATCTCTAAATGGCTCTTCACCTGTATGTAGATGGGGCCCTGCAAAATCATCCAAAAAAACAAGCACGCAGCAAAAAGCTATGACCCAAATCTTGTTTATAATTTCCCATCTCAATTCACTCCATAAAAATCAGCTTTAAGCAATTTATTAGTGTGCCACCTAGGCTTCATCCCTCTTTATTTTAACAAATTGCTATGGCAAATCCCTTAATCCAGGCCTGAAAGAGGTAAGGCTGGCATTTCCAAATCACATGCAGCCCAGAGACGATTGACTGGTCTAATCTGCTTACCCTCCTCCAGAACCCAGAGGCTGCTCCACATGCCAGGGCAGAAGCAGCACTTGGGTCAAGTGCTCTGAAACGAGTCAAGGGCAAGCAATGGGATGATCCTGAGGGAATGAGAGACCCTGAGCTCCTGCTTCCCTCCTGTGCTGCACTGCTGGCTCCCACCTCTGGCCAGCAGGATGTTTGCCAAGAGCTTGCTTTGATGAATAAAGGTACCTGGGAGATATGACAAAGGGAGAAACTCCAGCCACTCCTGCAGCAAATACCTCTCCCTTGGGCACTGCAACCCAACAGGGCATCACGGGCAGGAAAACTTGCCCAGGTAAGCAACAAGGTGCAGGAAAACCTTTGCAAAGGAAAGCTGAGTGACAACGACCTGAACACTACTGCAATTGTGATTTCTGTGCTTTTAACTTGCACCACAGCATGCTTAGGGATAAAAATAGCTTCTTTCCCTAATGCTATCAATCTGGTGCAAACACATGGCATGCCAGGCTCCCTGCACATGCAGCCAGGGATTCCCACTGACTCCAACAGGCTCTCAGGCTGTGTCTCTTGGGGACAGTAGCAACAGCAGAATGAAATTTTGCCCTGACTGCCTCTGATAAAAAGAGATCCTCTTGGAAAGCACCTACCGGGAAAACAACCTGGCAAATAATATTCAGAGTGTTTGATAACCTGGATCAGTTGGTCAATTTTCCTGCTATCTTCATGCACTTTGCTCTTCACATCTCAGAAGCAGTGAGTGGCACAGACTCTTTCTTCTAAAATATTGACGTAGTATTGTATTTTACATATTGTATTAAAACAACACCTCTCAGCAGAAAAAATCTGTTTTCTTCTGTTTTCCTACCACTTATCTAGATTCTTATACCTGGATTAGTGAATATATATTAGTGAAATAGTTTTTACTATAGTGTTCTCATTCATTATTAAACACAGAACTACAGCAGCTTCCAAATAATACACAATACTTCAGTTTGTCATCAGGGTCCTCCATTCTCCTTGAAGGATTCACAGCCTGTGCTGAATAGACAGAGGATGAAGAAAAAGGAAACATGAATAGAAAAAGGATGAAGAAAAAGGAAACATGATCAGGCTGTTTCATAAGTGGGAAATATGGGACAAAGCAAGCTTGTCCAAGGTCAAGCAGGAAGTTTCTGGCATACAAAGGAAATGAATATTGAGGTCATGAATTTCAACTGTTGCATAACTAATAAGGGACATCCTCCCTTCAGTCTCATCCAGAACCCTGAACAGTTTTATTCTACAGCAAAGTCAGGTCTAGATTGAAAGATTTACCTTACATGAACAAAACAGATTCATGCTCCAAACCTGCACCTCAGCGAGCAACTGTGAGAGACCCTGTAGGGATCACCTTGTCACCAGTTCCAAATTACCTTCAGGTCATCTGGGATGAAGACTTTGCGAGCTTTCTTAATCATGGGCTGGGGTTTCAGCTCTTCTTCGGAGAACTTGCGCTTGCGGGGGTCGAACATCTCCTGGCCAGGAATGCTGGACAGAGCAAGATCTGCAGGGTCAGGCTCGTAGCCAACAGGAACTTGGATAGTCTCAGGATCAATAGGGCTCGGTGTGTTCCGGTTTGCTGGCAAGATCTGACCTGCAGAAAAACGGGATCAATACAGCTGGGTTAGAAAAAAAATATATTAATTGCATCAAAGGGTTTTGGAAGATCTCTACATGCTTTACAAGCAGTAATTCTTTCAGCTTTCCCTTCAGATTTGGTATCTCTGCTTGCTAAATATTAGATTGTCCATTCTGCAAGGTACATATTCTGATCCAGACATGCTCATGGCCTTTATATTCAGAATCTGCTCCTAACTCTGGTTGCTAATCCTGGATTCCCACATAACATCACTGAATCCAACACTGAGTTACACTGGACTGCAGGCAGAAGATATATGGCTCCAACCTGTGCCACTTCATTAGGATCCCATCCTCAGGAGCAGATTATAAGTACTGTCATTTAGTTCAGCTCTATCAGCACACTGTAACCCCTCACAGTTATACGTCTGAGGGTACATTATTTTACAGTCAAACAATGTACAGTACTTGCCATGAATAGCATCTCATGAAAGTGTACTTTCAGCTGTGCTGGAGGCTCGGCCGGAGACAGCTATTTATTCTTTATGAAATCCTACCAGGCATATCCTAAAAGAAAACCAGCAACATGAAAGGCTACAATGATTCCTTAAAGATGCTCTGTAAAAATGAAAAAGATGCTTACTAATGCTGCATTTCTCTTTTATGGTATATAAAATCTACTAAAAAGGAGCGTATCTCCAGAAAATGAGTGATATACCTCCCATTTTTCTCTTTTTGATTTTAGATAAAGCCTTCAAGATCCTACAGCACCAATTCGGGCACCATTCCCACTAAAAATCCAATTTAAAATCTCAACCAAAGGTTCCAAAAATAGGATCCTGAAGTCAGCTGCCTAAACATGGACTATCCCCAGGGGCAGAATTTTCAGAAGTTTTCACATGCCTCAGAAGTAGAAGCCTCACAGACTTCAGAGGGAGGACTTCTGATTGAAGCAGATATTCTTTTATTATTTTGGCTATCTGCTAATTCACTTTGGCTTTAGCGGTATGACAGCTTTCATGATAACTACAAAAACATCCTGTGGCTGTGTAATATTTCCTTACTTGTGCCCACATCTGCAATATTTGGGGTGTAAAACAGTAAACATTACATGCCATTTCTAATTCCAAGGCCAGCATTAACAATGCACTTTTTGTTTTAATAGTATGGGAACCGCACGGAAAACGCACTGGGGGGAATTGCACTGCACGGGGCTTGCTAAGGGACAGCTTTTGTAACTCCTATTTTAGAGCTGATAAAATCAGCTTCCAGGAAAGGCTGGTGAGGGCTGAGGAGAGGAGAAAAGGAGGATCAAAGTTATGAAAATAGAGATGTGACTGCAGGAGAGGCAGCGAGAGGAAAGGATGCTGCTGCACGCATTGTGCCACTGCGGAGCGCTGCCGCCCCGGCTCGGGATGCGCTGCTGGCAACGCGACGCTGCCCGCTGTCCCTTGTTAATCCAGCCGGGAACTGGCGCTGCCAGTGGCTCCTCCCTGCTCTCGGGGCCAGGAACGCGGTTTTTCCAGCTGTCCCCCGTCAATAGAACCGGCAAGCGGCGGCGGCATTGCCCCTGCCCGCTGGTGATGGGTGCGCGCTCCCAGTGCAGCGCTCCGGGATAACCGGGACAGATAACCGGGATAACCGGGGGAGGCTCGGCCCGCACGGCTGCGGCTGCGGCTGCGGAGCGGCTCCTCACCAGCTCATCCCTCCTGGAGACGGCGCTGTGCCGGTCCGAGACACCTCCCTGCCCCGCTGTCACCTCCCTGTCCCCCTCCAGGGACACGCACCTGGCATCCCCGCCGGCCCCGGGGGCTGATCCATCACTGATGGATGGATGGAGGGATGGATGGATGGATGATGGATGGATGGATGGATGGATGGATGGATGATGGATGGATGGATGATGGATGGATGGATGGATGGATGGATGGATGGATGGATGGATGGATACATGGATGGATGGATGGATGAGCTGCCACCACCTTGTTTAAAGGAGGAAACACCTTTAAACGTGTTTAAAGCTCTCTGGGTGAGTGTGTGTTCTGAAGCAGCCAGGTATTCCTTACTGCAGACAAATACACAGATGTATGCACCTACAAATGGTGCATATTCTGTAATACAGGTAAAAATGATGCAAGACACGAGCTCTGAGCACTTTTATAATATTTCTTGCAGGTGAGCTTGCAGGGTGTTTCTAAAAGTCAAATGGATTGTGAAATCTGGTCATGCTTTCTAACTGTCCCATGTGAGAGAGCATGTATTTAAATATTGTTGAAGTTCTTGATATACAGGATCAGTTTGCATATTATCACGTATCTATAATGTGACCTATTACACAATTACATGAGCCCTGTAGTCACCGGCCTCAAGAAATTTTACAATACCACCCTGAAAAAAGGGCAAAAATGCTGCTTTTAAACATGGGGAATCGAGGCATTGCATCTTAGCAACGCAAGAGCAAAACAAAGAGTGATGCACCCACTGCTAGCAGTCTGGAAGAAGACAGGGCAGTCAGGGCCCTGCCCTGCTCCCTCCATGCACACATTTCCTGTCCCCTGCTCTGGGAAGCTCTCACAACTACAGACCCAGCCCTTCAGCAAACAGAACATGTTCCAGTGCCAGCGAGAAGCTTGTTCCAAGGGGAATGCTGTTCACTAAAGCCTGAACACACCATGTGTCTACACACCGTCACTAGGAGCCCCAAGAGTGCTGCCCTGTGAGATATCCTCCACCCACACGGCACACACACCTCTGCCAGGCTCTGTTCTGTCACGCTGCTGCAAACCATCAGCAACTCCATCAAGAACAACACTTAACAAGGGTATCTCAAGCCTCAGGCAGAAAAACCAGAAATGCTTTGTCCAGCATTTTACCTTGGGTGACTCCTGGCACCCGGGATCTTTTTATTAATTCTATCAAGTTTTGCCAATAGTGCAAGCCAGGAACCTGTCTTCGTTAGTTTGCTGGCCAGCGGCCACGACATCTCCGTGGTGCTGGAACTTGTGGTAATCCAAGACTTTGAGCGTGGGCTGTGCTGGCCTTGGCACTGCTGTGACAGCAGGAGTGCAGAGCGTGGCCTCGCCTCACATCACTCGCTGGGCTCCTCTCCCCGGGTGTGCACAGCACTTTCGCTCTGCAGCCTCCTGCCAAATTCGTTCGGGGTGTTATTTTTGTGCGCTAAATTCCTCGCAATCAGAGGTAGGTCAAATAAGCACAGCAATCTGAATGTCATGTGCCCAGCAGCCCACTGATCCTCGCATCAGCAAAGCTCTCCAGCTGTCACAACAGCCACAGGCAGGGCTGCTCAGAGCCTCCCATGCACAAGGATTCGGAATCCCACCCTCTCATGCACAAGGATTCGGAATCCCACCCTCCCATGCACAAGGATTCGGAATCCCACCCTCCCATGCACAAGGATTCGAAATCCCACCCTCCCATGCACAAGGGTTCGGAATCCCACCCCCCCATGCACAAGGGTTCGGCCAAGGAGGAATCCCACCCTGCAAGGCAGGGCCCCTCAGTGCCCAGCATCGGGAGCCAATGCCTTTGCCAGGCTCTGTGTTATTTAAACACTCTGCCCTCACAACAGCAGCCAAATTTTCACAACAGTGAAGTGGCTGGACTGTTTAATGTGCTTAAGCTTTGTTCTCAATGGGGGCTGATGACTGCCAAGTGTTTTGGAAAGAACTTAGCCCCTCTATTTAAGTTGCTGAAATGAGAACTCTTGAGCACTAAGCTCTTTTGGAAATCCAGCTGCAGAGCTCCAAGGTGGTGGTGGTGGTGGAAGCAAGCCGGGAACAATTGTTAATGAAAACTTCCCCTCATATCACCCTAGTGATGTGTCTCAACCATGGCCTGGAGAGAACCACAGCTATGTCAACACCGGCCTTTAGTCTGGAGCCTTTCCCACTTGAAGAGCTCCACTCATGCAAGAAGGAGTATGCCAGGACAGACACAGCTCCAGGTGCCACCTGGCAAAGGGACCAGCAGGTTTTGACAACCCCAGCAATTCTGCTGTCCTAACATCTTGCCTTTGCTAGTGCTTTTGGTCTTGCTCTGGCAGATATTAGCACAGTGGAAAATTTTCCAGAAAAAAAGACTTGAAAGAAAGTTCGCTATTCCAATCCTTTCAGTCCTCCTCCCAGCAGAGACTGCCAGTGAGAAGTCCAATGTAATGGCAATATTTTCAGTGTAGTTCCTTTCTCAGAGAGAAGTGGACTGAGGCCATTCATATGTGTCATCTAGGTGACCAAACTGCTGGTAAAAAAAAAAATAGCAGCTATAAGCTGCTTGCAATAATTAAAATTCACCATTCAAAAGTATAGCAGCATTTTTGTATACCTACAAAAGCCCAAATGCTGATCTGGTATCATGGGGAGTTCAATCACCATATCCTGACTCCTAATTTCCCCTTTTTGAAACATCCCACCTACCAGCTGTGCCCAGGAGAGTGAAGACGGAAATAACCTCTTCAGCTGCACTACTGCTTGGCAGACTTCTTATGTGTACTGTGAGAGATCCCTGGTAAATTATGTGGAACACAATTCTGAATCATTCAACTCCCATAGAAATGTGTCTGATTTTCAGAAAATCTCCCTTCTCACAGCCCTTCTACACTCCTCGTCAGCTCAACATCTGGCTGGAGAACAGCACTGAGAGGAAGAAAAGGGAGTGAAAATGTTCTAATCAAAATATTTTTCCCTATTTTTTACATACACTGGAGGGAAATAAAAGAGGAGTTTCCTCTCAATTTATTAGCAACCCAGAGACAAAATACGTGTTTGCTAATCATTTTTCTTTATATAAACGGAAGGCATTTTGTGTGTGTCACAGTGGTTAAACTGACAGATAATCCTCACCCAGAGCTGCTCCAGAGCCCTCCCTGTATGTTTTCCAAGGCATCTATCCCCTTGGCAGCTGGCCAGCTATTTGGGATAGTTCCCTTACTCCAAATTACAGTCTGTCCTGGGCGGATCTGTCATCCAGCTCTGCATTAACTCCTTCAACCTCCAGGAAAAGTTCTCTCACTGCAGAACACACAGCAAGAGTGCAGGGATTGAGACAGGCAAAAATCCCCAAGGAGAGCAAAGTAAAAGGGGTACTCTGGAGGTCAAGACTTATCTAAGGACAGCATCTTGTCAGGTTATCATTCCTTGCCTACAATATTATAAGCAACCTTTTACCTGTCCTATTTTATTCTATGTAATTTCCCTGCTATTAGGATTGTAGTTGTTTTCCAGCAACCAAGCCATTTAGGTGGAGAGAACTAAAGCCACACGCTGGAATCCTCCTGCCCTCAACTGGAAGGACAAACCCAACCACTCTCTGCCTTGGGGTGAAGAAGACACTTCACCTCTGGGTGTGTTTATGCAAGCAGTTATTATAGGAGCTTTATTTTCTTCCCAAGCAACAGGAGATCTGTGTATTTTGACCAGGGTTCCAAGCTGGCACGGACATTCCTCTATTCCTTATCTTACACAAACTTGATTCTGCTGAACATGTGGTGACTGCGAACACTTCCTGAGGAAAGAAGGATCTCAACCCAATGCAACCACAACATAATTTGCTGCTTTTAACACACACTATAGGACTGGCACACAAAAAGTGTTTTTAAAATGTGTACTTTTTAAAGATATCAGCATTGTTTACAAACCTTGTGCATTTAATTATGAAAAAACTGTCATTTCCCCTCTCAGCATTGTGTGCCTCCTGCTCCAGGCCTCTACAGTATTATTCCAGGCAGGACTGGTAGTCTTATTAAGATTGTCTAACACTTCCCATTAGAGGATGCTGTCTTCAGTTCCTTCAGCCTTTGCCAGATTTCAACCATTCTGTTTGGATTTCTTGTGCGCCAACTGTGTTTCTGCCAAAATGGTTCTACAGCTTCCCGAAAAAGGTCCCACAAAAAATACTTTGTTTTGAACCTGCTAAAAATTTCTGGCAGACTTTTCACTGCAGTGTGCTAGTGGCCTGTGCACTGGAAGAGAGGGCAGCTCCTGGGTCAGTGTTACTTCAGAGAACCACAGAACAGTTTAGTTTGGAAAAGCCCTCCAAGATCATCAAGTCCAAGCATTAACCCAGCACTGCCAACACTCCCATGAAACCATGTCTTCAGTGCCACATCTACACGATTTTAAATCCTCCAGAGCTGTGATGCAACCACTTCCCCAGGCAGCATGTTCTAACTGTGGGCATGCTCAGGCTGGAGGAGAAGGGAACGATTTCATTCAGTGATTAGGACTCAGAGCTGAGAAGGTGGTGAGGAGGTGAGGAAGGTGAGGACAAGGCAGCCAAAGATGAGCCTGAAGGGGAAGGCTGTTCCAGCAAAGGTTATAATGAATGCATTCAGTAGAAGAGCACTGTCAAAGGGAACAGCCAGGACCAGCCTGTGCTGATGGTACAAACACAGCTCCAGATTCCCAAGTGCCACAGATTCTCTTCAACACACATAACACTGGCAAAGCTCCCTGTCGGAGGGAGCTCCTTACAGCAAGGGGCAGTTGCCATCCTCTACACCCCACCAGCAGGACACTGTGGGCTGCTCTCAGATCCATTTCTACTCATTTCCAATGTGCCAGTTATAAGAGTGGGACATGAGAAAGTCTACATTGTCTTTTCAATTTGTTTTCAAAATTAAGTGCAAGAGCTGTGTAAGAAGTACAGTCATGGCTGCAACAATCTTCAAAGTTTCACATACTATCTTACCCAGATTCTTTCCTCCTTAAGGAGATGCTTGTTTCACCCATTTTGATTTATCCAAATAAATCCATCTAATATTTGCCATAAATTATTCCAACCTCCTGTGCAGAAACAATTTCAGGAGTTCCCTCCAGCACTGGCAGCTACTCCATCTGTGTGCTTCAGAAACAGCTTCTTCCCCACAAGACTCCCTTGAAAGAAGGAGCAACACTTCTCTTTGCAGATGAAGAAGTACAGATATTTTAAATTAAACCATCATTCTCTCAGGTTAGCAAATGTTGGAGGCATTTGCTGCATTTCAAATTGACTCTAATGGGCTTCTGCAGCTGTGAGGCACAGGTGAGAGCCACCCAAGGTGTCACACTGGGCTCCTCACAGAAAGGGAAGCAAACACGTGGTGTGACACATCAAAAAATCAAATTAATTGTTTGTAATTCTGCTGAAACGTTAAGCAAAGTCCAGTCTCTCCAGACAAAATCCTTTGGTCTGTCCTGCCAGATTCTCCCTTCTCCCCCCACTGTTCCCTGCATCCTCTCACATCTGCAGTAAATGAGGTCAAGATCCAAGATCCTACAGACAACCACTTCCTTCCTGAAATGGCCCAGATTCAGCCCAGAGCTGGTCTGAGCTCCTAGGCAAACTGGGAAAAGGGGAAAGAGGAGGATATAATGTAATTAAAGCCAGCATTTCCAAGGGACAGAGTCTGCTATCCGAGGCTGCACACGTGGCCTTCAGTTGTGTGTCTGCAGATCTTTGAGGGATTCACTCTCAACTCCTGCCTGTGGTTACTATGGAGTGAATGGAATACCCTTTGCCTGCTGGCCCACCTTCAAAACAATAAACAAAACAAATACGAGGCACCAGCAGGTAAAATCTTCCAATACATCTCCAGGACTTCAGACCCACTTCTCCTATAAGATCCATACTCCAAAAGCCCCTCCTCGAACTCAGCCTGTGTGAAGGCAGCACATACGAGCTCAATGAGGCCTCATTTCTGAAAAAAAAAACAGGAAATCAAATTTTTTTCCCCTTCCAAACTACCCTTGCAAGACGCCTGACAGTAGTTGCTCCTGCTCCGAACAATTCCCTTGCAGAATGGAGGAACAGTGGGTTTGATTCTGCTCCCAGGTCACTGAACAGGGATTTAAAAATTCTTGAAAAGTATGAAATCCACATCATTCCTAAATGCCTTTCTGGTTTCTCTGTATGATGCTGCTTTCCTTACAAAGATCAGCCAAGATGAAATTCAGTGGGGACAGGGCCTGAAGAAGAGCTGCAGGGAAGAACGTTCACACCAGTATTTAATTTTAATTTACACTTGGCTTAGAAGCATGTCTCAGTTCAAGATGCTTATGTTCTCTGGTACATTACAGATTCTTGACATCCTTTGGCATATTCTTGTTACTTGGCAATTGACATAGAGAGATATTCCTCAGAAAGTACAGTAATTCTTTTCTTAAAGGGAAGATTCCAAAGCATCATCAGAATTGTCAACCTGAAGGAGACAAAAACATCAATTTTCCTTTCCTTGGACAATTACGTACCCAGCTTTAATAAACCAGTAGATTTTAGACAGAGCCCCTGGTTTAGGCAATGGCCTCATACAGCACACAGCCATGGAATCACTGAGGTTGGAAAAGGTCTCCAAGATCACCAAGTCCAACCTGTGCCAAATCCCCACCTTGTCACCAGCACAGAGCACTGAGTGCCACATCCAGACTTTCCCTGGACACCTCCAGGGATTCCAAACCTCCCCGGGCAGACCCTGACAATGCTAAACCACTCTTTCAGTGAAGAAATTCTCGTGGCATCCAGCAAGAACCTCCCCTTATGCAGCTTGAGGCTGTTTCCTCTTGCCTTGTCCCCTGTTCCTGGGAGACCTTCACCTTGCCACAACCCATAAATGTGCCCCCATGAGGAATTCTGCTCAAAACAAAGACAACACTTGTCCTCAAGATGTGTCTGTGCCACTGCCAATGTTCTTTTCAATGCTCCAGAGCAAGTCAGTCCCTCTCCCATTGTTCTGTTTATTTGTCTATCTAGGACAGAACACTCTCAGTAAACAGGTCTTGCAAAGAGCCCTCCTGTAATTCTGACAGCATATGCCATCCATGACTCACGGATCTATTACCCAGTTCTGGTACCCAAGCCCTGCATGCCTGGGTGTGTTATCAAAACACAGCCAAGGGAGATTTCAACTGGCATGGAAAAGCCACGTGAAACAGGTACATTTCCTCTGCCTCCCAATCAGCAGCTAATGGGGAGCCCGAGAGACAGACAACAGATGCTATCAGCAGCACTGGAATACATCCCTGAAGGAAAAGAGGTCACTGGGCAGAGTTACAGAACTTGAAAATCTCCTCTTCTCTTCTGATCTGCTCTGTGAATACAAATCTGAACTCTCTGTTGAAGTCACATTTTACTTTTTTTTACATTTTTTTCCATTTCACATTTCACTAAAACAAAGCGCACTTTTTATGTGACAATTTATTGAGGGTGATTTGTATAAAATAATCACGTTTTAAGAATTAGAGCTGCCAGAATGGGAACACACTGTTCCCGTAACCTAAGTAAGGCTGAGTACATTTTATTTTCTCTCTGCCTTAAATTAGGATCCTCTAATATGTTTTGGGGGAAAAAAATAAAAGTAAACAAACAGCAAAACCCAAAAAATTGTACTGCAGAGGTCTAACTTGCTTTTATATGCTAGCTTTATTGCCAAGCAGCACACATAAAGTGTGTGTGGTTGTAGCTTTTTCTCTATTGATGCATTTATCTCCATTTATAAGTCATACAGATGCATCAGGCCTGGGTACCCTGAAAAAGGGGGCCAGAGAAAGGAAGGGAACACTTAGGGAAAATTCCAGGAGAGCAGGCTGTTGAATATGGATGTGTCTGTAACTTCTTTACAGCTGCTGCATAAAACAGGTTTTGGTGGCATGTCAGACACAGGCAAAATCAGGTGACTTCAAAAAGCAAGCCTAATTAAAAGATATTACAGCACTGAACACTGGGCACTGATAAATTCACTTCTAAATGTGAGGGAGTCACTGAGCACCAGAAAATGGCAAGAAACTGCTTTGCTGAGGAGTCTCCAAACACAACCTAATGCCTCCAGAGACCTCTGTGCCTCACTACAGCACTGGCATGGACCAAACAGAGCCACATGTACCAAAACCTTCGTGTTAATCTTTTAAAAACAGAGGCAGTGAAAAAGGTGGGTGATGGAATATCTCTTGAAGAAATTCTGGAATTTTAATGCTTATATTCCTTCTTGTGACCTCCTCTGCAAACTGCCCACAACCCTGAACTGTTCTGAACACACTACTATTCATGCTCTCAATGCAACCTGTGAAGATTGTGAACGATATCAAAAATTAAATTAAAATTCCCCAAGACACAAAAATCAAACCTTCCTTCATTTACTGAGCAGTGCATTTACTGTGATGCCCTCAGGAGGTATGCCAGCAAAAGGGATCAGAAAAACCTGACTCCATATGAGACTGCCCTTTCTTCTAAACACTCTTTCCCCAATCCACAAGTAATAAAGATTTTACTCTTGCTATCACACACAGCATGGCCCTCCACTGCCAAATAATGACAAACACCATTAATACATTAAGTTAATATATTTTTAAAAATATCAATATATTAAAAATAAAATATTTTAATGTAACCTTGAGGCCAACATGCACTGGCAAATCATTGATCAATTCTCTGCATATGGGAGCTTTTAAACATGGGAGTCAGCATTTTATGAACACAGAGGTATGGAGCACCACTATTTTGGGCTTATTTAGGAGGGGGGAAAGCGCCCTTATCCCCTGAGACCTTCTGTGTCTAAAACACTCAACAATTCGTATTAAGCACACCATTGCTTTCCAAGCTGAGTCCCATGGAAGCAAACTGACTGCTTGGCTTCCTTTTTACACTGGTGGTTGTCCCATTCTCTGTAGAGACAGCACAGGCCTCGCAGTATTCTGTTGTCTGGGGCTTTTGGGAGGATTTGAGGGGAGGAGAGGACAGGACAGGACAGAATTCTTCATGTTCTTTTTCTCCTATTTCCAGGTCATCTGCAGAATTCCCACCATGTGCCCTGCTCAGCACAGGATGGGGTCTGCAGGAGTCGGCCATGTGGAAAAAGGTGATTATTCTGTGCCCACATGGAAGGAGAAGCACTGGAGAGCTGGAAAGCACTGCAGGCTGAGGGCAGCAGCAATTCATGGGCTTGGAAAATTATGTCGTGTGGGCTTTACCTTTTACACTCCTGTTAACTCTGATTTTCATGAAGTAGGTGGTGTTGCTACAGCAACTGTCGTATCACATCATTTCTGTTGTCTCTGTCACAGGGATCATCTTATTTTATTTTAAACTCAGATATGCAGCTTTTCTTCATCTATTCTAAAGCCCTCTGTATTCTGGATATGAAAAAATTATACAAAATAGAGCTGTGTCATATAAATTGTATTTTTTTAAAAATGTCGCAAAGCTTACAGAACATTTTTATTTGTTCTCCCCTTACAAATGCAGAAAGAATAAAGAAAATGGCACTGGCAGATTTATGGTGCTCCAGACTTTCAGAAATAAATTAAGAGCTGGTCTCACAAAGAAGTTTCATGCCACCTTTAATGTGTTCTCTCAACAGAAGCTAACCCTGTGTTCCTGTGCACCTCAGCAGAAGTAACTCATCTATTCTCAAGTGAAAACATTTTGCTTCCTCATGCCCAGGCTATTCATGCACCTGCATTCCACAGAACTCACACCCAGCTCAGATGCTGCTGCCCACCCACTACACAACTCCAGCCCTCACCTGCTTTACCTGCAGCCTCAAAGAGGCACCTACTGAAGCCTGAGTCCCAACACACCCTCACCTGGTTCAGAGGGGTTGTCCAAGCTGCCAGGGATGAGGTGGTCACCCAGCTTCACAGCTGCCTTGCTCACTAACCCCAGAATTTGGCTCTGCCTCTTTGGCCTCCATTTTGCTGCCTGGAAAAGGTCTTTGAGGGTTCAACGCACAAGTAAAGCTCAATAAAATCCTGATCATAGAAAGGGTCTCTTCAATTTTTGTTATTAACATGCATGCCAATGTGTGCAGTCACAGATCTTCCTTTTAAAAATACAAAAAGCAATGTGGGACAGTAGTAAATATTCAGTTACCCTTGGGCTACTCAGGAAATGAAAGAAAAGCCCTACCTATAGTTAAAGGTTATTTCACAGACCACTCAGCCAGCACCGCTCAGACATCCAGATCAAGTCTGCCACAGCCTAAGCTGAGGAATATTTTGATCTGCTTCTTCCTGAGCATTTCCAGCCACTTCCAAAACAATGAGAGCAGTCACCAAATTACACTTCCGTGCTCCAGACAGGTCCTGGGCAGATAGAAATCTGCCAGTGTGGGCAAGGACTGTATCTAGCGCACCTGCTTAATGGCCACGGACAGAATTAAGATTTCAAAAGATTCTTCAGTTGCTTCAATTGCTTTGCAAACTTCATTTCAGTGCCCCCAGCACTTGACAGTTATTCGTTAGCTGACTTCCCAGAGTTCTGTGCAGTCCTGCTGTGCACATTCATCCAGCCCCCTCCCAAAAACTTGGGAAATTGTTGGCCAATTTCCAACAAATTTGGCAGCAAGGCATCCACATGTGCTACCAACAAGATTTGTGAAAATAATGTAAATGAAAGCTCTTCCCTCCCTAGCTGCAGGAGCCCTGTTACACATCACAGAACCCGGGGAGGTTGTGCTGCTCATGAAGCCAAGTCCTTGGTCAGGAGGCAAGAAGGAAAAAAAGAAAAATATTCACCAAGTCACTGTTTGTTAATGGCAGTTCAGAAAGGGATTTCATCCTCCTGTTCTCTACTGGAATTGAGAATATCTCTTCACTCTATCCTACCCACTCATTTACTATTTTCAGTAATCATGAGCAAAATGATTTGTTTCACAACTGCACTGTCACTTGACAATCGCTCTGAATTCCAAGCAGACACATCTGGTATTGATAGCCAGCAAGCAGCCATGCACATGGTCTGTCTTAAAAATCAATGCAGAAGACAGTCAGATGTGGACAACCCAGCTGTCTGCTATCATCTGAGCATTTATTTATTCTTACAATACATACTGAAAACCAGAACTCCTCTAGAAAGAGCTTTTTATGTTTTATCCCCAGCACTTATGCAAGCAATTTAAGCCTTCCAACCAAGACACAGTAGGAGTGTTTGGGAATCAACAAATTCGCTCTGGCAGTGATGAAACATTCATTATTGGCTTTGAAGTAAGGAGAGGTTCGGTTGGAGGGGGAAATTTCTTTTATTTTCCTAAGATTTTGTTAAAATGTGGACAAAAAGCTGGTTGAGGTACTGTGGGTAAGACTCAGCTAAGAATCAGAATACTGCAGATTGATGCTGGAAGTGCTGTCTGTCCCACCTGAGGGATGCAATCCTGGTGTGGTTTCAGTGTGTAAGGTCAGAGATCCCCTCTGCACCTCTCCCCCAGACTCTCCCTGCTGCTACTGCCATGTTACACACCCACAGCTACTCAGACTTGGGGAAGAACGGGTTAAACTTAGTGAAGAAAAAAACACAAGCAAGAGAAACACCTTTCCTCTTTCTGCTTAACTGGATAATTGGTGAGCAGGAACCTGCTTGATGAGTTTCAGCAGCTCCTCGAGATCAGCCAGGGCTGTTTCTGAGAGAGGCTCAAGTGCCAACTGGATATACACCAACAGGGCACCCCTTGCTAAGGCTTTTTATAAATAAAAATTTCCAGAAGGCAATGAAGTAGTGTGTATTCCAAAGATCCATCCAAACCCAGTACAAGCAGGGAGCTGAAAAGGCAGAGTATTTTATAGATGTTATATACATAAAGCTGTCTAACAGTCAGAATAAACAGATGAGTTTAAAAGAAAAAAGAAAGACTAAATATTTTTTTTACTGCAGTGGAAAGAGTGCAACAGTAAAATTCAAATGAATAAACTAACAGGTTCTGTCCTAAGAATTTAAGGGGCCAAGAAAATTCTAGTCCTGCTCTGTACAATCCTCTGGGCTTATTGCTTGATACCATTTACAGTGCAAAGATTTTATTCAAGTACTTAGTGATTTTGAGTCCAGCTGGCTGAAATAAAAGTAGGCAAGGATTGATTTTCACCTAAGGATTATCTTGTCCTACCTGTATCAGATGTGTGTGCAAGCATGTGAGTTAAACCAAAAACAAACAGAACCCAACCCTGGTAAAATCTTGCTGTAACTTCAAGCCAGTCCCAGCTGTACAATCACCAAAGCAGCCCCTATGGCAATCACTGTCCATATTATCATCTTCATTTCTATTTATTCACATCAGTGTTTCAATTAACTCAACACTACAGCTGGCAATCCGGCATTTAGACATGCTGGGTTTAAGACCAAGACCCAAAGCTTTCCCTTGCTGAAGCTCTGCCAGCTGACTCCAGACATCAAGCCTCACCACTGGGCTTTCTCCCAGTTCCCTCCTCTCTGAGGATACAGGAAAGACTAAGAGGAAGCAAAAATACATTTATATCCTAAACAACAACATACAGATTTGGGGAAAAGTATTTCAGCTTTGCCAGTACTGATCTGTTCAGACACAGCTCAAAGTTTTTGATGAAGCAACAAAAACCCCACAATTCAAGGCTCAGTACCATTAATCTAAAGCAAACCAACCAAACCCCTATACACACTTTGGAAGAGCAATGTCCCTTTGGAAGATGACAAGAACTGCCCCTTGTCCTTATGTTTTGTACCCCTTCCCCAAACATTATGTCTTTTTGTACTGCTTTTTCATACAAGGGTGCCCTTGGAGATGCTGGGGTTTCAAACCCAGAGCCAACTTTCCAAAACACACTGCATTTTGAAAAGCCCATTTTTGTTTCACAGAGAAATAAAGGACCTTGCATCACAAAGCCTTTATCCCCCCCCAAACTCAAAGCTTCCCATACAGTTAAAAATCAAATCCAGCTTTATTTTCCTGCATGAGTCAGGCTGCACTGCATGCAAACAGCTTCTGAAAAAGGCAGCTTGGGGGAAGAACAGCACTGAAGGAAGAAATTCTTCTAACAGCACACTCCTATTTTCCCAAGACATTTGCGAGTATTTTCATTTTAAAGCTAGAGGAAAGCCACCCCCTTCCACCCCAAAAGAAGTTTTAAACATTGTAAAGACACACAAGGACACACTTTATTATTTTAACAATTACTGCTATTTTCAGGGCTCCAGCACAGTTACTTCCTTCCATAATTGGACTTCAATCAAACCCTAGTGAAGCTTTTGATCTTGGAAAGAGTAACAACACAGCTCTGTTATCAGCACAGAGGGGGAAAAGAGTAGGACATCCAGCATTTTTCAATAAAAGAAAGTTAATTGCTTTGACTTATATTTATCAAAGGTCACAGCTACAAGTTTTGAGTGCACATACATAACAGTGCACACTGAGAAATCTCATACAGACTGGACAAAGTCTTGGGGTTATATTATCTATGTGCATTAAAAAATAAATAAAAAAAGAAAAAAAAAGGAAGAAAAAAGCAGCAAAACAATGCTAGATTACTATCCAAATATACCCCAGTGGATGTCCTGCCAAAGAGCAAATATGTGGCTGTAAGCTCCAAACTGAAATAAAAGCTTGGCCAGCAGCCCAGAGCTTCACTGTATTTTGCTCAGCCAGCCATAATCTGGCAGAACAGAGTGAACACATTTGCAGCCACGTGATGGAGGAGCCTGTCGGGCCAAGCTGATTTCCTTGTGTTGGTTAAATGTGATCTTCAGACTGTACACACCAGCAGCTTGGGAAAACGTGAGAAAGTGGGAAACAACCAGCCACGGGCTGGAAACTGAAGGGCAGCAGAAAAAAAATTGCTTGAGGAGTTTGCTTAAAGGTTTGGCTTGCCAGTGGTGGATTTTAATGAGGTGTTAACTGGGCTCCCGGGGCTGAACACCCAGTTGAGCTGGATCTCCACTGGAGTCACACACCACCAGCTCCTGCAAGGATGCACACCCTGAGAGAATCTGGTTTGGAGAAGGCACTGGAAGTTTATTGGATAAGATTGAGAGCTACCCATCAGTGTTTCAAAAATGCAAAATGCTGAGTGATGTTGAAGCCCACACTGAGGTGCTCAGGCCTGCCAGGATGTGGCCCAGGGTGAAAGGTGCACATCCCCCAGGGTTCAGACACCCCTTGAACAGCCACTCCTGAATACAGAGAAACACCCGTGAAGTGAGACAGAACCTGGCCAAAGGATTCAACCTGAAAAACGTGGGATGACAGCTACCTCCATGATCATGTATTCTATTTTGATAGTGGTGATAATAGTGTTTTTAAATAACTGACTTAGGCCGAGACAAACAGCATCCCTGGCCAGCATCAGAGCTGCACATGATCCCTGAGAACAGATTACATGTGGATGCAGAAAGAAAAGCCCCCAAACACAAGACCTCAGAAGTACATCCCTGCTGCAGATAAGAGCAACTTGGCTGAAGCAGTCACCAGAGTATGTAAGAAAAGTGAGATTTGTTTACTTTCTAACAGAAATAAATTGATAAACCAGACACGTGCAGCACCTGGTGAAATCAGAGACACACACGAGTTGACAATTACACCTCCAGCTCTTTCCTTCTCCTTGGCTAATGACTCCTTTTCACGTGTTCAGAACAGCTTCCAGACAGAGACTACCACAATTTTCAACAATGACATCAACCGTGTCGCACTGAGAAAATTGAGCAGATAAGAGATTCTGGAAAAGTGCTTCTTAAACCTGGTGATGAGCATGGTCCAACTGAGAGATCAGCCTTTCTGGGGGCAGCCACATGGTTATGGATGCATCAACATCAGGCCTTGGAGCTCAGACAATCCCTGCCCTGATTTTTCAAGTGCCAAGGCACCCACAGGCAAGGTGTTTCAAGCAGACACCCAAACCACAGCTGCCCATCATGCGTTACTGAAGGCTTGTGGTTTAACCTCCTCAGAAAGCAGATATGCAGGTTAACTTTAAATATGCTGCACTCTTCCCTAATTCTCTCATGTAAGCATAGAGTTGAGTGATGCAGGTGTTCACAAGGTCAGCTTCCTGCTCCATTTTACTTTAGAAACAATTCAAAAAATGTTCTACCACTCCAGAAACACCCTCTCCCGGTGAGCAAGTCCTGTGGCTTTTTGCCTTTGTGAGTTAGTAGAGGAACACACATTAACAACACATGGCTGAGGAGCATGACACAATCTAGATACGTGATTTATTAACCAGATCTGTTATTTATGCTGTTGTCTTCCAAGAAAATCAATCTTCACTAGAGGCAAAGACATAACTCCTCAGTTTTCAGTGGTCAGCCCCTCGTGACGGACCTGCTTGGGTAGCCCAGGTCCCTGGAAAAGTCTGGAAAACCAGAGTAGGAATTAAACAACAGTGCCCCAAGGTCTGCGTAGTTTGACTTCCCAAAGTCTTCATATTCTTTATTCATCAGAGCAGTGATCACTCATCTGGACAGGGCTGTGATTCTGTCCACCCTTCCTCAGTACTCCACCCTCAGCCAGCAGTAAGCAGAGAGAATTGGGCTGTTTCACAGGGCAAGCCCAGTGTATAAAAAGGATACACCAAATCATATTATCTCAGGATGAATGCAGCACCAAAAACAACACAAAAACAAAAGAACAAAACCATTGAGCAAACATATACTACTGTGAAAATTTTCCTTTGACACTGATATGCTGCTGTGGTATACTTCAAAAAACAGTGAGCTCAGCACTCGCAGTTATTTCAGATCTGTATCTGCTTTTTCACTTCAAAAAAAGAGGCAGACAAAAAAAATTGCAGCATTTCCCAATAAACTTTCTCCAACCTAATCCTGAGGAAGCAGGAAGACACTCTTTCTGAACAGTTTTTTTATTTTTTAGAGACATTTAATATTGCATATGCCACAGCCAGACCGAACAGATTCTCAGACTTCAGGTAAGTGTTACCTTATCAGAAATGGTACTAAAATGTCATCATGCTGTGCTGGAAACAGAACACAGGGACACAGAGAGGCTGTCTCAGGTTTGTAAATGCCCCACCAAGGATGTGTGGGGGGAGAGAGCAGGGCAGTGCAGCCAGCAGTGCTGCATGACACCGAGAGCGGGTTGTGTCACTACAGCTCTGTCCCGACACACCCAGATTTTACAGCGCTGTACTGTACAATTCACAACGCCAAGAAACTCAACATATCTAATCTGGCAGAAAAACAAAGTCCTATCAGGTTAATCATATTCTTAAATTGCACAACTTTGGAAAGCCAGTAGCAAAACAAATCTTCCCCCTTGCTCCTGCTCCCCCAGCTCTCCTCCCAGCGCACGTACCCTGCCACGACCTACTTTTCCTCTTTGATCCCTCAACAGTTTTAGCCCACTCTCACTCTCCCCTGCTCCTCCCTGACCCCTGACCTCCCTGCAGCCCAGACCACGGTGGCAGGGTGGAGAGTCTCCCGGATTAGAGGCGGGCAGCTCGGTGTGCAGAGCGGAGGGATGCGCGCACAAGGTCGCCTGGACACCCGCCCACATGTGACACTGCAATAATTGTGGTGAGAGCCACCAAATCTGAAGTTAAATCAATGCAAGGTAGCTTCAAACAAGGCACCAGAGCTGGGGTGACTCTGCTACACAAAGAGGAAAAGCATACAGCAAGGATGCATAAAGTTGAGAAATTTTTTTCAGTAAAATAACTGTGCTTGGCTTTGGAGAGGATCAAGACCATTCCACTGCATGGGATCAGAACTTTCAAGATCTTGCTTACAAACCTTACAGCTCGTTTTCTAAATTCTCTTTTTAAATGAAACCCCAGAGTCTCATCTAATCACAGAACCCGAGAAGCTGAGGAGCTCCAAGGAAGAAGAAGAATGGCAGAAAAAGTCTGTGACTCCCCTCCCTCCAACACACACTAAACCAATTAAATTTGGTTTCTTGAGGATTCTTTTCTCAAAGTGACTTGGCATCTCATGGTGTCTAAAAGGGTGTCAGCTTTTCTAGAAGCATTTCACACAGATCAGGCATTTTAAAGTTCCTATGTACCTTTTCTGACGTAGAAAATGCATTTTTACATTACTCTTCCTGCTCAGCAACACATTCCCATTCTGTATCTACTCATACATCTGCTCATTTATTTTCATGAAATTTTAGGACTGTAATCAATTCCTCAAAATCACAACTTTCTTGCTACATTTGGTTAAAATCTGCTGATATAACCAAAAACCAGCAAACAGGAATAGGCTAGAGGCCATATACACCTAGCATGACCAGCTTGGGTTTGTTTTCAGAGTAAGATGGTAACAAAAAAAATACCTCAATGCTCATCTCTCACAGCAAGCAAATGCTGCAGGAGCTAAGTGCCCAGAAGGGCCGGTGCCCCACCAAAGTCACCAACATCCAAATTTCCACCATGCAGCACAAAGAGAGGCAGCAGTTGAGGGCCCTTCAAATTCAGTTTAACCCTCTCTGCTGTGATGAGGAACAGGATTTGGGTTTGAGTGCTTAGTTCCTACTTACTAAGCATTCCTAGTGCAAGAACACAGATTTATTTTTTTTAAGCAGACTTCTTGGCGGAATAGGACTCATTTCCAAATGTTGCAATGATGAGTTGGTAAAAATGACTGAATTGTTTTAAGGCATCTCTGCCTCGGTGCAAGCCTTGTGCCTTATGTTCTGCAGCCTTGTGCAGTGTGCTCTTCTACAAGAAGGTTTAGTGCTGTTATTTCAACAACCTTGCTGTCCTAAAAACACTGATTGCTCCATTAAATGTATTTCTGCAGTATTTTGTGAAGTTTCACATTATTGTTCCTTCATTTTTTCCCAAATGCAATTTACAGTTTCCTTCCTCTCCACATTTAATTTCTGTTGGAGCTTTCACCTGTGCCATGAGTGCCGAGTGATCAGGTCACCTCAAAGACACCAATGGCCACACAGACATTAAGTAAGCAGGAAGGCCTTTGCAAGTGTTTAAAATAAAACTCAAGATCCAATCACTGCCACACAAATTAATTGATCTTGCTGTGGACAGAGAACCTCGTTCATTCATTTGTTTATTAAATTCAGGAGAACCAACTAGTTCTGTAATGAATTACTTAATCTTTGACCTATTGTCCATAGCCATGTTCCAGAACAAAGAATTTACAGCAAGCTGAGCCCCCTAAGGCAAATTGGAAAAGAATGCCTTTTTTTTTAAATCATTCTCCATCTTCAAACCTTTGCCAAACTCTGTATTTTTGTCTCTCTGCTTTACAACTACATATTTAAGGATGACATTTGGTTACAGGTGAGTTATTGCTCCAGGTCACTGTAGCTTCTGCTTGTAGGGAACACATACTAAGGCACCCATCTGCTGGTACCTGTTTTGAGTAGTACTCTACACTTGTGTTCCAGTTAACAAGGAGGTGAGTTTTCTAGAACCCTAATGCAACTTGGATTTACTTCCTCCTACAACAGCCATACACCAAAACAAAGAGCTCCAAGATGCTCAGTGCCTGTTTTCATTAAATTGCAAGTAATATGAACAAGAGAATAATGACAGTGGGATGAAGAGCTAGAGCTGTTTCTCTCAAAGTTGAGCAGAGAACCCTGAAGCAAGAACTTGCCACATCAGAGGAGCTAAGCAATGGTGTTGGAGGGTGCACAACAAAAATCTGGCCCAAATTTAGCCCTGGCAAAACTTAGTTGAGAGAATGGGACAGGGGAAGCAGAACTGTACCACAGCTTCAAGCGTGTCAGAAATGTGAGAGGCTGAACAATATTTTTCACTTGTTTAAAACCTGATGGATAGCACCTCAGTCATGCAAAGCTGAAGTGCAGTGAAGAGCATCAGAACAAAAGAAAAAAAAATAAAAGAAATGTTGCAACACACGCTGCCTTACCCTCCTGTGTTAACTCTCCACACTGCAGTTCTCAAGCTCTCAGGACCAAATTCAGCTTTGTGACAAACAGAGAGCTTCTTTATCATCCTTTGTTCATTAAAAAAAAATTACACAAGCTACAAAAAAACTGTCATTCATTCGTTTTGACACAGTTGTGCATTTTACACTCATTTTCTATACCAAGTGATTATGTATAACTTAGTCCATTAAGTGGAATAGATTAGAGGTTTAAGTAAATGGTTTTTTTCAGAGCTTTCATTATCTACTTAAGATCAACCCACAGTTTTTCTTGAAAACAACTTAGCTGAAATATTTTTTTTCTGATCGCCAGTCTTCTGTGAAATTCAGACAAAATATTGAAAATATAATTTATTTGTTATGAAAAGACTTAACAAAAGGAAAAAAAAGAAAACCTATGCTCATGTTTTATGTGATATAAATACTAAACAGCTCCATAGTGTACTGCCAGGGAACCAAACTTGATTTCATAATGCACTACAGCCCTTCTTACTGATGGTGACTAAGTCCTCTCATCCTGCAAAAAACTCCACTGGCCACTGCAAGCTGTTCCCCCCCTTAAAAAAAAATTCCAGAAAGATGAATGACAAGAGAGTGAATGGTGACATTTTGCTGCTCCACCTGGGAGGTGACAGAGAGCAGTCAACAAGCTGCCTACCTGCTGAGCAATACAGAAATCAGGGAGACCACATGAGGAGCAAAGTACTTATTGCTGAGATTAATTGGCAAAATCTGGCCACTGCAGCTTCCATGATTGCCAATTTACTGTCATAAAAATATGTAGAGATTGAATAATTTCATGTGTTTCCTAGTAGCTTCATCTAATCAGATAATAGTGGTGTCTTTGTATACATCTCTTGATGAGGTCTTCTCTCTTCACTATAATATACTGTTTTATGAAAGACTTCAGGGTGTACTCAGTCCTTACAAAAATCAAATCACTGCACCGAGAACCATTCAATCACTCTGCAACGCACTTTGACATGGGAAACAAAGCCCTGAAAAATACATTGCACTTTTCTAAGTAATTGTAACAAGCTTGACACACAAGACAATCCTTGAAATATCTTTCAGGGGACAAAAAATAAAAACCCAAATCCTGGGTCTTCCCTGTGCTCCCTTCCTAAGTGTGGACAGCCCTTCCTCGCACAAGGAGCTCTCCCCGTACAGCCTAACACCCGAGACTATTTCATGCTGTTTACTGTTTGAACTCCGAACTAACTTCAAGTTCTTTCACGCAGTCAAGCAATTATTTAACCAATAATCAACATTTAACTGTGAATATTAAAATTAGCTCTTTTGAAGGAGACACAGTGTTCTTGCTCCCAGCATTAACAAGCCTGTGCGTTCAGCACTTTTTCCCCCCCCCGTTATCATGTGACAGGCTATTTTTAATATTTGCCTGAATATATTTTGCATCTTCCTTTGATGCAGAGAGCAGTTGTGTGAGGTTTGCCCGTGGACTGCGTTCCCTTGGCAGGGGCAGGGCAGGGCAGGGCGCTGCTCCCCATCTCAGCAGGGTTTGGGCTGGCAGGAGCAGAGCTGGGCTGAGCACAGGGCAGGGACACGTGCCCGGAGCACATGGTCCTGCAGGCACCCAGAGCCTCACGTGAGGCTCAATGTGAAGAGCAGCTCCCGGCACCAGCCTGGCCATGCTGGAGCTTGGTCATTCCCATCCTCACGTGGGAGGACAAAGGTCAGGAAATTCCCGTGGAGAGCCCTTGGCCCCTGGGAAAGAAGGGGTTCCTGCAATACCCAGGGATGGTTTGTAAACAATGATTAAAGCTTAGGAGAGGATTCCACGCACAGGCTGGCAGCTGTGAATGCTGCCCTTGGCTCTGCCAAGCTGTGCTGGAGGAGGAGGAGGTCACGTTAAAAAAGCACAGGGGAAGGAAGGCTGCAATCCAGGGAGTGCTGCACACACCCTTTGGGGGCTGCCCTGGCCCCACCTCACCCCGCATGGAGCAAGAACAAGCCTCTCCCAGCTGGCTGCTGTGCCTAGCACAAACACCAGCTCCAAAAAGCACTAAAACCCACCCAGGGGATGCCTGCTGTCAGTCACTGCAGCTCAGTGCCTGTAATGGATACTGCACTCTAGACAGAGTATCTGGACTGACCAAATAGCATTTCACAAAAATCTTTGGGGGATGGGAGGTGTAAGTACACTTCACATGGAAACAGTTCTCAGTTTTTTGATTAATGTGCCTCTAATTCTACTTTAAGTGAAGACTTGCAGATATTGCACGTCGGTATATTTCTGCAGTGGATTACAAAGCTTGTTTTTCTTTTTTTTTTTTTCTTTCCTAAAATGATCTTTGGTAAGTAGTCTAAGGCACTCAGCCATGCAGGCAACAGAGACAGACAACCACCATCAGAGAACATAAAGAAGGAGGGAGCTCTCTCAGAGCACCCAACAGCCCTGTCCTCCTTTGGAGCAAGGCAGAAACAACACCTGGTTATCACTGTGCCAGCAGCATTCCTGTGACACAGCCCCACATCCAAGGCCTTGGTGGCAAACAGAAAATTCAGATCTAAAGCACAACATCCCCAAAACCTTCTAGTTAGGATTCTGTGCCAGATCTAGCTGATGCTTCTCTAATTCACACCTTTCAAACCCCTTACAGTACCTGCTCCAACCACCTTCATCAGGGCTACACGGGGAAAAGAGCCAGGTAAAAAGCAACAACCAACTAGTTACCTTCAAAATATACACCCTCCCTTTACATACAAACAGCTAGAAATTACTCCCAATTTCCTTAAGGACTCTGCATTGAAACGGGTATTTACAATCCACTAAAAGACTACATGAGGTGAGTGACAGATGAAGAACCACAAAAGTGTGTCTGCAGTAATGGGTTACCGTAAAAGCTTCATGAAAGTCTGAAAACCTTTTTCTGGGGAGACCACAGATTCCAACCAACCTACCAGCATCCAATACCAAGACAAAACAGAAGTTTTAAATGCATCTACACATGACAATGAATGTCGGTCTGCAACGGTAAAAGAAATCAAAATACTTTTTTTTATTAACAAAATCAGCACTGTGAAAGATAAATACATGGTTTCACTCTTGCAAGTCATTACCCTGTGTCCCCTCATCAAAACAAAGCCAGAAATTTCTGTAACTACATTCCCTGAACAGAAACGTATGGGAAGCAGGTGCTTGCTTTGTTCTTTGCAGATGATAAACTGGTGAGCCTAAACATCTTTCCATTGACCAGATAATCTCATCTAGAAATACAGAATTAAGTTATATTCATACAGATCCTTCTTATTGCCATCACATTTTTTTAGCAGGGAGAAAGAAAATCAGTGAGGATTTTGGTAACGTCACGTCTACAGTCAGGGTCAGCACAGCTTTGCTGAGCCTGATGTCACTCAGGGAATGCCAGTGCAGATCTCCTGATCCCTTCCAGACACGGCACAAAACATGTTTGGGCAGCACCGCTCTCTCCTGCAGATCTCTCATCAGCACAGATGAGGCTTGTGCTGGAACACATGCACAAAATTAAATCTCCTCCTCATTAAATCTCCCATGGACCATCCCTGGCCTGGGTGCACCGAGGCACCGAGTCCCAGCCGGGGCTCCACGTGCAGGGGGAATGTCGCCCCCAGGCAGGGCACAGCCAGGTGGGAGCTGTGCCCACCTGCACGTGGTGCCAAACCTGCAGAGCCAGTCAAAGAGCAGCAGCACAGGATGGACCCTTCCTCCAGCCCCACACCCTCAAACAGGCTCCCATCGCAAGGCAAAACTCAGAAAACACACCAGTGAAATGTTTTTAGAACTACAAACACCTAAAATATTCTGTTTTCCTGAAAGTATTGAGGTCACATGGAATTAATCTGTATTGAAATTGTATACTTCCTACTACTTGTTCTTTGCTTTATTACAGTAACACAAATCACAACACTGTGCATACTGGAATGATAGCTCACACCAACTAAAAACCTTTCTTTATGTGACAATAAAAAATATCTATTTCAAATGTCTTAAGATGTATGAAGCAACATGCTCTATTACAATGATTTTAACATTTACCTCCCTATTTCAAAGCAGCATATTTGCCTTGGCCCTTTTATGATAACCCTTAAATGCTCATTTCTACTTTTACTAATTTCTTTAAAGAATATATGCTCTTATATTCTCAAACTTGCTCAAATGCTAAACTGTGAGATGGTCTTCTCCTCAGTACTGATTGTCAAAGAAAGATTTTCACATGACAGCACGTAAAAATCTCAACAACCTGATGATTAACCAGACTACTGTTGATTAAGTCATACTTCCTATCTGTAATGGGGGACAAAAAAATAATATTTAAGAAGTGAAATGAGCTCCCTTTAAAAAAAACCAAAACACATTTAACAAAAAAACCTATTCTTGTTAAGGCAAGATGATGTTGGGAAAAATATCTGCAAATTTAGATGTTTTATCCTACCCCAAGAGACATAACGTCCTTTACAACAGTAAAAAAGTACACAGTGAGATAAGTTTGTAACCCTGTGCTGCAAAGGGTTCAGGAAAAACTGAAAAAAATCAATGAGTTGAAAAGTCACACAGATAGCTGATTACAAACAAATTCTGACAGGTGATCATTAAAAGCCTGGCTCACTACCAGGCTCCTCTGAAAATAAAAGAGAATGAGGACAGATTATCTGCTTTTAATTTTGTGTGTGCACAAGTGACAGAAAATGGTGTAGCACATATGCACTATTTTTAAAGCTGGCTCAGAAAAAGCAACGGGTTTCATGTTATGCTCTTGCCTACTCCAAATATATTTTAACTTTGGACACCCTTATAAGTTATTAGTTAACCATGAAAAACCTTGAAACTGAAACACAAAGCAAAGTCAAATGCACGCAAAGTAAAAGTAAGTAAATGAAATCCATGACTAAACACACAATTCTGATGGGGGGCCAAGGAGCCTGTTGACAGTTTTGGGGAGCTTTGGGGGACATTTTATTTCTTTTTAATGAGATAGGAACATTGCAGACTTGTAAGACATTTCTATTTTATCCTGCTCCACAACTTTTGCCTCTCTATTTATTTATTTTGCCTCCTTATCAGATGATTCTGACAATGACTTCTCACGCTGAGCATGGCAAACGATCAAGCAGAAGGGAGAGGAGTGGTTTCCTTCTGCCAAGAGCACACTTTGCTCTAGCACACCTTGTGTGAGCAGAAGAGCACAATAAAGAAGTCACTATTTTTTTTTTTTCCAAGGAAAAAGGCAAAGCTCCATATTTCCCAAACTTCAATGTTGACACTCTTCCACTGCCCATGATCTCAACCATGCTGGTGTCAAGCCAGAGCAGTTACTCTGCATTTGGACTGGTGTCTCTAAATGGTTGATCTCAAGTGCTAATAAAATAATAAAAGACTTCCACTGACATCAGACAGACTGGAATTGTGCATTACAAGCAGGCCTGGGACTCCACAGTGTTTTCTTAAGTGTAAGGTGACTACAGATACAAGTTATGAATTCAGGTCAGAGTTACACTCAGTTTATGCCAATTTAAGCAAGATTATAATGTTGTTCCAAAACTCAGTTCCTGTGGCAAATTTTACTTTGCTCAGTAGAGAGTAAGATCATGGCCAAGATTTCAAGTAAGAAGCATTAACCTTTAACTCCAGAATAACTGCCCACTCCTGTGTTCTCACATCAAATGTTGGCTGAAAGAATATTCTCTTTCCCTGCTCTTTTAACACTGTGGCATCTATGCCATTCTGTCTATGGTCTTTTTACTCACTAACAGCTAAGACACCAACTAAGATAGCCAAGTTTCCTTGGAATTCCCAGAGCTTTCCTTCGATAATTTAAACAAAAATCCTGCTGCAGCAGCTTAGTGATAACTGGAGCTATTGTTTTTATTTGCTGGAGTGTGAGTGACAGGAATCCTCTGGGCTCTAAGCTGCCTGTCAGCTGCCCAGGGAGAAGCAGTGATTTACAGTGGGCAGGAGGGGCTCATGCCAAATTCCACAGGGAAGCTCTAAGGGCTGATTTACCTGGTCTGACCGGGCTCTGCATGCAGTTCTGCGACACCATGCCTGGATGGACTGAAGTAGAAGCCCTGCTGCTGAGGTCCATGACAGAAGGTGATGCTGAGGTAGCTTGCTGGAGACCTGACTGGTGTGGGCTAGGCTCGTGCTGGTTTGGGCTGGGTGGAATGCCATTTTCTGAGAGGAATTCTTCCAGGTCCATGTATTCCAACTGGAAAGTGTCTCCATCATATGGCAGTGTCTTGTCCCATAATGTTGGACCCAAGAAAGCTGACTGAGGGACTGTGGTACCGGTGCTGTCATCATCTAACTTCTTCTCTTTGTCTTTTTCTTTACCGAATGCTTAAACAAAAACATAATAAACATGTAAGAACTCAGTAATTGAAACACTAACTACCATTATTTCCATTCTTTCTGCTGTACTCTCAGGTGTAAGAAAGGAATACTGCCTTCAAAAAAATAACTCCTTTGACTCACTCTACTTGGAAGATAATTGAGGGGTCATGTCACTGAGGACCTTTGTGGGAACCAAACACATTTTTGAGATTGCCCTTTGTTTTTAGTTAACAATTCCACTCCATGCACAGCTTTGAACGTCAGCATCAAAAAGTACTCAACAGACTTAAAAGTGAACATGTAAGTATTCCAGCAAACTGGGAGCTATTTATATATTCTGTTGAAAACGAACAGTCTTAGTCTAAAATCCCTGGGATCCTGTCATTCTTCTAAACTAAGGTCCCGATCTTGCTAGTCCTGGCATAAGCAAAGTAGTCCTCAAATTCTGCACTTCTAAAGGTTATTAACATACAGTGGCAAAGGCTGACAGAACACGGTTTTGATGTGCACAAGAGACAAAATACTCCAAGGTAGAGGCAAAAAAAAGTTAAACTGACGCTTCCTCATTTCTACAGCCCCCAGCGATTTCAATGCACGTTTTGTAAGGGATACGCCTGATTTCTCTGCAAGATCTGCAAGAATCTGGACTCATAAAGCTTCCTGTCAGCTACCAAGCCTTCGCAGCATTTTATTTTTAACCTCAGACAACAGCCCCGGTGAAATCCTGCGAGTCGCTTGGCAGTGGAACTCGGAAAGACGAGCGGACAGGAACCGAGACCTTCCCTCGGTTTCAGCCTTTCGTGCGCGCTCGATCCGTTCCCATACGCGGTGCGGCTACTCCCGGGCTGCCTCCGCTTCCCGGGGAAGCCGCAACTTTCCCCCGTTGAACCGGGGGACGCGGGGCCGGGAGCGGTTTGTTGTGGGGCCTGGAATGGGGATCCCTGCCCCTTTACCCGGGGCACCGAGCACCCTAGGCGTCCATCCCCCGGGAGCGGCGACGGGAGCACCGAGCGCGTCCCGTTAGCTCGGGCCGGGGCGGCCGCCGCTCCCGCAGAGCGCCCCGAGCGAGCCGTCCCGGGGCTCCATCGCTCCGGGGAGCCGAGCGGGCCGGGAAAAGGGAAAACGGGGAAGTGATGCCGCGGCCCCCGGGTGACGGCGGGACCGGGGCGCGCTGCGAGGGGTCCCGGGGAAGCCTCACCGTCTTCGTGAGCGAGCGGCAGCTTGAGCGGGTTTTCCAGCAGGGACTTCAGCACGCCGTAGGTGGGCGGCAGGAACGGGGGGTTCAGCGGGAGCGGCCGCGACATTGTCGGTGGGGGCTGCCCGCGGCGGCGGGGAGGGGGCCGAGGGGGCAGCTGCGCGGCGAGCGGTTCCTTCCCCTTTGCTGTGGCCGCTGTCGCGGCGCGGGTGAGCCGGACGCGGGGCCGGGCCGAGCGCCGGTGGCGAGGGGCGCTGGGGNCGCCCCGCCCCGGCACGCGCGCGGCCGGTACCGGGTGGAGGGGGGAACCCCGGGACAGCCGCCCCAAACCCCTCCGCGGGGCCGCAGCGCCTCCCCGGTAAACCGGGAGGAATGTGTTAATGAGATGTTAATGAGCCTGAACGTTTGACCCCGCTCGGGGCATCCGAGCGTGGCGGCTCCCCCGGGGCAGCGGGACCCGGCGCTGTGAGGGGTCCAGGCTGCAGGGCACGGCGGGCGGGGGGTCCCACCCCTGTCTATGGGAACCAGCCGTGGGGCCTGCGAGCGGCTCCCACCGAGCTCCCTCCGCCACTGTGCCGGGTGTCACCCCAGGGTGACAGCGCTGTCACCAGCACCAGCAAGGTTCTCGCCATCTCACAGAATCCTTCGGGCTGGAAGGGACCTCTGGCGATCACCCAGTCCAACCCCCCTCCCCTGGCAGGGTCACCCTGAGCGGGTGGCACAGGAACGTGTCCAGGTGGGTTTGGAACATCTCCAGAGAGGGAGACTCCACACCCTCTCTGGGCAGCTGTTCCAGGGCTCTGCCACCCTCCGTAGAAAGAAGTTTTTCCTCATGCTGAGGTGGAACCTTTTGTGATTTAGTTTATGGCCGTTGTCCCTCATCCTGTCACTGGGCACCACCAAGAAGAGTCTGGACCCATCCTCCTGGCTCCCACCTTGAAGATATTTATATGCATTGATGAGATCTCCTCTCAGTTTTCTCCAGACCAAACAGGCGCAGCTCCCTTCAGACTCTTCTTGTAAGAGATGCTCCAGACCCCAAATCATCTTTGTGGCCTCTGCTGGACCCACTCTAGCAAGTCTTTGTCTCTCTTGTCCTGAGCAGCCCAAGATGGGACACAGCACTCCAGATGTGCCTCACCAGGGCCGAGTAGAGGGAGAGGTCACACTCTTCCCAATTCACCCCAGGATCCCACTGTCCTCCTGGCCCCCAGGGCACACTGCCAGCTCATGGTCAACTTGTCATCCACTGACTCCCAGGCCCCATTCTTGCTCAAATGGGACTTTCCCCCCTGCTCACCATAATCCTCATTCTAGCACAGTTGATTTTCCATCTGCTCTGGCCTTCAGCGTATGCAGGCTGTGCAGGAACTGCATTCGTCCCAGAGTAACTTCACCCTTCAGGTGCCTGTGGACATCTCTATCTCCCTTCTTCTCATTTAGGTTTTCTTTTGGATCGCATTTTGCAAAGTTTTACCATCTGTGTTTATTCATTTATTATTAACCATCAACAAATATAAATAATCATAAATACTCACTAGAAGCAAATGAAGATAAGTTATGTGTGTAAACTGCCCAGTATTTAGAAATAAAAGCTGGCTGAGGAACAGTTATGTTTTCCCCTTGTGTATCTACTGTATCTATTATGTGTGTGACCAGGAACAGGACTCAGGAACGGCTGGAGCTGTGTCAGGGAGGGTTAGGGGGATATCAGGAAAAGGTTCTTTCTCCAGAGGGTGCTGGGGCACTGAACAGGCTCCCCACGGAATGGGCACAGCCCCGAGGCTGCCAGAGCTCCAGGAGAGTTTGGACAACACTCTCAGGGATCCACAGGGTGGGATTGTTGGGGTGTCTGTGCAGAGCCAGGGGTTGGACTCAATGATCCTTGGCAGTCCCTTCCAACTCAGGATATTCTATAATTCTATTATCTATTATTAGGTGCACTGACCAGTGTCTTGTTAAATGAACTGCCTAAAACAAGCAACTGATGAAAGTCCAAAGTACATTCAAATCAATAAAACTGCACTGGCACAACCAAAACCATGAAGATTGGGGATTGTGACCATCAGGCCCTGCAGAAGCAGAAACAAGCAACAGGAACAAACTCAGGGCATGGCTGAGCAGGGCTTGGGAGAGCCTTGGGATGCCACAGATGCCCCATGGTTCACAACTGGAGCAGGGGTGTGATAGCAGCAGCACAGGCATTATTAAGAGGCACCTAACCAAGGAAAAAAGCCGTGGATTATTAAATGACTGTACACGTACCAACATTGCCTCAGACGGCCAAATTGCTGGTTAGTGGAAACCTTTAATTACAGAGGTACAGAGATGAGTGACACAAAGATTAGGGTGATTGCCAATCCTTATGCAGATGTGGTACAGAACGTTTCTTCTATGCTGCCTAAAGAAAAATAGATACATTTAGGAGATATGATAAGCAGCAAAGAAGAGTAAATAGAACAGAAGATGTAAAAGTAATGGGGATACTGGTAAACACCAATAACAAGATTAATTTCGGGTGAAAGCTCAACTTGAGCACAACAACTTGTGTTTTTATGATTATTGACCCAACTCAACAGAAAGAAACAGCATTTTCAACACCACAGGACAGGAAACCTGTACTGCTTCACCGCTTGACACTGAATGGGGTAAATTATGGGTAGATAGTGCAAGCGTGGAACAAAAGGAAGCCTCTCTCAGCACTGTGTGTAGTTACAGACCCTGCATTCCCAACACACACGTGAGCTGGGAATTTCCTGGATGAGAAAGCCAAAATAACTCTTCCTGATTTATAGACTAGCCAGCAAAGCTGAGCAGAGTACCTGAGCAGGGTGCTGGAGCTGTTATTTTCGGTCTCGTGCAACAGGAATATTAATTTAACTCCAGCCATGCTACACAGGCAGATTTCATCCCAAATAGCCTAAATTCCAGGCTGTTGCCTGTCTAAATTCCAACTGTTGTTTGTATATGCAAATTATTGATTTTTAGTTGCTACACTTTTCCAAAGGTGGCCCCTAATTCCTTTGTGCTGTTTTGACCACTGGCTGATCCCACATGGTGCATGCCAGGTAAAGCCAACCAAGACAAAACAGAGCTAATGATACACCATCTGAATTTCTCCATTTCCCAATTGCAATAAATTTTTGGCATGTGTTCTTAGCTTACCATTCACCCATAAAATCTCTATTTTATGGCTTATGAAAGACTATGCAGCTGCTTAGTTTTTGTATTGAAAATATCTTGATGGTTCTTTATTAAAAAAAAAAAATCTCAACCCATATTTATATTTCTGCTCATGGGTTGTTCCCATCACTGGGATCAGTTATATGGCTTAAAAATCTGATTCTTTTCAAACCAAGTACCCAGTGGTTAATGTACCATAAGATTTTAAAAAATTATTATTATTGTGGTTATTTTCNCGCCCCCGCCATGGCCAAACGGGGGTGTCCCCGTGGGAAAATGGGGTGTCCTGCTGGCAGGGGTCCTGCCGAGAGATGGGGATCCAGCCGGGGAGGGCGTGCCAGGGGTGTCCTGCCGGAGGAACGGGCTGTCCGGGCTGGGAAGGTTGCCGTGCCGCGGGTTGTTGCCATTCCACGGGTTGTTGCCCTGCCGTGCGATGTGCTCCTGCCGCCGAGGCGAGCGGCGGCTCCGGCACCCATCCCATCATCGCCCCCCGTGTCCCCCCCACCTCCCGTCGCCGCCGTGTCCCGTGTCCGACCCGGAGCACCTTTCGGGATGTGCCCTGGCTGGGGCAGGAGCTGTCCCGGCCCCTCGGAGCTCCGGGGGCCGCTGGAGCCGTTCCCGCTGGAGCCGCGCACGGAGCGCTGCGGGTCAGACGTGGCTCGGGTCCTGACCGCTGTGCCGCGTTTGGGTGACCCTTGGCATGGCTTGCACTCGGTCCTGCCGGCAGGTCTGAATCTGTTCGTGCCCCTTAAAACTCAGTAACTATCTCCACCCCGCTCCAAGTTATTTTAAACGCGTTTTACAAAGGAGGGACTGCAGGTTTTAGGTAAAAATCTCCAGCACCGTCCATGAGATTCATTTTCTCCACTGCTTTGAAGCAGTTCCCATTCTCCTACGCATTGCCTTGGCATAACCTGTAATGGAAATCGGGAATTCTGTTCTGAAATATCTCCTGGAAACATGACTGCAGAGTTTTTTCCTCGTACAGAAAGCTGGAGTGAAAGTGTTTTTTTAGGGATCCAGCTGACCAGTATGTTCCAAGGGACCTACCTGTATTTTCTCCATAAATATGGATGAAAGTGGGGCAGGAAGACAATGCAGTAATCATGGCTCAGCAGAAATATGGTTACTGATGGATGGAGAGACACCTACTCCTGTGCTGGGAGACAGGTATTGTACAGTCAGCTTGTGATCTAGAACTCTGTGTGCATTTAAATATAGACTGGTCTGAAGAATCCAGGCTTTTCTCTTTCTATCTCAGGGCTAAATGGGAGCCACTGTATGTGCAGTGTGAGAGATCTCTCAAACCTGAGCAAAACTTCTAGTCAGGTATCTGTATGGTCACAGTTGAACTGCTACTGTCACTTCGTTCCTCTGTTAAGTATTTTCTGTCTGGGGAAAAGAGTTGCAGAAGTAGGCAGGCAGTGAACAAGGTGCAAGAGGGAGAGGATAAATAATGCAGAACAAGTGTTTGGGTCAAGGCACAGGACAGACTGAAAAAGCAAATGGTTTGCAGTACCTTAAATACCCACTGGTTCATCCACTGAGTGGATCTCCACCTCAGCCCTTTGGGAGCCAAAACAATGGATTGAGTGAGATGTACAAAAAAACCCCAAAAAACAAAAAATCCGCCCCCCCCCAAGCCACAAAAAGACTAAACGGGAGAATTGGAAGAGGCTTATGATTCAGCCTTTGTTTTAGCTGTGATTTGTCCCAAAGCAGTGCGAGTTCCCGGGCTGGCCTCGCAGGGCAGTGCATTTCCAGCTGTGACGCAGAACACGGAGGGCTGTGAAAAGCCACATGAGAACGCTCAGATACCCACACCCAACTGAGCTGAAAAGCAGCAGCTTTTGGAAAGAAGGTCGAGAGACACCGAGGAGCAGTGCCTGCTCCCCACCTCCCTCCCCTCCACAGAGATTCTGGCCAGAGCCTTCACTTGGCTTTCCAAGTGAAAGCCGCTACCCACAGCACTGATTACTGAAAAATGGATGTTTATTGTCCCCATGAGGTGCAGCTGAACGAGCTGCTGGGGCTCCTCACAAGACGAAAAANCAAGGCCATTTTAAAGCCGAAAAATCTTTGTATTTTTCAGGGGTTCTTCTGCCAAGCTGCACTAAGGACATGGTGATCACCGCCCTGGACCATCCCACCTGGGGTCCCCGAGCACCCAGGGACACCGAGGGTCGCTGAGCTGGGGCCGGGGGATGCTCAGCACGGGCAGCGCCCGGTTGGGACCGCAGCGGGTGCCGAGCACCACGGGGCGGCCCCCGGGCACCCCGACACCTGCAGAGCGCTGGCCGCGGTGCCGGAGGCGGGTCCGTGAGGGGAGGGCACGGAGAGGGACAGCGACAAGGACAAGGCCGTGACCCCGCTCCCCTCACGGCGGCCCCGGGCCCCNGGGCCGCTGGAGCCGTTCCCGCTGGAGCCGCGCACGGAGCGCTGCGGGTCAGACGTGGCTCGGGTCCTGACCGCTGTGCCGCGTTTGGGTGACCCTTGGCATGGCTTGCACTCGGTCCTGCCGGCAGGTCTGAATCTGTTCGTGCCCCTTAAAACTCAGTAACTATCTCCACCCCGCTCCAAGTTATTTTAAACGCGTTTTACAAAGGAGGGACTGCAGGTTTTAGGTAAAAATCTCCAGCACCGTCCATGAGATTCATTTTCTCCACTGCTTTGAAGCAGTTCCCATTCTCCTACGCATTGCCTTGGCATAACCTGTAATGGAAATCGGGAATTCTGTTCTGAAATATCTCCTGGAAACATGACTGCAGAGTTTTTTCCTCGTACAGAAAGCTGGAGTGAAAGTGTTTTTTTAGGGATCCAGCTGACCAGTATGTTCCAAGGGACCTACCTGTATTTTCTCCATAAATATGGATGAAAGTGGGGCAGGAAGACAATGCAGTAATCATGGCTCAGCAGAAATATGGTTACTGATGGATGGAGAGACACCTACTCCTGTGCTGGGAGACAGGTATTGTACAGTCAGCTTGTGATCTAGAACTCTGTGTGCATTTAAATATAGACTGGTCTGAAGAATCCAGGCTTTTCTCTTTCTATCTCAGGGCTAAATGGGAGCCACTGTATGTGCAGTGTGAGAGATCTCTCAAACCTGAGCAAAACTTCTAGTCAGGTATCTGTATGGTCACAGTTGAACTGCTACTGTCACTTCGTTCCTCTGTTAAGTATTTTCTGTCTGGGGAAAAGAGTTGCAGAAGTAGGCAGGCAGTGAACAAGGTGCAAGAGGGAGAGGATAAATAATGCAGAACAAGTGTTTGGGTCAAGGCACAGGACAGACTGAAAAAGCAAATGGTTTGCAGTACCTTAAATACCCACTGGTTCATCCACTGAGTGGATCTCCACCTCAACCCTTTGGGAGCCAAAACAATGGATTGAGTGAGATGTACAAAAAAACCCCAAAAAACAAAAAATCCGCCCCCCCCCAAGCCACAAAAAGACTAAACGGGAGAATTGGAAGAGGCTTATGATTCAGCCTTTGTTTTAGCTGTGATTTGTCCCAAAGCAGTGCGAGTTCCCGGGCTGGCCTCGCAGGGCAGTGCATTTCCAGCTGTGACGCAGAACACGGAGGGCTGTGAAAAGCCACATGAGAACGCTCAGATACCCACACCCAACTGAGCTGAAAAGCAGCAGCTTTTGGAAAGAAGGTCGAGAGACACCGAGGAGCAGTGCCTGCTCCCCACCTCCCTCCCCTCCACAGAGATTCTGGCCAGAGCCTTCACTTGGCTTTCCAAGTGAAAGCCGCTACCCACAGCACTGATTACTGAAAAATGGATGTTTATTGTCCCCATGAGGTGCAGCTGAACGAGCTGCTGGGGCTCCTCACAAGACGAAAAATGCCTGTTGAATGAACCATGAACTGCCCCCGCCTGTTTTTTTTCATTATTTTAATTTTCTTTTTTATTTTTTAAATTTAATTGAATGTGGGAGAGACAGGTTTGGAACTGCTTTTGGGTGATGGCAGAGGAACTTCTCTTAAGTAATCTGGGGTGGTTCCAAAAGGCATTCCAGTTCTCAGAAAAAGAGGTATTACTAGTCATTGCTTATATGCTGTGAGTTGAAAGATTAATAATTTTCTCTGCCAAAGTTTAGAGGCAGCCTTTACCATGACAGGGTAGATCAAATACATGTTCTTGCCTGGGCAGCTGACCTGGTTTGAACTCAGTTAGTGTGGCTCTCAGTGATGACTACAGTTTTGGAACAAATACTCCACTCTGCTTTTTAAAGCAACCTTCCCCCTGTAAAGCATTAACCAGACTCTCAAGGCCATTCCAGGCACCTCGTGCCTTTGGTGCCTTGGCAAATTATTTAGACCCAGTAGGTGTAAGCAGCCAGATGACAGAACTGGATTGAGATGAGAGATAAAGGAGTACTGGCCTGTTTTGCTGTCAGACCTTCCTCTGATTAAGGACAACTCCCAGATGGTGCCAATGGGAAAAACAACTTGATCCTTCCGTTTATTCCTCTGCACTCCATTCCTCTTCCTTTCTCACTCTTGGCTTGCGTGCTGCAAAAAGACAGTTTAGAAATAGCTGTTCTTACATGCTCAGGCTGTTTGATTTTGGAATTTGGCATTGGTTTTACTGGAGACAGAAGAGCGCCCATGAGCACAGACTAAAAAGCCCATCCCCAGGCAGAGCTGCAGCAGAAGGGAGGAGTGAAAGGTGCAGGAGCTGAGCATCATCCCCTCCTTAATCAGAGTTTCTGTTGAAGTCAATGACCCAGATTTCTCTGACTTCAAATGGCTGCTTTCAGAGAGCTTGCCGGAGGCACGGTGCTGGGGAAGGTCAGGCAGAATTTCGCCTGAAGAATTCCGCATGCATAGGCTTATCAGCTCGGGATCTGTACAGCTTGATACTGCAAACCCGTGCTCTCCAACGAGCTCTCTGAAAGTCACTGAAGTGATTGCTGCCTGGGCTTCAGGCTTGCTAGGCTGCCCTAAGCTTGGGATTTCTTTCTGTGATTACTTCTGTGATATCTACCTTGCTCCCAGGTTTTGCTCTCAAAAAAACAAAATGCAGAAAGCACAGACCAATTCTTAATCGTATGGGTTTAAATTATTAAGAAGCCAGACATGTGATTAACCTTTCTTATCTTTGGCAGGAAAGCCTGACCTGTGCAAGACTGGGAAAATTCCTACAGACAAAAATCAGCTTTCTAAATGTAAAGGCATTAAAGTCATGCTATGTCTTCGTATGAATTATTGTAACAGCAGCAAGAAGTGCAGAAATGCACATTATTAACTGTATGCAGTTTGTCCTGCAGGTTTAGATTAATTAAATCTTGTTGATGAGACTGGCAGTGTCTTTCCTGTTCTTTTCCTCCTCTTTTTTAATGCACTCCCCCTCTCAGTTCCATGCAGTGCCTGAGCAGATTCCTGACACCGCTGCCAGCCCACAGTGCCCTTCCTGGGTACCCCAAGTACCCCCAGGCAGGGCATTCTGCTAAATTACCTCCTCTCTTATGGCCCATTTTATTCTATTTAAATCTCTCATCAGGAATTTCAGCTGGCAACTAGTTGCCATATCATGTCAGAATATGTTAAATACCAGCCTACCAGGCTTCCCAGGTTTTTGGAAACCTGCTTATGCAAATATCAATGCAACACAGAGACTGAACACTGACTTAAGAGGCAAATGCGCCTTGGATTCTATGTGTGTTTATCTCCCTACTTTATTTGATACAGAAAGGCTGATTAGACCTCTAAAGATTACAGTTTAAAAGGACTTGGAAAAATAGAGTATTAGTAAGTTGGACTTTAAAAAACGTATATTTGAACCCAGAGTCACCTTTACTGGCAGAGAGCATCCCAAAGCTGGGTTTTGGTGGCATGGCTGGGTGTTTATCAGAAGGAAAAGGTGGTATTTTCCCATAATCATATGTTGGCTTTGTCTTACCAGTGTCCAGGGTGACACAGGACAGAGCAACTGCACACTGGGGACTGTGCTCTGAGGGACAGGGACAGGTCAGAGCCCTCCTGCCTCTCCTGTGCTGGAGTCAGCAGCTCTGCAGAGTCCTGGTGCTCCCCTGCTAGCCCAGGCTCATTGCTTGTGTCTCCTGCGGGGACTGATGCACGCAGAGACAATGAGCACTGAAACAGACTCCTCGTGTTTGCCATTTCAAGCAGTGCTCAGCTTTATAAAGTTTTTCTGTATGAAAGTGAAATGTTGAAGTTAATTGAGATGAATACAATGATAGCTGGCAGCTGTATCATAACAACTCCTCAACATACACAGACACAAGAAAGCAGAGGCAACCCTGCTATTGTTTGTTGCTTTATTCTGCCTTTGACTTTTTTTTTATGCCATGATTTCTTTTGAAGTTATCTGCTCTGATCTGCAGCAATGTGGGTGCATAATTGACTGTATTTGGACTAAAGATATTCTTGTCTGTATGTTTTCCTAGCCAGGCATTTAGACTACAAGCTGTATGGAAAGCATTATGCAGAAAGTTATGCAGAAAACATCAGGCAGGACTGGTTTAATATTAAACCAGCTTTGTAATATTTTTATTCCCATTAATTTTTAAAGCCTTTTAAAAAAGCCCTTTATTTCATTGGCTTTCAGAGTAAATTGGTTTTGAAGGCTTAAAAGTGGCATTTTCATAACAAGTTTCTTAGGTTTGGGGTTTTATGTTTGTTTGTTTTTTAACTGCCAAAGGGCATAAACATATAATTTTCTATAGCCACCTGACAGCATCCACATAGGGAAATAAAGATGTCCTCCTGTATTTTCCCTTAAATGACTTTGACCTGGAGAATACATTATGTTGATTGGCATGAGAAGGAAGGCTGTGATCTTATTTTTACTGTTTGTTATAGCGGCTTCAAACTTATCAAAGAAAGAAATAGAGGCTTTTTAAATGGCTGCTTGCCAACAGCACTAATCAGAATTTTAATGAGATTTTTTGAGGCCTAAATTAGGTCTAATTAACAATATATAAAGCTAATGTATAATGCTATAGAAGGATGTAGCCTACTGCATATAGAATGGGTTCCGATCTCTTCACAAATAGAAATGTTGAACAAAATGCACATTTTAATGCAGGTTTATATATGTGCAGCTCCCTGGTACTTCTACTATTATGCCTTATTAATAAATTGCCTTTGGAAAATGTGGTCCTCAACCTCGTAACAACCTTGGCATCCCTGCAGGGGAATAATGCAGGTTCTTGTGGCTGAACCCCGTGTGGTTTGCAGTGACTGACACAGACTCCTGGGTCCTGCAGTGCTCCCTGTGGCCCACGTGTTCCCATTGTTTGTGGAGAGGACTGGCCTGGGACTCCCATTTTCCAAGCAGCACTAAGGGCAGGTTTATATTTAGTCCACACACACTGTTTTTCGCCAAGCATTTATGACAGAAAATGATTAAAAACTCCAAAACGTTCATCCTCAAAGCATAGCCTTGTTTCTGCCCTCAAAGGGTATTTTGTGCAAGGAGGGATGAACCAAAAGGATTTTTCTCTATACAGGAGTTTGTAGTTATTTATGGTACCACAATTCAGTTCTCTCTTTGTCTGGCTGAGCTGTTACATACAAACTATTAAAAAAAAAATCCTGAATCCCAGTTGCTCATATGAAGCTTAATGCAATTAAACACCGCAAAGTATGGAACTGCTTCTGCCTAAGTAAATATTTTTATTCACATACTCAGACCATTAACTGGGAACCCTCTTGCAAAGCTTCTTTCCAAATTTCATGTTTAGTAAACAAATCTCGTTGCTTTATGCCAGATAAATCAATACCTCTTCTGATTCATTTAGCTCATGAAAGATGACCAGCAGCAGTAACAATGGGGGCAAAGAGCCCACTGAAAGAGGCCAGAACAGAATGAATATAAACCCCAAAATAAACTCTGCCCCTCTCACAAACCCAGGCTCACCAGTTTTGTGCTGTTGGGCTGAAGTGTTCAGAACACCTGAGTGGGACTTTAAGTGCTGCTCCAGAACAGATTTATCTGCAAAACTGTAACCAGAGCTTACACTAATTAATAGAATCTTTAGTTGATGAGGCAGTCTGTCAACTGACCATAAATGTTGAACCAACATCAGACACACTCCGAGGAAGCTTAAATAGCCATTTCAGATGTGTATTTCTTGAAGTGTTTAAATAAATATATTCACATTAAGTTTAAGGAAAGAGCCAAACCACAGAGCAGAGGGAGCCAGAATCATTTTGCATCTGTTACAACACTCAGAATAATGTTTGGGTTGATTTATAGGGGAAATATTTGTTTTTGAGCTGGAATTTTGGTAACTCAGAACAGATGTTCACAGTGTTGAAATACTGTCTGCCCATGCAGCTCTGTTAAATCAAGTGCTGTTACACATTTTAACTAATCTAGGAAAAAAATAATATACTGTGAAACTGCTAATCTTATAAAAGGTACATACTAATGGAATTCCAATTTGATTATCTTTACATTTTATCGGAATCCCAAGCTATACAATAACACCTGCAAAAAATTATCAGAGCAGTGAGATTTCATCTGGTTTATGACCCTGAATAGAGAGGAAGTGCTTGTCTATCACTTTTTTTCCGAAACGTTTTTCAAAGTGTTGAACTAAATCAGCTTTCTGACTTTCTTCCCACCTTCGCCGAGCCAGGGGATATTTAAACAATTGGGAGAGAAGAAGGTTCTTGTAATGTGAGAGTTATTTGTGCCTCCTAAAAATCATTAAGAATTCGGTATAATATTTTTAAAAAGTCCTACTTCTATCTGTTAAAGCCCTCTGAGTGCAGAGCAGTGTGGAGGCAGCTCTCTTTCCGCACTGATTCGCTCCCATCCATCTCCACCCAGCCGCAGCAGCAGGACGGAGTCTCCACCCTCGCTCCTTTGGCCGGGGGAGCGGCGAGGTCTGAACCCACAGGGCTTTGCATTGGCCACAGGGCACTGAGCTCCCCAGCTCCGAAGCAAATGGCACTTCTCTCAGTTTGGAGAGGCTGCCTTTTTGCCTTTTTCCCCATTTTTCATAGGCACACAAGTTGCAGTCTCCTCTCCAAGCGCAAATATCCCAAACTATTTGCTGATGCGAATTCCAGGCTGCCAGCAGAGCTCTGCCTGATGACTTTACGAGGGCTGCGATTCCTTCTAGGAACTTTCAGATGTTCTAGTGCCATGTTCGTCCTTCCCAGGAGACGTGCAGGTGAGGTGGTGCACAGCTGTTTAATGGCTATGCCATTTCCAGCCACCTCGTCCTGCTGTGCCATCCCTCTGCTCTTAGTGACCGATGGCACTGCCTGTGCCAGGGGCTTGCTCCTGAGTGAAGCAAACATTTTGAATTACTGCAAGCTGAGCTCTTGCAGTTGTACCCAGCCATGTACCCTCCCTGCTTTGGTGCCCTCATGGCATGGCACGATCCCTCCCTCAGCCCGGCATGTGCTGCCACTGCTGGAGTGCGATGTCCCTGGATGCCACCAGCTGGGACAACAGCAGGGGGACCTTGGGGTCTCTCCTGTTCCACACCAGGATCTCATCCTGAGGGATGCACTGGGAACGCCGGGACAAGTGGAGTCTCAAGGCAGTACAAATGCAGATTTTACTCGAGTGTGCTCTTTGCAGGCGAGTTTGTATTTATAGTGGTGCCATGAGTCACCTCCTTAGCTACCATGGATACAGAGTCCCATCTGGCTCCATTCAGCACATCAGCCCCTCTCAGTGCTCTGCATTTGTGCTTGTACAACTCGGGGATTGTTTTTCTCCTTGGGGAACTCCTTCCTCTTTGTCCTGGAGCCTCCATGGCCAAGAAGCTTCCATGCAACAGAAACAAAACGTCAGCTGCTGCAGACTTTTAGACAAGATTTTTGGAACATTTCTCTGATGCTTTGCTCAGACATTCAGCATCATTATTTTATCTCTGTCCTTATCTAACTGACTTGTCAACTATTCTGTTGTGTAAATTCTTTCCTGGTAAACCTTTTTTTTTTTTTTTTTTTTTTTTTTTTTTTTTTTTTTAAAAAAAAATTTTTTTTTTTTTTAAAACNCTTGTAATCTTTTTTTTTTTTTTTTTTTTTTTTTTTACTACTGTTTTTGAATAATAAAATTTTCTTATGATTTAAACCTTTACATTTGATCCAGAGCCTTCACTTATTGAGACAGTTCAGTGCAGGGGTGGAAGCACCAGGCTGGTGACCTCAGCTCTCCAGCCCCTGCCACCACTTGCTGCATGATCTTGGAAAAGTCACTAGGTTTTAATCAATGTTGTTTCTCTCTTTGTCCCTGTTTCCTGTAGGATGAGGTAGGGAGATGTTAAGAGGATAACACCTGTATGGCAGGTGAGTATCTGCCAGAGTTAACTGTGTGATTTCTTAGATACAGAAGGTAACGAGGTCTGTTATGACACTGACAGGTTGCAAACCTTTTGTACACAGCAGCCAGGTAGTTGTTTCCAGTTAGAAGTCTTACAGCAGCACATTAGATTTCTCTGAACCTCACAGTAAGATCCTTTTTGGATGAAGATTCTCCATCTCTCAAGTCCCTTCACTGAGCTGCTCAGAGGCTGCTCAGCAGCATCAAACTCAGTTACTGCAGATTTCTGCACAAACCCTCTGACAATTGCTCATCATAGGAAAACCAAACTGCTCAGATCCCAGTTGGATTTGAGGGGTTTGATCCTGACAAGTGCTGGTGGTTGTTGAGAGCTGAGCCATCCTCAGCCCCTGGGAGCAGGTGACGGATGTGGCTGGTGAGGGTCCAGCTGGGGACAGGGACACTGTGAGATGCTGTCCTGCAAGAAAACACCTTGATTGCTCTGTGTTGTGAATAGGTGAGACTGATTTACTCAAGAGTTGCACTGAGGTCCTTTGGAAGTCAGTCAAAGGCTTCATTATGCTAAGATTAGTTGCTCTAGAGTAATCTCCACTAGAACAATTCACTCTCACTGTTGAAACTTTGTAGCTGCTACAGCTCCCTGCCACAGCAATGGGGTTTGAAATTCAAAGAAATCTGTGGAAATGCCATTTTTCTGGCATAAGGGTCAGAAAAGGGTCTATGGTGGTCCATATAACTGCCTTTTCTGGAAAAGGAACACTGGCTTTATTATAAACACAGGATTTGATGTCTTCTGAGTGTGCTTGTAAATTTGAATAAAAAGTAAAACATGTATGAGTTCATGAGAGAGGGCCCTGTAACTCTAACACACACTGCAGTTGCAGACATAAAATGCTGCGGTTTTGCTTTGTTTAGAGAACAAACTTGTCAGCAGAGACCCCTTTGTGATACAGCAGCAGCACCAACAGCACTGATGGGAGTTTGAAATCAACTAAAAAACCCCATTAGGCTTTCCAGTTTTATAATAGTTAACAGGAGATGTGATTTCTTTTAAATATTTTTAACACTTCCCCTCAAAATTACAAAAATCAGACCGATTTTTATTTCAGGTTGCAGGTTCTCCAGGCAGAGGACTTTGCCTACAAGAACTGAGCACGCTGGTAGCCTCTCCCTGGCTCATGGACTGAGGATGTGACAGAGGATGGCAGGAGCTATTCTGAGCTCAGAAGTCCTCCCTAATGTCACTTTCCTTTCATTCAGGCATGGATTTATTTTTTCTATTCCACTAGCTCCTATTCCCTTTTACAAAGAAAGATCTCAGCTGGGTTTTCTGTAGCAGAACTTGCTCTGCTTGAGCCCTGTGTGCCAGCAGTCCCCTGGTTTTCAGGTGCTGTTTTACAGCTGTCCAAGTGGCTGCTGTAAATACCAGAGGGACAGCCTGGCACCAGGCTAATCCATCAAAATACTGGGTTTTCCAAGAGCAGTAAAATCTCACTCCAGCTCTGGATCTCACCAAAGCAGAAGAGGTTTCCTGGCTTTTTGTGTCTCAGTATACGGACAATAATGTTTGCCTGCCTTGAGAGCTGCAGAGGAATGACAGCATTCCCAACCTTGCTGGGAGCACAAGTGAGGCTTCCCTGGAAATGTGGTACCATTTCAAGTGGAGAAGTCTGCCAGCAGCCTTTTCATCTTCCTGCACCCTGACTCATGAATTAACACAGGCAGAGAGGGAGGAGATGAAAAGCAGCCAGGCCCGTGCTGCTGCAGAGCTGTGCGTCTTCCCGGGCAGTGCCTATACATGGCTCCTCTCTTTCAGGGCTGCCCTGGGTTTTAGCAGGTGTTCTGGTGTCTCCCTGAAGGGAAGCAGAGCAGCCCACAGCACCCACGTGCTCAAGCAGCTCCCACTGCTTTTAGGTCACATCAGCAGCAAATCTGGGGATTTGCTCTGCTCCCTCTGCTGCCGCGGCTCCAGGCATCAGCCGCGTCTGATCTGCCTTCAAGGGAGGCTGCAATTGTTTGAATCCCACTGGTACCTACAATTTAAACACGTACTCCACCTCCCAAAATAGTGTGAACTGGCACAGGGCTATCATGTGCAATAGTCTTAAAAATCTTGGCAGGTTAACTTTGAAGAAAATCTCTGGTTAGGCAGTAGCTCCTGCTAGCAATTACCAGGCTTTTATCTGTAGCTGTCAGTGCACTGTAAAAAGTGGCTGTTACTCCCATTTTATAGAAGCAGCAGATGTTCTAGGGACATCTGAATAGATTTAATGCAGAAATTGCATGCCTAAAAGGTGTTCTAGAAAATCCCATCAGTATCACATGACTGATTTTATTCAGTGCACCCAGGAATTCAGATCTGCTGGCTCTACTTTGCTTCTCTTATTTATTTTAAAGCAATAGTTCTGAAGTTTTCATTTTGTTCCCCTGCTGAGGCAGAAGAGGAGTTGGAATGAGACTGTATTTTTTTTTTTTAGAGGCAAACTTTCAGGTATAGATTTATTCAAAACTTCTTGAGGTTTAATTTGATTTTGTGATTGAGAGGCACAGAAGTCACATTTGTGAAATCCAATTAGGCTCCAGTGCTGGCAGAGACACATGACATGAGGCACGTACATCCACCCGAGTCCCTGTGCCTCCCTGCTTTTAAAGCCCTCAGCCTCCACGGCAGAGCTGTGCTTCTTATCTCAGGTATTTGGGATTACTGCAAACTCAATTTACCCACTTGGGAGCTGTCAGAGCTGCAGTTCTTGCCTGGGAAACGTGGCAGTGACAGGGAGAGTGAGCTGAGCACTGCTCTGCTCCAGGGGAGGGATCATGATCAGAACTGGGTAGGGCAGGAGAGCTGTGGATGCATGGATGGATCCAAGAACAATTTCTGGATGTAGTGGGCACAGAGGGAGGAGGCTCAGCCATGGCCTTGGCTTTGGCCAGGAATTCCAGCCTGCTCTGCACCTCTCTGCTTGTTCACCTCCCTGCCTGCAGCTGCAGCTTGTTGGAGCCTTTGCAGCGCACACTGGATTTTGGATTGAGGGCTTCCCACTACAACGAGCTAAAAGCTGTCAGAGCAAGGAAGAGCAACCCTGGTAACACTCCCCAGGATCCATCTCCCGAGCTCTGGGAGGTGGTGATGCCCCTGGCAGGGTGCCCCTGTTCTCACTCCAGCCCCAGAGCCCTTGGCTTGCCTTTCCCTTCTGGCTATAGCACAAAAATGGAACTCCATCCTTCTCCTTACCTGGAGAGCTGTAATTTCCCTCAGCCACATCAGAAGCTGAATTGCTAATTCCCCCTGTGCTCCAGGCCCAGAACAGCCCCCTGGGAGCAGCCACTGGTGCTGTTCAAAACGTCACTCATGATGGCTATTGAGTTTTCTTATAAATGAGAACCTGCATTTTTATTAATGTGGTGAAATTACCAAGGCCTTTTCCTCCAGTTTCCTGTAAGTGGGTTTAATTGTGTATCCTTGAAAACATCCGGACAAGCAACAGTAACAAACCTGGTCTGAAACAGACTTCAGGGTTTTGTACCAAACAACCTCTGAGCACAGCAGTAAAACACATTTCTGTTATCCTCAGCCAGCCACAGGAGTTTTCCTGTTAGTGAGCACTGACTATTGATTTCATTTTTGGCTTTTGTATAATTTTCTGCTGGACTCTAAGTGGTTATTGGAAACAGCAGAGCCTGCAGGACTGTGCTGCTTCAGCACCTGCAGCCAGAATGGGTTAAACATATCCATGGAGGGTTTAGACTCAAGGGACTGGACTACATTCCCAAAACTGAGCAGAGACAGGAGTAAGAGATTAATTGCATTTACACATTTTCATTTAATACCAAAATGATTCCTTTTGGTTGCATCTTTAAATTAGCCAAGTAACAAGATAGCCATATTTCAACAGTTAGGGCCTATTTCCTGATCCTCTGTATCTTTATTTACAACAGTTCTGCATTTAAATGAAGGAGTAATACAGGCTGAGAGTGCCAGGCAGGTTCTTACTGGGCCTGTTCTGCTGCTGCTCATGCCATGCCGTCAGTGATGAGCAGCTGGAACACATAACCCCCACAATGACTAATTACAGTCCCTAACCATGGGTCCCCAGTGGCTCAGTCTGGAGATGAAAATGTGCAGCTCAGCCAGGGCCTGAGATGTCCCCTGTCCCTGGAGAGCCCCGTGCTCCTGCTGCTCTCAGGAGCAGGGGGGTTGGAAAGGAGCAGGGATGCATTACCAGCCTTTGGAGTGAAAATGAAAACATCAGCAGGAACCCCAATGCTTTGCTTTCCTAGGAGCCTTTCTCTTTCCCATTTAAGTGCTATTATTGCTTTACTTCTATTTCAGGCAAGAAACATAATTTTATTTCTTTTTCCATTTCAATCACATTTTAATGAATTCTCTTCACGTACAAGAGCAAGGATAGTTCTTGATGATAATAATAATTGGACTACAGGGAAATACTGCCTGTGGGTAGCTGACAGGCAGGGTACTTGAGAGGAGATGAAGACATTTCTGATCAGAATGTAGCTTTTGGGGGTCAGGGTGAAATAGTGACTTATCTGAAACAACAGCAAAACTACTCATTTTTCATGGTTTGCTTTTAGTGAAGAAGCCTAACAATTAAAACAAAATTCCTGATAGTGTGCTGTCTGGAGAAATTGGATTGTTCTTCATCAGGATGAGGGATCATTTCAGCAACCTCCCTCACTGGAGCCCTCAGTGAATAATAAAGATTGTGTAGCTGCAGTTCAATGTCTCTATCAACACCCTTCTTAAGGTGAAAGAAGAACACAGCTCATGTGTGCTTTGGAAAAATGCTGGACTAAATTCTCTGGAGCCTCGAGCACTGCTCTAAACACCAAACACATCACTGTCCTGGCTGCTGTGCTGAGAATTCCTGAGCTGCAAGATACAGGCAAGGAATATCCCTAGACAGCAGTTAACCCTGCACATGCTTAACCTCAGCTAATCCTGGAAGTTGTAAATAGAGATCCTGATAATGGACATCAGTTCAAACATGGCCTTGTGGCTTCAGGGCCAGAATTTGCAGGGGACAAACCAACCTCCCAAAATGTACCTGGGAGCAGGAGGGATAAAGATTTTTTTATCCACTCTCTTTAAATTATAGTTTTAATTAGTTTGGTTTTGACTGATACTGTACCACGGGGACAGAATCAGCATTGGTTATCAGATTTCAACTTCCCAGCTTCATATTGGGAAACATGAGGCTCTATTTGTAACACATCTTTGGCCCTTTTTTTTCAGCTCTATTGACTTCATAATGAACAATACAAAACTCATTTCATCTTTGTGGGAAGAGAATGAAATACCATCATCTTGTAATGAAACAACTTACTTTAAATGAGTGTTATGAAAATACCAACCTATTAAATCCATGCCAACATCAGCCATTGTTTGTGGAAAAAATCTAGAATGAGCAATAAATAGTCAAGCCACCAAAAAGTATGAGTAGAGTCTGGATGGTACAACCTGTGAGCTGGCTGGTATTTTTAGTGTTACATGAAAACAATCCCAAGGGAAAGGCAAAGCTGGTTACAGAGGACAAAGGTGAGGCTTTAGTCACTGGTATTTGATTTTTGGTACACTATCAATGCAAGCAGCCAGGGGAAAGATTTACTAAGGTATTTAGGTACCTAAACATTCCTAGCAGCATTTATAGCAACATCTAAGTAGGTTAGGTGCCTAATTCCCATTAACTCCACGAAGATGTTTAAGCTGCTAAACATCTCTGCAAAGCTGGCCCCAGTGCCTGGGCTGCCAGGTGCCAGTCTGAACTGCTGTGACTGGGCTCACTCCCTGCAGGCTGCTGCTCCTTGGAGTGGGGAGTGCTGGTAACACAAGGACCAGGAGCACAGAACTGAACAAAGGATCCTGAGCCAACTTACATTTTTGCTGCTGACTTAATATAGAGCCACACAAAAGTCACTCAGAGCAGCACTTGCAAAAAGGCGAGTGAATTTTGGAGCTTGGTTTGAAGTCCTGTGTGTCTTGAGCTGAGGGTTAAGAATCCCATCAGTTCCCAGAAAATGAAACATTTCCCAAGCCAAGCCAGAGCAGCATTTCCCAAGCTCCTGGAGAGTCAGTCCTACACAGCCCAGCCAGTTCCACAACCACAAATATTTTTCTTAAAGGATTTTCCTTTACTTACCTCAGTGGCACCAGGTACCTCCTGAGTGTCAGAAAGAGACTTAAATAAATGAACCAAACCATTCCTACAGCAGCCTGTTACAAGAGGAATTTCAAAAGATGGAGACTGTTATGTGGGACAATATAAATTCCAATATAAAGGTGTAGTTTTATTAATTTAAAGGCTATCACATGCACTTTAGTATCTTTCCCACTTATTTTTTAAAATTCAGGAATAATAATGAAAATTTGCTGTTTACAGTGTTGCATATGTTGACAACCGATCTTTACAAATTCTCTTCCAAATCATGCTAGAACCATTTTCTCAATATACACAGTTCAGCTTAAGCAAAATAATTTCCACAAAACTATTTTACAGAAAGGAAGAGATAAGGGGAGATCAAGAGAAATAACCTAGGAAACAAGTATGCCAGTGTACAAAAATAGATTGGAACATTTGGAGATTGTAGGTAAGAAAATGTATTCTCAACCCCAGAGAATGTGAACTGGTGGATTATCTGAGGAGGGAAACGCTGACTGGAGCAGCTGAAGAGATGCAGAGATCTATTTCTAACATCTCTAATTTCTAGGCAAGTTTGTAAGAGAGGGAGAGAGAGAGGAAGAGGCTCCAGGTTTGTGCCACGCTGGGTCTGTGGGAGGTGGCAGTGAGAGGGACAGGCAGATTGTCCCCGTGCACAGCAGGCTGCACGCCTGGGAAGGGCAGCATGTGCAGAGCTGTGCCCCTGCAGCTGATCCAACAGAAGGACAGCTCTGAGCTGCTCTCCATGGAGCCCCTGCTCATGCACAGCCTGCCTGAGCCACAGTCCTGTCCCTAAATAGCTGCTCCCCTTTGGAGCACCCAGCTGGCTGACACAGCCATGAGCAGAATGGATCCAGGCTGCAAGAGGGAAGTGGTGGCTCAAACCTCTCCTGAGCAGGACTGGGGAGCTGGAGTCTGTGTGCAGGCTGGATATCACTGAAGTATGAACAGAAAGTGCTGTCATAAAGCATCCAAATGACTACTACAGCTACAGCAAATACCACAACAAATTCAGAACATCACATATCTTCTGTAGGTCATGAGTCTGTGCCATTCTGAGAAGAGCAATTTAAATAAAAATGCTTCTGGAGTGTCCAAGCCTGAAACTGAAGCACATGATCTGTCCCTTTGGCCTGAGCTCTCTGGGAGCACAAAGGAGGCTGTGGAGCACACAGGAGCCACTGGAGCAAATACGGCTAAACCATTCATGTGTTATTGCTAGGAGAAGTTTTCTTAGAAATGTAAGTTACTCTGGGTCTGCTGAGCAAGCTTTTTTTCCCTAATCCACACCACCTGTCTAGATTCACAGATAATTTGGGTCTGACCTAGTTAAAAGTACAAAACAAAATTTTCCTATTTGCTTATTCAATATACTCTGACATCTACTTCCTGCAAAGCCTGTAAAGGCCTCTTTTGTGAGCTTCAGGAAGAACATTTGGTGATGTGCTCTCCAGCTCTCAGGCCAAGCACAGGAGATTACTGGGCTGCTGTTCAGAGGCCTGACTTGGATTTTAAAAAAAGGTCAATTATTTTGGTTCAAAAGGATCAACCATTCCAGTGAGCCTGACCTGGCACAGCTCTGCACTGCTGAGGACAGAGAGCGTGGTCCAGGCACCAGAACTGTGAGTGAGTCTGGTTTTGATATTCATTCCTCAGAGGACAAGGATTCTTAGCTCCAATGCCACACCTGCTGAAGACAGACCTCAAAAAATGTGATTGCAGCCTGTGCCTTCCTCACACGGCCACAATCTCCTTCTCCCTCCTGGACTGAAGCAGAGATAGAAATTTCCTTTGGGATATCCATCAGTGCTTCTGCAGGTTCAGGTCTGTCTCATTCATCAGTAATACCCACCACTGTATACACAACACGTGCATAAAGAGCCTCCAGAAAAATGTAGCACAGAATCATGTATCTGACAAAGCTGTCATCAGACAATGTGCTGTGAATAATGAGATTTAAAATATCCTGTGCTATTGAGGTCCACAGAAACCTGCTCATTAACTTGCACTAGCACCCCCCATCATTTTCTTTATCCTCTTTAAAACATCACCGATGTGTACAAAATGATTTTGTTCTACTTAAAAGACCAGTTCTGAGGAGGTGACTGATTTCTGCTGATCCTGGAGGTGGTTTCACAGGTTTCATTGTACTTGAAACTTCACAGCTTCCACTGAAGTATTTGATGTGTGTCTGTATGGGTTTAGCAGAGTACAAAAGTAGAATAATTTTCATATTGCCTCATATTGTCAGAGAATGATGTCCTCTATGAAAACTTCCTTTCTACTTGACAACTTATCAAAGACACACTTTTCTAAACCTCAACAACCAGTCTTATTAAGTATTTGTTTAAAAAGTAATCAGGGCTCCAATATTTGTAATAAATCACTAAATTTCTAGTAGCAAAGCTTATTTGCAGATTTTGCCCATAGAAATAAGAGTTTTCAGTGAAGTCATCTGCATCATTCTCACTAGCATTGGTTCAAAAACCTCACCTCATTTTGCATCTCTCAGTCAACCATCAGCTGGAATCTACCACCAGTGGTCCCATCTTAAATCTCATGTTGCTCAAAGCTGTGCAAATTTCAGCTGACCTGGAAAATTCAGCTTCAGGTCAGGGAAATGCTGGATCTGTGGGGAAATCATGAAAAGATTGGACTGGGCCCTAAGGTGAGACTGACCCCTGGCACACCAAAATGGGGCAGGTTGAGGACCCTGTGGCCCCTGCATCCTTTGTAGCACACATCAACAAACCCATCTCAAAACCAGCAGAACTTCCTCCAGCTTGATGGGGAGGAATGTTACCAGGTCCTACTACATCACACTAGGAAGTAGGTGGATTAAAACCTGTGCATCTTCTAACTAAGGGACTAAAACCAGACAAACTACTCTCTGTCCACAGCTGTCCTCAGCTCTTGGGCCCAGGAAGGTCTCTGATCCCATCCTCCTCCTCCTCACAGCAAAGCAAGCTCAGCGCGCTGGTGACAGGATGGATCCAGGATGTTGTCTGTGTCACGTGGCTAAAAAACAACAAAAAATGCTATTAGCAACCCAAAATAATCTTACCCATCCCAAAACAAGGAATTCCAGGTGGAGTCTGGAGTTGTAACAATCGTTATGACACCTTCAAACACAAATTGTCTTTTTCTTGCTAATTTCAAAGTTTTTAAAAAGAAAATTTGGATTCTTCAGACAGCCAGAACCCGGACTGGAGGTTCCATTTCCCAATGCAATAAAGAGAATGCTTTTGTATGAGACTCCTGATACAGACTGGTGACATTTCTTGTTAATTCCTGGAGCTGCAGACAATTAACACAGCAGGGTATTAACATGGCCACCTCACCAGTTACAGCCTGAGGGTGGTCAAGAGGAAGTGGAGCAAATGTGGAATCACATCACAGAAACACACTCAGCTCTTCAGAACATGAACCCTGGAAGGGTCCAAGGCCAGGCTGGATGGGGCTTGGAGCAATCTGGGATAGTGGGAGATGTCCCTGCCCATGAAATGAAGGGGTATTTGAGGTCATTTCCACCCAAACAACTCTATGATTACTATTCTAGTATAATTAAGCAATTCCTCTACTTGCAGAATCAATTAAAAAATAATGGTTTTACATGTCCTCAGCCCAAATCCTGGACGTGCTCCCACAGCCTTTACATACACAATAAAAGGGCATCAGTGCTGATTTTTAAGGTTTAAACCCTACACTTGACATGCAGGCTAAGCTGCTTTATAGTTTCTGGAAAGCTTCTGTGTGAATGGAGAGAGCCCAAGCAGGGCTCAGTAAGGACAGACACATGGACAGGTTTGGAGTCTGTGGTGAGAACACTGCACACCTTGTGAGTGGTGTGTGCATGTGAGCCATACTGTGTGTGGGCAACACACTGCCTCTTCTCCCTTCTGGAATAATGTGTTCTTGGGAAAGGAAATAGCTTCTTTTCACTAGAAAAAAAAAAATCCTGCTAATAAATTCACAGCTTTTATAGTAAAGTCAGTGCAAAGATTAATTTTGTAATATAAGTTCACTACAAGAACAAGCTGAAAAATACTGTAGGTATACTAAATGCCAGAAGGACAAATGGCTCTTCTCACATATCATAGCACAGCATCCCTAAAATCCAGGTCTGTACTCACCTTCCAGGTGTGTTGGTTTAATTAAATTTGAAAGAACTACTCTGGATTTACCTTTTCAAGTGAGAACAGGTTTTGTCATTCTCTGTGCAAGAACACTCTCTTGAATAACTGATTATGGAAACAGATATATTGAAGTAGGAATTGGAGCCAATGTTCCAGTACACTGAGTGATGGGTTTGGGATCTCTGTTCCCATCAACATGATCATACCATTCACACCTTTCAGCTGAGTGCACTGAGCTCAGAATCAGCTGGGTGTGATGAGGATGATACTGTTCACCAAGAGGTAAATATGATCCTGATGTAAATCCCAGCTGGAGCTGCTCTCAACAGGTAACCTGTGAATTCAGGCACTGCTTCAACTGAGGCAATGTCTGAGCAAGGACCACACAAGGAAGACAAAGCAGAATACAAAGGCCATACCCTTGGTTCTCATAATTAAAAAAACAAAACAACCCAACAAAAAAAACAAGAGAAAATCCCCCACCAACCGAAAAAAAAAAAANAAAAAAAAAAAAAAAAAGCAACCAACCAAACACCACAAACAAAAAAAATCCCAAAGCTCCACTAACGTGTAAAACCAATTCGGAAGTGCTCTTCTGGTGAGAGCAGGACTGGATGGACTCCATTCATTCTTTTGTTACAAAAGTTTGCATTACTGGGGTTGTAGGATCAGTTTCACAGGAGTTAAAACAAAAGGATAAATAAAAAACATGTTCCTACAGAAAATACACTGCAGCAGACAATGACCACTCCCAAGGACAGTAATTGTTTAATTCTAAGAAAGCAAATGTACTTTTCTTACTCAGAATAAGAGCAACTTGCCAAACATTTCCAATGTCTACCTTTAGAAAGTCAGGTGACAGCCAACATGAAGAATATAAAAAGAGTAGTTTTACAATGTTTTATGAGAGTCTTGTGAATAAAGTCTGTTCTTGTAACCAAGAACATTGTTCCATTATTCCACAACACAGGGAAATGTATGCATTCATAGTTATATTATGAATATATTACATTTGTAAATATGCTCAGAAAAATATCTTTGCTGCATATTTCTGCAATGTTTTCTATAACGTCAGGAAATACCTTGTTCCCCAATTAAAATGCTCAGTCAATAAGGCTTAGTACTGGAGATGTGCTCCAAATTGAAGTCCCAGCATGTGATTTATTGGTATAACAACACAGAACTTCTTCCAATACCTGCAGAATTACAGGAGCTGAATGAACTGGATTCCATCCATTCCACCTCTGCCAATGCAAGATTTATTGCCTCCAGCACTATTTTAAGTGTTTATACTGCCTACTTTTATCAAACTATTTCTGAGAAATCCATTGCTGAATTGAAGCAAGAACAAAATGATTTTAAAATCTGTTCTTTTTTCCCATTTGACTTCCTTGTGTAGCATGCCCTGACCTGCTGTGTACCTGAAGTCTTGCCTCCATTTTCTCCTGAGCATGCAGTATCAACCCTGTGAAATGGGAGAGACTGCACAGCAGTAAAGAATTACATGGAAAGGCATCCACAGGTCTTTGATGTATCCAACTAAAAAATTCTTTGTAAAGTGTTTCTTCTTCCAGGGCCAGGAGGCAAATGACAGAGTGCCCAACTTCCTGCTACGGCTGTAAAAACTTCAGTTTGCTCTCACATAAATTAAATGCACAAAATTCTCCACATCTTTACCAGGGCAAAACTGTGGCACTGAAATCTGGGTTACAATTCTCTGTATTTGATGGCATAAGAGTGTTTCATCACTGGTAAGAAAGAAAAGAACCAGTTTTCATTCCTTTTCAAAACACATGGGGCCAAGTTTTGCTCTGTTGTCATGCTGCTGCTGCTGCAAATGCTTCTGATTTGAACCCAGCTCCTTTCAGCTTGCTCTAGACTTTATCCCATGGGCAATTCTCTTACGACAGTTTGGCTTAAACCCTTTGCCAAAATCCTTCCTAGGAAAAGAGCTCTTATAAATAAACATTAAGTCCAGATACCGTGTCTCACACTGCAGACAGACACACACAATACGCACAGATTATTTAGGTAGAGAATAAATGTATAACCCCTGCTGCTATTTATTTTTAGCTCTCCAAAAGTGCTGTGACTAAAGAGCTTTGACATAATCAGTCCGAAGAGATAATCCCAGATTTACTGGTTTGGAGAACATTCTTGTATTAGAAATACATCCTCTCTGATTTGTGTGTTAGGGCCAGCAATAAAAAGTGAGAGGGAGTCGAAATCTACCTCCAGGTTTTGCTTAATTGATACAACTGGTTTGAATATTAAAGGAATATTTGGAAAGCCAGCATTACAAAGTTTAAATGTACAACATTTTCCATTTGCAAATGTTCCTGCTCGAAAGTATAATTTAACATTTTCAGAGCAATTAGCAACATTTAAAGATTTTTAGGTTTTCAAACAAATTACTGCTATCGGAGGGCAGCCAAATTTATTGCTAGAAAACAGAAACATTTGATCTGGAAATATGTCAGTAGATTAGTCTGTCTTTTTAACATTAGCAAACTGCAGGACAAATTTCAGAGCTTGGGAAAACAAAACATGAGAACAGAGGGATGTTTTGGCAAAGAAATAGCAGCGGATTATTTCAAATGCCATTATAATTACTCTCCTTATGGCTCTTCCTTCTTCACATGGAATATTATTTATTTTAAAACTATAACCTCAGATTATCTTTTAAGAAAAGAATAACTCAAAAATTCAGAGAAAGGCTAATGGAAAAAGTATCTGCACCTTTTCTAGATTTTAAGCACTATCAAGACATCTTTTTCACCTTAAATTGTGCTCTCCAGCCAGGGCCAAACTCTGGAGCCTAAGAGGGAACTGTGAAGTCTTGCAGACACCACAAGTGCTGCAGGTCTCAGTGCAGGATGTTGAGCTACAAGCCTGACATGCAGCATTACTGGAAGTTGGTTTTCCCCCCCCTTTTGACATGGGATGACATTCACAACAACTGGCTCAACGTTTCAGCTGCACCAGGGCTCCTGAGCTTTACAAGGAGGCATCTTGTGAAAGACCCATTTGTCTGAGATCAGTTCAGGAGAGGAGATGCCACCTCAAGCAATTACTCAGTCAAACTCTCCTGATGAATAGGGACCATTACTCTGCAGGGGCCAAAAAGGATTTAGTTGTATCTGAACTTTAAAAAGCCAAATTCTGCCCTGAGATAAGCCCTGCTCTTCTCTACCAAACTGAGCAGTATGGAAGATGAAACATGGGATCATGCCAATAGCTGGCCTTGAGTTACAGCCAGGCTCCCTCACATGGCTGTGGAGTTGAGATAAATACAGCAATATTTGGTAGGCAGGATGGCCAAAATGCTGGAAGTGGGTTAATTCTGTTGCCCTCAAATCTCTACCTGCTTCTAAATCACTCTATAATTCTATTAAATATAACATGGAGCTGTTGGTCCTGCATCTCACACATTTTGGGAATGCACTCCTAACTTGAACTATTTCTCAGCTTTCCAGAGCCAGTGCTTTTAACATTTTGCTGCTGTCCCTTATGGATTTAAGCTTGTATTCACTTTTTGTTTCTTCAGCTCTTGGAGCCAGCACACACCTGCAGAGCCAGCCAAGGTGTCTGTCGTGGCTGGAATCCCCTCTTTGGAAAAGCCAGTGGCTGGAAAGCAGATCCTAAATGCTGTCAAGCACTGGAAAACTCTTGCTATTTTGACGAGCAAATGCTGGGAGGATCTGCCAGGAATAACTTATTCTGAGCTGTAACTAAAGCATTTTAATTTAGCAGATAAGCAATTAAAGGAAAATAAAACAACTGAGTGATATTGGTGCAAATATAATCTATCAATCAATCAATCAATCAGTCAGTCAATCCTGAGAGCATCTAAGGATGACAGTTTCCAGACACGAATCCTAAAGGCAGTTTGGGAAGGGTTTTTGCACTGCATTTATCAAGATTGGATTTTTTGAACGGAAACATTCATTTTTTCTTTTTCCTTTTTTGTTAAAATTCATTTAAGCCCGCATCCTCTTTCCAGGCATTTCAAAAGGAACATACAACCTCTAATGGTACCCCAGGAGATGCTGGGCAGGTCCTGGGAAATGTCAGTGACCTTAATTTTACTGGCTGTAATAAGATCAAGGGCACTTGTCACCTCATGGAGCCGTGTCCTGAGGCAACATAAATGTTTCTTGTATTTCCCTCAGGGATTGCAGATTTTGCTTGAGTATTAATTAAAGATTGAGGGATATAAAATGAAACCCCAGAAGACACTCTTGCTATTTATTCCTTGATTAAACCGATTAAACCCTTGTCTACTCAGAAAAATCTATGAGCCATTTCAGAGGGCAGTAATCACTAGGAAGAAGATTTATCCAGCCAAATAGTGTGTGCTGCATCATTAAAAATTGTCAACAATAAACAAATGGCCTGAACTAAAATAAAATCAGCAACAACATCAGGATCTGAGCCAAGGCTCAATCAAAACTAAGGTCTGAGTGACAGCACAGGCAGAAAACACTACCTGAAATCTGCCTCCCCCAGTATGAGGCAAGTGCTGTTCTCTGGAAGTGCTGGTTTAATGTGTGCAGCTACTCACAGTCCTCTCTCTAAGTGAGCTGCATAAAAGTTCTGCTGCTGTGTGTCTGCAAATGCATCAGAGCATGTTCAAGGCTTTTGTTTAAACTCCTCAGTACTAAACTGACACGAACCTGGAGCAGTGACTGCTCCGGATGAAGCACATCCTGAAAAACCTTGCTGTGTGCTTTGATTTGCTTCTGATGGCCCTCCCAAAACTCAGGGAGCAAAATGATTTCACTTTCTCATGTTTTCTCACAGAAGAAATTTTAACAGATGCCTTCTGTGACAGGCCAGAAGCTGGAGAGAGTGTGCAAGTATCTGTGGAAGCTGAAAGAATGTTTCTCCATTTTGGTTCTTGATATTAAAAAACAAACAACCTCTCAGGAAAAAAAAGATTGCCCAACCAAAAGCAGCTTAAGGTCTTAACATTCTTGTATTACAAGCTCATGTTATCATAAAATCCAATGCCAAGTTTCCTAGTTCTACATCCGAGATTATTTTCCTTATAGTCATGCAAAATAATTTCAGTGAGAATAGGAGAAACCGAATTCCAAAAATCCAAGAGAAACATGTCAGGACTACCCAGATTCACATGGTTACATCTGAAGGTATTTGAAGTGATGCTGAGCTGATGGATGGATACAGCTTTGGATCCTTGTACATTAAACAGCAGTAATAGCAGATAGCACTTGGTTAGTGCTCAGCCAGTTCTATTTAAATATCTGCCACTTCTTCTGACTATATAACTATTCTTTATTTTCATTCAGGAGGATTTGAGGATGACAGGTAAAAGGAAATATTTTCAAAAAGAACAGAACCTTTTTTTTTTTTTTTTTTTGGTGAAATGTTAAATAGAAAATGTCCAAATCTTAAGAGATGCAAAGTAACTGCAGCTTTCTTTGAACTCAGTGGAACCAGCACTGCATGCCTCAAATTACCCATCCCTACCCACAAAACACCAGAGTTAAGATGGGGACACCTACAATGATGATTTGATAACTGCTAATTTTGGTGCAAGTAACTTGCCTACTGCTTTACAAGGAGCTGGGAGCAGAGCTGGCACTGGATTCAGTCCAGGGGAATTTCAATTCCATGCTGAAATCAGTATGGCAGATCACGGGTTTTCCTTAGTTTGCTGCTCTGAACTGACTGAAAATTAAATGGAATATACAGAAGTTTACTTCTACATAAGGTCTGCTATGATTTGAATTTAATTGATTTCTTCTAGCAAGAGCCACAACCCTTGCTAGAGATAACCTGCAGATAACCAGGATATTGTAATACATCAGAGTATTCAGGAATGAGCTGAACACACCTCAGTGTTTAGGGGTTTGCATCCTTCATTTATAATGCAGTAGAAATGTGCAGAGAACATTTAGAAAAGGAAGAAATTTATATTTTCAAGTTACCATGCAGTAAGTAAAATCAACTGTGATTTATTTCCTTTTATGATGATACTGTTAACTCTAGTGCTGTAGAACATCAATGTTTATACCCCAGAAGTTCCTCATCTGTCACACATGCTCTGCTATTCTTAGCTCAGCCAAAATGATAAACAGTTTCTGTGAATGCCCAGTTTTCAGTAAAGTGAATGGTGTCTCTTTCCCAAGCAAGACCAAACAAAATAGAATTTTATAGTATCTAAGTACAATGTGTCTGCTTTCCAAGCAAAAACCTGATTTGTTAGGTGTGATTCAAAAATCCACTAGAACACATCATGTGTGGTTTTTATTAAATTGTATTTGATAAGTATTTACTTAACCTGGAGCAAATTCTCCACCTTCCCGTGGAGGCACCTGAAGTACACAATGCCTCCATGGGAAACTTCTGATTTTTAGATAAATTGCTGAAAGATAACCCTAAACAAAGCATTACTGTTTCCCCTTTGTTGTAAGATAGAAAAACGTCACAGGCCCTAATACATATAAGGGAAAAGATCCCAAAAGTTTTAAAATATTTGAGAACTTCTACTTGTCTTTTGTGAAAATTTAAGGTAAGTATTCTTGAGGAAAATAGCTGTTAATGTACAATATTTAGAATCTAGTCCTATTATAATGCTAGAAAAAACAATGTTTGCAGGGGTAAAATTCACAGCTGGTTCTTACAAACCACATACATATGCAAGGAGTGGGTGGGAGTAGGAGGGAGCATAGCAAGGGCCTCCCTAATTTTAGGTGCCAGCCTCATGATACAGACCTGCCATATGTTAAAGGTGAACACAGTGGGAGGATGGAAGAGATTAACTAGAATGGGTTTTCTGGGGAAAAATTAGTGTGTCCCAGCTATGGGGTTTTATGCTGTTCTTGTGTGATTCCAAACTAGCAGGATGAAACCATCAATTAGCAGATATGGTGTCTCTCTGGGAGGGCATTTCTGCACGGACTCTTCCTCATGTTTGAAAATCAAACCCAGAAATTCCAAATTCACAAAATCAGTGCAGTGGTAGAATGAATAGACACAGTTTGCACTGCTGGATTTTAATGCAGGAGTGCACAGCAAAAGTGAGATTTTGTTCTAGTGGTGGTTGGTTACAACACTTCGTAAACTCATTTAATGCCTGAACTATGCCTGAGCAAAACCAGCCACATGAAAACTTTAAAAGTGAATAAGATGGCCTTTCCCCTATTTACAAAACTTTTCCCATCCTAATGCCTCCCAGCTGACTGTAAGTGCTCTCACACTCATCTGGGTGTAGCTGGTACTTTATGAGGGCTCATCAGCCCCTTGTGTTTCTGGGACTTACAGGTCAAACACCTGTTTGTGACAGAAATTTCTATTAGAAATTCAGTAACTTAAAAAATGCCTTCATCAATCATCTCGTAAGTAAAGTTAATTAATGAACCTTTTTACCTTATTACATGGGGTCTCTTCAGTGCACTGATCCTCCAAGTTCAAGACAGAGAATAAAAAAATGGGGGAGGATCCAGAGGAGTCACCAAGATGATGAGAGGGTTGGAGAACTTGGTACATAAAGAAATGCTGAAGGAACTGGGTTTGTTCAGCCCACTCTTCTTACAAAGATGTTGGGCACAGACAAGAAGCAATGAGCACAACCTGCTTCAGGGCAATTTTTGTCTAGATTAACCAAGTATTCTTCACTGTGAGAACAACTAAAGGTTGCAATGGAATACCCAGCCAGTATAAAAAGGATTGAAATTCCAAATGTAAACTGGTGAGGAAACAGGCACCAGTGCTTTTTCTCTCTTGATGGGGCATGAATTTGGTGTCATGTGTGAATGACTGGTGGTATTGCTACACAAAAATACAACAGTGCTTGTCCTCTCTGTTATTTTAAAGCACACCAAGTTATCTTAAAACATATCTGGGCCTAAATTCCACCTTTACTACCTGGCAGGAGAAAAGTTACATTTGCAATGAAGCTGATACCTATCTACTGCTGTAATTTTTTTCCTCCTGATAACTGTTAATTTATTTTATTTTAGTAAGACACTCGAACTTGCTTTCTCCCTAGTGCACACTGAGCTGTAACTCAGAAAGGCTTCCATTCTAGTTTGCTATTCCATGGTAAAGCTGTACAAACGAGCTTAATGCCCAGCCCAGGCTCAGGTCAGTTTTAGCAGTCTAAAGGGTGGGGTGGTTTCTCACACTTGCAGCGTGGACTAGTCCTGACAATCTGGTTGATTGAAAATAATTTAGAGGTTGAAATGATTTGCTGGATAGAAGTGGGGATTTCAAAAGTTGTCCTAAGGTCAGGATTCATGGACAAGATGCAGCTTTCCCTGGTAGGTAGAGGGAGCTGCTCAGCCCCATGTAAATGTTTTATTCATGTCACTTATTCACATAAGTGGGTTTCACTTTAGTGTGTAACACAAGCCAGCTGGTTTGCTTCTTTTAAACTCTGATTTCTCATGCACCTCATATTGCTACACCCCTTCAGAGATATTTATGGAAATTTCACAGCAAGCTGTCTCAAGCTCAATGTGCTATTAAGATTCCTTTCTGGGGTGTTTACTGCATTAGATTTATAATGTATAGATTTATGGACTCAGCTACTTGATGGACCTATAAAGCAAGTCGGAACTGAAGGCAACTGCTAATTAAAATAATATTTGACTGTATATTTGTATACAGGGAAGTGGGCTATTGTTGAAATACTCTTAAGCCCCTCATGGCTTTGGCTGGGTTAAAAATGAATGAAAGGATTCTGAAGTAGAATAAAAGGATTGACATTCAGAGCCAAAGAGACCAAGAAGGTTACAGCATTAGTACCAGGGCTGTGAAGTACCAACTATTCTGATAATCCCCATTTAAACAATTAAGATTAAATCCTACTGGAAAGGAACAGCTGATAAGATGGCCCCTCAAGCTAAGTTCCTTCTGGAAAAAGGATATTTTCAATGTTAGTTTTCACTCTGAAATCTCCACCATTTGGTGTTAGAAACAAGGGACTGTGCAAGCCCTGCTCCTTGCTCCAAACAGTTAACTCTGACACTGACTTCATATACATTACACAGTGTAGTAAGAGTTATGGATTGCCAGGCATGCAAACAGCCTGGCTTACACTCTGCAAAGGCATTTGGAAACAGTGATGAAAGCAAAACAAGGAAATAGTTAAAAATAATATTAATTACCATGATGTGTTATTGAAATGCTCAGTTAATTCCATTCTAATGAGCTTCATTAAGAGCTCTAACACCACTTCAGTGTCAGAAGTTTTTAGCCAGTGATCATAGAGGGTGATTTCACACGCTTCTCTGCCATTAAATGGATAAAATTTCCTTGCCTTCCTTCCTCACAAAGACTGACAGGCAGAACTTTTTAGGACAGATTACAGAAGGTAACAGCAATGGAAAACCTGGGCACTGTCACCAGAAGCAAAGGAAGAGAATCACTAACAGTGAGATCTGCAAAAATTCCTGAAAAAGCTTTCTCATGTGAACTCCTGAGTTCCAATCTGTAGTTTCAGCAAGTGGGGGATAAGATGCAAAACATCTGATGCTTTCTGCAAATTAGGCTGGCACCACCTAGAGTAGCTGAGATTCTACTTTTGCTAATAAGCATCTGCTTGTCACATCTGCAATGGTTCAGCATCCAAGTGCAGAGCTCAGAAAGAAGTGTCTGCACATCCCCAGCAAATCCAGCTTTCTGCTGAGTCACTGAGATACATATCTGTATGAGAAACACAGGAACAAACCCAAAGAACACCAAGGGGGATGCTTCAAGAATTTGTCATTTCTTCCATTCTGATTCTAAATTTTGTTATTATTGATAAGACAATCTTCAAGCTCAGTTTCCAGTCACACAGGTACAAACCCAGAGTATTACCCAGAAAAGAGTCCAGCATCCACCTTAACTTCCCAACTGTCTGTGCATGAACAGAGAGCCCAAGGGAACAGTGCTCTATTTTAATAGTTGCTTTTGTACTTATTTCCTTGCTATGAAATTGGCTTTTAATTCACTTTCATTTCCTAAGCTATTTCTCTAATTTTTTATTTTGTAGAAATCTCATGTAGTAACCTACATCTGTCTGCAAAGAAAAGGCACCCTTTGATTAGAGCTGGAATGCAGGATCATATACAGCGTGTTTGGAAACCTCTGCAGAAAAAACCCATGTCTGCTTTAATACATCTCACTCGAGGCAGCACGGGGTGACACAAGGACAACTGAGCAGTGTGCTTGAATAAAAAAGAAAAAAAAAATCCCTGCTTTTCTTGGCCAGTTAATGCATCAACTTCAGTGTTATTTACGTGACTTTTGGAAGAGTCTGGGATAAAAGTAATTTCTTTGCTGCCCTTCCTCTTTTTTAGGAGACTGCAGAAATCCACCTGCAAAACTCTGTGTTTCTGGCAACTATAAGAATTAAACACTGTGGAAATTTCAGCAGCTAGAATACCTTACTATTAACTAGATCATAATATATATGGAATGGAGGTGAATTATATTTTTCACCATTTCCTTCAATCTTTTAGATGAATAATAAAAAACCACCTATTATGTAAATTAATCTTCACTATATTCTAGAAAAAGCAACAGCATACAGTGCAATGTGTAATAAATTTTTCCATTAATTCTAGGACTGAAAATGTATTTAGTTTGATGTGCTTGTATTTCAACTCTGACCCTTTTCCCCCAGAACTACTCACTTGATAAAATATTTGATTCCATCAGCTGTATAAGCTTCTTCCCATCCATAAGGCAGACCTAAGAGGAGATAATAAGAAGTCTCTCAAAATTCAAGTGACCCAGAGAACATAGTTTTGAGATAGTGTAAATTACAATGCTGCCATTTCAAACAATGTCATAAAAAGATTACAAATCAATTCCTACTTTTGTGACAGATAATAATATAAACAATACAATTTAACAAATACTTGCTGTGCCACAAAGCTACTAGCTTTGATGATTTGATGATACATTTATTACCAGATGATACTTTTCTATAAGTATCATTTGATGACACTTCTATTACTAGAATGATGAGTAATACTTTTAGTAGAGTACTATTCTATATTCCTTTAAAAAATAAATTGTCCTAGGAAATCTTTACCTTTTTAATAACAATTTGTTCAAAACTAACTCTTAGTAGGGTTTGAGAAGTGCTGGAGAAAGAAGCATCAGTCACTGTGTAAAAATGCTCCCTCTTTTGTGATACCGTACTGTAAAGTACATAATGGCAAGTGCAAAGTCCTGAAAAACTGTGGGTTTTTTGATACTAGAAATATATAATAAATTTAAATATGCAAGAAAAATTGTTCTGGAAGGGTTTTGCCTGAAACTCATCTCAAAATGTTAGTGTCTGAGGAGTTAAACTATTTTTGTTCACGTCCCAGTGTATCTCAAAGACCAGCTCATTAGAACCATCTGTGAGCCTGCTTTTGGTTTAAAACTTCTATTTGGAAAATGTGCTGGACTGCATGCACCATCTGAGCTTTGAAAGCTGCCTCCTCCCAAGGATTGCCCTAAGTGCACATGTTTATTTTTTAAAATTTCTTTTTTGAAAGGCTGATTTGCTTCTGTTGTCACACCTTTGTCTCTAGTGTCTCTTCTTAAAAATCTGGGGAGGGATAACTTCAGTTCTCCAGTACAAACAGAGCTCATTACAGCCACTGAATGAGGACTGGGCACACTGGAGCTGCTACAAACCTCCTGGGAAGGAATTACACCTGTAGGCACCAAGTGAGGAGCAACAAGTAACTCAGGAAGGGAACCTGAGAACTGGGAACTAGAACAGCATTGTGATCAGTCAGTACAGCTTGAAAAAGAAAAAAACCCATTGGATTGGGTTTTTTTCCTATCACTTTTACCCCCATTAGTCACTTATCTCAGGCTTCTTCCCATTTTCAGTTTAGAACAGATCTATACAATCTGTTCCTCAAAACACGCCACCCACCACCTTTCAAAGAGAATAATACACAGCTACTTCCCTTTAAACACAAGGTAGCTGCTGTGTAGCAGTTCTCAGGCTCTGATTCCATTATGAAGGGAGGAAGAAAAGGATGTTTTAAGCTATAAATATGCTAGACATGCTCACTGGTTCTTCCTTCCTCTCCCATGAAAGATGGGACCTTTATTCAGCATGGGTATTTTCTGATTATTTAAATAGCAATGGGATTTATCCCTCAATTGCTTCCATCTACCCTGGCCTTTCCTTTTTCCTGCACGAAACATGCATGTCCAAACAAATGACAATGGATTTGTTCAATCACGAGTGAAAGCTCAGCATCTGCTCTGCACTCACACGGATCCCCTACATCACCTGTTTCATTTATCAGTGATAATTACACTTTTTCCACTGGTGATTTGATTAAAATTATGGCTTTTTTCCCCTCTTCTAAATGCAGAACTGTACATAGGTAGCAATAAGTGATGCTCTGTATTCTTCCCTTACTCACTGAAAACTTTGCTTTTCAAAAACACTGAATACATTTGTCACCTAGAAATGAAACTCTGGAAGTATCTCCAGTGCTTTATTTGCCTTTTTGACTTTGTATGCATTAGACTGTGTATCCTTATCTATTTCTTTTTATGCTTCCACATTCCACCTACATCTGTAGGTTTTTTAATGCTTTTCCACATTTTTTATTTGCTCTGAACTAGTTTTTCAGTGCTGTTCTCTTTATTACTTTCCTTCCCTTTCAGATTTGTACTTCTATTTCTTGTATTTCCCCTGGTAGCTAGGAAGCTCTCATGTTTTGCCTCCTATTTCCCCAGACATCATCTCTACTTCCTCCAAGCTCGCTGTCTCCATGAATCATTCATAAGTTGATCTACTTCCTCCTGCTTTATTTTTTCACACCCTCTGGGGTCAAATTTGTTGTCTGTCCCAGGACTTGCTTTGAAAGGCTGCTAAGCTCTCACCTGGAGGAAATGGGAAGTAAAGGAGCTGCAAAAGTCAGAAAAACAGTCTGAAATATACAGGATTTAGCCTACATAAACTCCAGCAATCTCAGATTTCCTGCATATTTATAATTTCTTGTGTGAACTGCTACAGTCTCTTTGATGAATCTTCATAAATAATATATGTGGCTGCAGCTGTCTGCATAGATCATCTTAAGAAATTACAGATTGATAGTATTTAAAAACTAGTTCATTTCAGCAGAAAATGCAGGGCTTCTTGCTATTCAAATATTTGTGACTATTTACCTTCTGCAAGGTAAAGAAAAGGTAAAACTGCAAAAGCAACGGTGCATGCAAAGGGAAGAGCAGTCTCCTGAGAGAGAGCACTTCAGTCAAAATACACAATAACCTACCAGCATTTTGTTCTGAGTATATGCATTTCATTAGGGTTAATGCCAAAGAAATGTCTGTAATTCTCTGGGAAAGCACAACCAAGGAACCACTGCTGTTGTTTGTGCCCCAGCACTGCTGCAGCTGGTCAGGGTCCCTGGGGACTGCTCCTCCTTCCCAGAGCTGCCTGCTGGGATAACCACTGCTCTGCAGTTACAGAAAGCCGAGAGGAAATGAAACCCTTGGGCAAACAGAATCTTCCTGATCTCTGGTAAGTGTGGAGCTCATCGATTTTTATCACCTTGGCTTCACAGGACAAAAACTGCACCAGCACTGACACTGTGGGTCCCAGGAAAGAAAAAAAAAAAGAGATGAGCATCAGCCCGAATTATAAACCTGTAGGAAGTGACAGACATGGAAGAGTTTGCCTGCAGCTCCCAAGAGAGAGTGTGTGCTCCCCCTCGGCAGCACTGGACATGGCATGAATCCCTCGTGTCTCTAAAGGGAAAAGGGGGAAATACAGGTATTAGGGGAAAAGCTTCATTTTCCTAGGTACTTATCAAACCTAGAAACTGCAGTAATGTAGTTGGGTGATTTTTTTCCCCCTACATAATCCAGTTACAAATCATTAAAGCAAAAGATATGTGGAGTTCAGCAGATGAAAGTAGCAGTGCAGATATGACAGCAGAGTATTCAGTTGACTCAAAACTGCAGTCCTGACATCAAAATACTGCAGTCTAAACCCACTCTATTCTGCTTATTTTTTGACAAAATTACTCAGAAGAAATGAGAGATTTAGAGCCTATAGTAAGAATCAAAATAATGCACTGTGCACTAGGATTCTATCTAGATTTGGCCTATTTAGAGGCTTCAAGATAAGTATGTCCTTAAGTGCTTTCTTTTGGCCTTGGGGCCAGAGTTTAAAACCCTCCTTCCATCACAAGCAGGCACCAAACATCTCTGATGAATCTGGAAAGAGTGCTTAGGGACAACTGCCTCCCAGAGGTGCTAATCTCACCCTAAGTGCTCTTCTGTGAAACACAAACGAATTTCCAGCATTGTTCACACCTTAGTTATCTACCATTAAAAGGGTCTCTGGCTGCAATTCCCTTCCTGTTATGGGTAAACAGTCAGTATCTGGAATTAATATAAAGTTTAAGGGATGTAGTAACTATGTGGAATGCTAAAGCCACATTGTACACATATTCTGTTTCACAATGAGCCAGTCTTTGATCAACAACAGAAAGAAGGATGTCTTTGTTTCATATCCTTTTATGACTTTTCCAGTTGTACATATCTTTTTTACATTCTAGACTATGGGCCAGCTTATACTCCTTATTCATCTCCTGATAATTTATTTGTATTTAGTATCAGAATCTCAAAAATGATGGGGTTTTTTAAGAAACAGGAATTACCTGCTAAAAGGGTTTCTGATACAGAAGATTTGCTAAAGGACATTAAAACCAGTTTTCTCTGTCACTTGATAAATGTGGTTTTGAATTCTGGTCTCTTTTCAATAGCTACTAATTTCAGCTCTTATCAACATTTAAATCTTTCTCCAGTGGCTCCAATAATACAGGAAAAGGTGTTTAAGATCCCAATGCCTTTGGCTCTTCTGAGCTATTTAAGCAATGCAAAGAGGATGGAAAGCAGAAGGTATGATTTGTTGGTTCTAAGTTGCCTGGTTTTGGACTCCTGAGTGCCACTGGAATATGGGAATATCCCAGAGATGGCACCAGAGGTATCATGGTGTGAGACCAGCAGAGGAAATCCTCTGTGACTTATGTAATTTGACACAACTAAAGCAAAATTCTATGGAGAAATATCCACCCTTGTTTGTCCAGAGTGTTCAGTGGAGTGCAGGCACAAAATGGACTTCTATTTTTTTAGGCTATCAGTAACATAAGCTGTATTTTGCTGCTTTTCTGTGAATTAAATTATAAACACTCAGGTTCAGGAAAATAGCTTTCAGAACTGAATATGCATTTCTAGCATTTGCTTGTGTGTCACTTTAGATCATTTCAAGTGCTCTTCCCAAAACCAAATATGTTTCGTTTCATAAATAATACTCTGCTGAGGGGACATTCCATTCTTTTTTTCACATATCAAATTCCATTTTAAAGAAATCATTCTTTTCTTTTGTTGTTGGTCACTTAATGAAACAAAGATGGACTAAGTAGTCTTCTAGTGGAGACATCTGGGAAATACTAGCAACTGAAACTTCTGCTGATTTGGACTATGGGTGGCAGACTGGCTTGTATCCCTTGAGTGTGTTCCTAGAAACCAGGCTTCAGGAACAGTATTTGTCATACTTTGGACACTCAGGGCATGGTGAAAGATAAGCTTGTGTTTTTCCAATGCCTATTAATCATAACATATTGACCCATCTGTGTTGGCAAACTCATTAATCTTGGATTAAAACAATTATGACTTAAAATTTAGAAGGTGTTATTAAATAATTTGTTTCATGCTGAAGGATCATATGAACAATTTTTAGATCTTTTTGGTAATTCTGAAATTACAAATTGTTATAAATGTCTTTCTTCTATTCTAATACTTGTCTGTGAAAAGCTTGGTACAGTTAATTAGAAACAGTTTGAATATAAGAGCAATTGCAATTTATGAACAATGACCAGTCAACTGACTAAAATTTAAGGAAATAAGAATGACCTCAAACAGCACATGTGGTCAGACATCAGTACAGACATCCTCCTCTCCTACCTAACACGGAAGGAAATCCAAACTTAGAACAAACTCTGCTTGATGTGAAGTTCTTCAGAAATGAATGAGAGCTACAGTCACCTGAGCAATGAGGTTCCTGCTCTGTATCTTTAAGAAGGATAAAGAATTACCTTTAAAATTGTACCTTCTCAGAAGCTGAATATTGGAAAAATAACAGAAAAAAACCCCCCAAAGTACATATTTTTCAGATAAAGACTAATTATTTTCTTTCACAAAACTCTTAGGCCTGTAGGTTCCAAACAATTTGGGCTGTTAACAAGATGAGAACAATAAGAGGAACCAATGCTCATTTTCATCTGCGCAGAAGGTTGGCAGTTGTCAAAATAATGTAAAATAACCACCTCCTCTTGGAAAAAAAGTAATTCTTTAGCAACTTTGATTTAGAAAAAAAAAAAAGCTTATTTCAATATGCTTCTAATCAACTGGCTTCCAAAGTCTTTCCACATCACACATTTGATAGTCAGATGCTCAAAAATGGATTTTGAGGAGGCGAAGATACCGTGAAGCTGCTTGTCCCTCAGCATTGTCACATTTCAGTCATGGCTGCAATACATTTGTTTAGGCATTAGCTCAGGAGAGCATAAACCCTCAAAAGTGAGGGACAGTGAAAGCTGGAGGGGTTTAGACCAGCCTCCTCTGGCCAAACACTGGATCTGCTGGCTCTTATTATTTGCTTTAAAAGATGCATTTAACATATGGATTATCTGACACTGATTTTTGCATTTTTCACCTACACTGCTTCTAAAATGCTACTGGCTGTCCAGTGACAATACAAAAGGATGCAGTGACCAGCCACTCCAAATTATTTGGCTTACTGCTGGTCAAGAATCTGTTGATAAGGTGGAGGTGATGCAGAAAAATCAGAGAACTGCAGAATGCAGAAATCCACCTCTTTCACAGAAAAGGCTGCAAAGAAAAAGAAATCATACCAGTGTTCCATATCCTCCAGTGGCTCCCATCTGTTTAGTTTGCCAAGTTAAAGATGTTTTATTTCAGTATTAAAGGCTTCTGTAGCTGAATCTCAATTAGTGACACAGAGAAATGCAGTACCCAAGGATCACAGGGCTGGTAGCACTCCCTGCTAAGGTTGAAAAATGGTAAAAGCATGTTCCTCATCACATTTTTCTCAGCCCCTCCCAGTTTTTTTAAAAAATATTCATTTCTATTAATTAATTGCAGGCTTTTCTCTTTTCAGTTTCCCACTATTGGCTGTTAACATGATGCTGTCCACTTGGGATGAGTCAAGAACACATTATTGCTTCCACTGCTGACTGAATGAACTGCAAGGTACAAAGTAATTTTTGAGGAATATTTGCATAAATTAAATTGAAATTAATTTTGTTTTTACCTATGAATCTCAAACTGCTAAAAAGAAGACAGGGAACACATTATTAATTCTTAAATTAGAGAAACAGTCCTTCATTGGGGAATTTTACACCAATGCCATGTAGGTTAAAAAAAGTTAAATTCATGGAAGTACTTTCTGGGGGACATTCTTGTTCTGAATTGGTACAAGCCACTTTCAGCTGATTAAAAAGAACCTGGAATAACCCATTCTTATTCCAGAAATACAAGACTCTGCACACAGGGCATTCACCACAAGGACCAGGAAATTAGGAATAGCCTGGAATACTGCATGTCCCAAGAAATAATTTCTTTTTCCCCAGTTTCCCTCCTTTCTTGCTCCCCTGATTCCTCTGTTCCGGAACTCATGCATCTCCTTTCCTTACTGGATCAATTTTTCTTGTCATTTCCTCACTGGATCAACTTCTCTTGTCACATCTATTGTGCTACCCACCCACTTCCATCACTGTCAGCTCCCAGTGCTCACTGACGCATGTGATCCTGAAATGCAAGCTTAATTAGAAAGCATGCATTGGTAACAAATTAAAATGACTGCCTAAAATTAGAATGGAGCAGAAATTGTCTGAGATCTAAAAAGCAATAGTATTACATTATATGCCTTTCTTGCTAAGTAATATCTCACTTTTTTTGCACTAATGATGTAATTAAACTGCAGAAGGGGCTGCCACGAACCACCTACAATTGAGAGACAGAACCACTCTCTGCTCAGCTCACCTCACAGCAAGGACTGACCAAAGTAATGCTTTTTTCCTCTTTGAAGCAAGAATTGTAAGAATACATCAACTCAAGCCATCCTTTTAGCCTGATATAAAGAAGCCTGTAGCTACATGTAAGTTAAAAAAAGAGTTTTATAGAAATAATTTTAAATATTTTAGAAATAATGTTAAAAGTTCTTAAAATCTAAAATAGATTTCCTTTTTTGTTATAAATCTGAAGGGGAGAAAAAATCAGAAAGTGCCTGCATTTAGCATACTGAACTTTACTTGAAGTGTAAAGGTAAAATTTACAGTGAAAGGCAAATTTCTGTTACCAAACACAGCAGTCACTAATGCAAGGCAAAAATCTCCCTCCTTAACTCCCAGTTAATGATCCATATGCCTCATGCCACGAGGTAACACGGCTAGTGTGAGCCACACACACATTCTGTACTCCTTTAGGTCTCTTTACAAGCACCAAGTAATTATGTTTTCCTCTAGCAAATTCTCTTTAAAACACACTTTTAAAAAAGTTGCCTCTCTCATTCTTGGCAATCAACTTTCCTTGTACTTACTTCCATTTAAATGAACACACTTGTGTGCTGTGTATGTCTGAGGAACTCTGCTGGCCCTCAGCTTCTCACTCCTACCTACTGAGGAGAAGTGAAAAAATGTGACAACTGCAGGAGCTGACAGCAAAGCCTACGAGCCCTCTGAGACAAGATGAGCCCTGACAGCTTCAGCACACATTGATTCCCAACAAAGGGAATGCTGCTCATCCCCCTTCCCCTTGTCAGCATCAATGCAGATCTCTCAGGAAGCTCAGAGAAAATGAACTGAGCACTGACTGCCAAAAGCACACACAGCTTTGGATCAGCTCTACTGCCATGGTCACTTTGGTGCTGGTCACCTGAAATGATGACACAGGAGCTCCCTGACACCCCCAGGGTGACACCGGGGTATCCACCTGTCCCCACAACCAGCTGCATCTGAGCTGCCTCTGCCAGCCAAAAAAGCAGGATGTCACACTTGGATCTGGGACTGAGTCCTCAAGGATAAATTCCTGTCTCACCAGGGTATTTTCTGCCTTTCAGACACTGAGCTGGGGCCGAGACCAATTCCTGCCTCCCCTGTGTATTTTCTCCGACTTGGGAACAATTTGCATCTCTGTGCCACAGAATTTCAAAGTTTGTTTCCTCCCTTATGTCAAAACACCATGCTATAATGAAGGATTAGAATATCAAAATTCTAAGCATTATGTCAACAGAAATTAATAGAGAGACAGTTTAGGAAGTATTTACCATCCAGCAAAATTGTTGAATCTGGAGAGTTTTGACTTCAGTCTCCATAGTTACCAAGAGCAAATACAACTTGTACGGAAGAGGCACAAAGTCAACTAATTTTTTCATAAAGGGGTCACAGTCTGAACTAAACAAGCCCGTAGACTTTTAATGAAGTTTTCTCTCAGAGATGCTGGAAATTATCCTAATGAGACTGCACTAATCTTGTTAGGTCATCTGTATTTTAAGATATAATAATATCACTTGTTTTTCATTATTAAAATGTTTTGATTTGAAAGTCAGGACAGGCAGTGCTATTCAAAAGCTGACTCATCTTTTCTCATTAAAGGTAAGTGAATGGAGAGAGAATCATTTGCTTTTCTAGCAGCAACAACAGAGTTGTGAAATCTAGGTCACATTAAAGAGCTATCTTGAAATACAAGCTTTAGACACTGAATTGTGTTTTTCCTTGCTGTGAAACATGGGGATTAACATACATATTCAATCACCAATAAATCAGCATGCAACTTATTAATAAATGATATTTAAATGTATTTTCTGATTTGATCAGGGTCTAAAATTATTCTGTCCTTATTAGTGTCAGCTTTTATCCAGCTTCTCTGCTTGTCCATAATTACTGTAATGTTCTGATTCTTGGACACCAAATTAAATGAGCAGGGTCTATCTAGTTCCTGGGCCCTGTAACAATATCCCCAAGTAAGGCCAGTTAGGTGAAAACAATGTCATTCCTCACTCACACTCAACAAAATACGGTTTTAATCTAAGGAAGGGGAGGTTGGGGATAATTCAGGATTTAAAACCCATTGGTAAAAGGACCTTTCTCTGAAATGCCATTGAAAAACAAGATTAGAATTTTGTAAGGGCTTGACTAACTGGATCAAATGTCTGAAATAAAGAGGGTGCAGCTTGATAAAGACAACAGCAAAGTGTTGTACTCAAGGTGTGGACAATCAGCTGCCCAGAAGGAAGTGGGAACATCCAGATGCCCTTGGCTCTGGGAGTAGAAGAAAGCCCAAACTTCACAGGAACCACTACCATGGAGCTACTGGGGAAAGGAAACATCATCTGGGGACCTGGTGTGAGTTCATAAGCAAACAACCTTATTCCATTTCTGTCTCCTGCAGGAAGCTCTCAACTACAGAACTCAATACAACCTTGATGAATTGCAGAGAAGCCAAGAAAAATACAAAGGTAAGGAAGTGGCCAGGAGACATGTGGTGTAGGGAAAAATTCAGCAAACTGGTGTCATGTATTTGGGCAAACAGCAAACAGGGTGCAGATGCTACATGGTCTGCAAGTATGTTAAAAACTGCCACTAAGAGGAAGTAGTGGGGTGTCCTCAATAACCACAGGGGTCAAGACAAGTAGTAACAGGCTTTAACCACTGTAAGGAGGATTTCAGCCAAAGGAAAAGGTTTCTAGTGGCAAAGATAATTAAGGATAGCAAGAGTTGGCCCACAGAGGCAGTGAGAAATGCTAGACAAATTCCTGTTTGGTTGAGCTAATAATAATAATTTGTGTTGCTGGAAGCACATGGATGCATGGTCTAATTGCTGGAGGTCCTTCCCAGCTCAATCTTTTCTGATGCCTTGGTGGCAAACTACTGAGTGCTACTTTTCTAAACTTCTGTGTAATTTACATTACATGCAGACATTTGCTCTGCTTCCCATTTGCAAGGCATTTTTATGTCTTGTGTTCACAGAAGTGATACATTTTAATTATATTATGCACCGAAAAACTCCTCTCTCATCTCCTTTGAAGTATTTCTTGTAAACCCAAGGCAATCCTGGCCAGAGAAACAGGGTTTAGGGAATGTTTTAAGGCTTGTCAGACAGCCCCTGTACTCACACCCCAACATAAACACTAAAACCAAACAAAACAACAAACCACAGCCAAAGGTGAAACAGAAAAAGGGGTTTTTTTGGTCTTAGTTTTTTTTTGTTATTCTTTATTGGGTTTTTTGTTATATTTTTTTATTAGCCTTTATTTGGCAGCACTGGCACAACTTATTTCTGTTACATTACAGGCACTGCTTTTAAGAACAGATAAGCACTTAAATATTACTATTTCATCAGTGATGATGCTACAGCTTAGCAGCCTCACTTTTTTTTTTTTCTTTTTTTTTGAGTCAGGGATCACCACCCAACACCAAAACCTCTCCCAGATTATTGTAATAAATCTTGCAATTGAAAAAGAATATAAGAGTGTCCAGGTTCTGCAGACAAGCTGTAAATCAGTCAAGAGACTTTTGCAGTTCAGTTGCTGATGACTGAGTACAGCCTGGAAACCACAGCTGTAAATCTAAATTACCTAAAAACATGTGGATAACCACACATTATATAATGAATGTGGATCCAGCACACAGCAATGGAACTTTGCATCAAACCTATAGTACCGAACTGCAGCAATTATGATAAAAAACAAGAAACCCAACCCAGTAAAATGTTCTCAGAAAACTGAAAGGGAGCCTGTGGCTGTCTCTGGGCTTCCTCATCCATCATTCCCTTTCCTAATGAAGGTTTCCAGGTCAGACAGTGCAAAGGTGCTCCCTGACACTGCTCCATGGTCCAGGCAGTTTTGCTCAATGAAAAGTCTCTACATAAACATCACACATACCACTGATAAACCACCAGCAAAGAATTTTTACAAGTCACTAATAAACCTGGCAGTTACCCAAGGCTGCTGGGGAATAGCATCTCTGGTGTAACAATAAATTCTAGTAATTGTAGGTTACTGTCCAGAAAGAAAAAAAAAAAGCTGCTTTCAGGATTTCCTATCCAAAAGACACTTAATCAGAAAAAAAACAAATATTAAGTTCAGGAGACTTTTGTTAAGTCCTTGGATTTCTGCTGTTCTTACCCATGAAAAAGCAAATCAACTGCTTCCTGAATCAAATTCCTTTTTAAAATTGGGGTAATAATTTTAATCAAGGTGTAGGAATCATGTCAATAAAGCAGTTTTTATCATTTACAGACTGGAGAGAGAATGGACTTGTCTCACAGGTCTAGTGCTTCCTTTTCAAATTAATTTTTATGTACACTCATTTTAATTTCATTTATATCAGAATTATTTTCAATACTGTACAGTATTAAATTTCTTAAGTGGAACATTTGTTTTCTGTTGCAATGAAACATATTCAGATTTTCTTTTTGAAATTATAGTTCTATGAACACTATCAGAATTACAACTCTTCATTTTTATTTGCCATGCAAGCAAAATTGAACATTTAAATGACTTCCAGAAAATTAAAAGTCTTGTTGTAAGTAAACAGTTATGTAGAAAAAATATTTTGAATTCTTGACTGCATCCTTGTAAAATTCTACTAAATAAGATTGGACTTTTTTTCCTGAGGATTATAGAAGACATTTTCCCTGTTATGCAACTTCGAATTTTAATTTTTATACAAGTACATAAGTTATTCACCTTCAGGTTTCTTACTGTGATTTGATTTGTAATGTAGCTAAAGAGTTGCAGAAAAGCTATCTATTTTTTACTGAAACATTCCCATTTTCAAAATAAGGCAAAAATTTAACACGGTCTGTAATACAGTGTGAAACAGATCCACTTCTCATCTTGTGTATATTTGATGCTGTTTATTGGAAAAATTAAAATAATGTAATTCTGAGATTTATATATTTTCTTTTAAATGTCAACTCAAGTAAGATTCAACAGCAAAAAGTTCATTGAATAACTTAATACTATTACTTTTGACATAAATGAAACTATCTACCCGTTAAGTATTTTTGTTTGGAGGGGAAAAAAGAAAATCAGCTTTCAGGGCCTAGCAGAACTGTGAAATTTTCCTTTGAATGAAACAGTTGATAAATTCTCTTTTGGGAAAACTCACTTCTTTTGTTGTTGTTTAAAGTTTCAAAGTAATAATACAATATTATTTTTACCAAATGAATATTTTCTAGTGGAAATAGTATCTCAGATAATGTTTAGCTAATAAAAATATGTTTTTTACCTTTAGAGCACACAGCAGCGATATAAATTCTTTTGCTAGCAAAAGCTATTAAAAAAGGAGCTGTACAGCTGGGCTCAGGATCTACTCTGTATAATTTATCAGGTCTCTTCTATTTCTGATTTCAGTAATTCACTGCAATATTTATGGCCTTGCCAGAACAATGAATACACAGTGTTATCTCTTTAGCCATCATTCTGCTGCTCCTTCCCAAGCAGCTCTTCCAGTGAGGAAGGAAAGGTAAATATTTAGATCATCATCTGAAAGAATGTCAAGGGTATTCCCTCAATGCACACTCCTCCCACAAACTGGACCTTGCAAGAAATAATTTTGCCTAATACTAAAAATACAAAAAGATACAGCATCTTTAATAGCAGGAGCCAAACTAACAAATGTTAACCAGGACATGCCACAGTTACTGGATTTTGTTGTACAGGCATAAGATAAAAAGGGGAGGGGGAACAGCTGATGAACTACAGCCAATTACCTGCACAAAGTTACAGCACTGCTGTGTTCATAAAATGCAAGATTCAAGAACAAAATAACAAAAATGTATAAATAAATAATGTATAATGAATGTGCAAATAAACAGCATTTATTCTGTTGTAATAAACAAACACACCAGGCCTGCAACAAACAAAATAAATATGAATACTTAATAATATTGTCACTTTCAAAATAGCAAAATTGTTATTTGTGAAGCCTTGCTACTCAACTTTATAGCTTAGTTCCACCCACACTGTCAAAAAGAATGGGAAGGGATAACTGACACTTTCCTGACTACAGAACAGTTTTGGCATTTCAACACAATATAGCTGAAAAATCCCTAAACTGAAGAAATGGATATTCAATATTTCAGCTGTTAATGCCAATGATGTAAGGCACTGCCCAAAAATCAAAAGCAATTTAACCATCAAGAGAACAAGCACTAATGGATGCTGAGCAACAGCAGCTCCTATTCTCTTCTTTTATCTAGTCAGCATTCAAGGAAAATGAATATAAAATCCAGGCAACTAAACTTCTGCCTGTAGGATCTTCAAAATCAAATGCATAGTGACTGGCAAGATCAATAGGAGTAAATTAAGTAGGAGTTTTGGAATCTGTATTAATTTGGAGATCATTTGGGTGAACTTCAACAAGATTGCCTTGTGTCAGATCCCAGGCTGAGAGCAAATTAAAGGAATGCAATGAGATAAAATAGCTCAAAATTCACTGCTGGAGTTGGGAACCTGGCTTCAGAGCATTTCCTGGATGTGGATGGTTGGGATTGTGTCAACTACAGCAAGGCTGTATTTTTGGACAGAAGTTTCAGAGGCAGAGGGAGGAAATTGGCAGTCAAAATACTTGAAAGCTGTGTTATACTGAGTGCCTATTTTGAAATGCTGATTGCCTGCTCTTTGATGAGGAGATTAGAATGTTCCAGGGTTAATCAGATTTTGGTCATTACCAGTAGCCAGTGTATTCCTTTCCTAAATTTGTAATAGAAAAGAAGAAAATGCTATCTCTATTCTTTTTAGCATGATTTGCACCATATGGACTACTAAGTACAAAAGCACAACGGCCTCCCATGGCTTGGTTTCTAAAAATAGCTTACAGTCTTTAAAGAAGATGAAGAATGGCTCTTTCAAGGGATGAGCTTCATAATTCTGTTTATTACTTCTTTATTTGCATTTTGGATCCTGAAGTAGTAAGCCCTGGAAAACGAGCTGTTGGTTTTTTTTCCAGAGTCTTCACTTGAAGAATCGAAGTGCCTTCACAGAGCTGTCACTCAGCCTGCAGAGCTGAAAGCTGATCTGCAGCAGTATCACAAGGCAATATATACTTGAAGATTTTCAGGAATACACTGAACTTCTTCAAGCCTCTTCCCTCAGGCAAAATGTCAGGCTATTACAGAGGAAGGGGATAGTTTGTGCAGATAACTCGTAAGTATGTCATTTTGACCTGGTTGTCAAGGAAGATTTTTTACAAAGAAAGCAGTTTTCTGTTGCAAAAACACTCTACAACCTTTTCTTGGCACCCAGACTTTGTTTGACATGTACTGTAAATGAATCAGAGGAATTTTGGCTGGGGCTCCTTTACTTCATATTTACAAGAATGAAGAAAATAATGAAAGAGAAGTTCTATTTAGAAAGCAAAATGTATCACAAAGGTTTCCCAGCCAGACACTCTGATCCACTGAGCAACCTCAAAAATATTAACTCCAGTTTTCTCTCTATGAATTCAATAACAAATTATTGTGTTGTGGACACCCTACTGGAAGAAGGAAACCCTTCAGCCTGGACTGCAGTCTCTATTACACTTTTCTCTTTGATGGATGGTATTTATGAAATGCCACATACACAAGAGCCCCCTTTCCATGACAGCCCATCTGCAAGAAAACTTCAGATCACATGGAAAACATTTAGTGAGAAGCTGGCAGAGAACACTGCAGACAGAATGCTATTACATAGTTCCTTTGCCTTAGCTACTTCTTTTTTGGAGGGAGAGGGAGAAAAAAGCCAGTGAGGTTTAAAGCTTTAATCTCATACCCAGGCTTGTCAGAGCCCAAATCTATCTGTAATGCCCTCCAAATCAGAATGAACTCGGAAAGATGACGTTCAATCTTTAAATCCTTCTCTGCAGACTTATTTTTAATTCTCAGGTTCATAAAATGGATCCCTGCTGTGGCTCCAGAGCTTTCTAACATGTATTCCACCTATTATGTTTCACATAAGTACATGTTAGAATTCAGCTGCATTTAGAACCAAAAGTTTTCTTCACACAATTTCCTGTGTAGTGTAATAAAACCAATTCAGTGTGACAGAACTATGATTGTCATTGGTGGAAAACCACTTATCTCCTCTCCTGGTCACTACTTTCTTTCCACTCCATCAGTAACTCTAATATTCTGGACACTTTTGAACAAATGTTATCTTCTTATTTCGCTTTCTCTTCCACAGAGTGAGTAATAAATAAATGCTTCATAAATAATGTAAAAAACCTATTTTTCATATCTTATTTTCTCAACAACCACCTTTTCAGTCTCCTTCTAAATTAATTCCTATACAATCAAAGCTATTCAAATATTTGATACAATAATTATGGGCAACCATAATTAACCACCTTTCCAAAACCTATTGTGACATACCATTTCTCTTCCATTTTTGTAAATCAATCCATTTAAACTGGATTAGAACTGACATGCCTGCTCAACTATAGGCAAATACCATCAAAATACACGATCATTTAAATGATCTGATCCAGGAATTATATGATAACTCAAAGCTGTTTCTTAGATTTTTCAGCTGATGTAGTTTGTTACAGTCACTCTCATGAACTGCCATCATTTTCACCAACGGGAACAGATTTCTGTTCATGACCAGAGGACATACATGGGTATCTCCAAATGGAGCTGCTGCCTACATTCACTCCCTACAGCAACAACATCTTCATTAAAACACTTTGATGCATGTTCATGTAAATCCAGCAGAATAACATTTTGCAAATATTCCAGTATGAAAAACAGAGCATTAAAGTAACAAAATTCTGCTAGTTTTACATGATTCTGGTAATCTTCATATTCCTCACTTTGGCATTAATTTTGTGCTTTCAGCTTTCCTGTGAAGAAACGTACTCTGGAATAACTTTATATTCTATTTATAGTTTGATGAAGATGCATCCTGAGCTGACACTGAACCTGCTCTGTCCTTCCGTGCTAGGAATGATTTATTCTGCCAGTTCACATCCAGTTTTAAATGAAATTATCCATCTTCTGGGCTGATGAATTGATACCAGATTTCAAAGCACACAGAGATGGACACACTCACTCACAATCTACTTCCAAAACGGCACGGACAGACTTGGCAAGGTCCCTGGCTTCTGCTGCAAGAGCTGCTGTGACAGTAGGTCCGACCCTTCCCAGCCGAGTCAGAAGTGCTTTAGTGGACAATGTTCTCCTGTCACTAAGAAAATAAAAAAAAATAAGTGTTTATTTGTAAGATGATAAAGGAAACTGCTCCTTTTAACAGGGTAAACTTGTTTTTCTAAAGTGGTTTTGTTCTTGCTACATGAACAAAAAAGATTCACACTCCCAAACCAGTGAGTTTGCCCCAGCAGCAGTCCTGGCTGAACAATGAAGGTATTTGGAAAGCTCAATTCAAACAACATTCACAACTCAAAATGCAGTGTCAAGGACTCTGTGGGCATCAGGAAAGGAACTTGAATGGAATTTTCATACCAGCATTTAAGGGACATGGCTTGATGGGACCCAACTCTTATCTTCTCTGCTGTTAGTGAGTCAGTTTGTTACCTTGGCTTAGTATTTGATAATTAATGAACTCACTAAAATAAATTCGATGAACTTCATAAAACAGACATCACTGTTGTGTGCAGTGCCAATGGGAACTTCATCTCACTGATTATCTAGGATATGCTAGCTGGTCTGAGCCTGTAGAGGTTTTTTGAAATAAAGTTCCAGTTCACTTCACTCAAAGAAATTTAATTTCCTTGAGAGCCATATTGAAAAAAAAAAACTGCAAGAAAGAGACTGAACAACTTTACTGTTACATAAATATTAATGGAATGCTATCTGAGATATATAGGCAGAATCATGCTAATTTTCTGAAGGACCAAAGGCTGCTTAAATCTTCTTGAATATTCCCAGCAGATTTTAAACAAGAAAAGCAATAAAATGTAAATGGATACACATTTTATCAATTTATTTATATGCTACTTGATTCATTGTGATGCAAAATCACCTCGGAGAATCTAAAAAAAAAATTTAAAAAATATAACCCACTGTTAAGGTTCCTTGCATTTTAACTAATCCTTAGTACATGATAATTACTTTATGGAAACATCCAGACAATCATAGCTATGTAATTACTAACTGTTTTAATTTAATTCAGAGGTTTTTAATGAAGCTGTATCCTGAAAGCTTAATTTATAATTCATGCCATACCCTCTCCTTCAATAAAATGACACTCAGAATATACAGCAAAACTACAGGAAAAAAATAGCTACAAGGCAACTTTTTGAGACTTGGAAACAATAGTAGAGTTTTTCACTATTAATATTTCCATTTCATTACCTTAAAACTGTTGAGGAAGTAGAGTTATCTGAAAGTATTTCATGCACAACCTGTTGGTCATAGTCAAGAAGTTAACAGTTTATAAATCAACACAGTCAAAAAGTTAATACCTTATAGTTTGATGTTCTATTTGGGGGTGGGGGATTTGATTTGCAATTAGAGTCTAGTGTCTCCCAGACAGAAATGCAAAAGTAAAAACCAAAATATTATAACCCCTTTAAATGAAGTAAATACGACATCACTTTTTTTGTTGTTGTTTGCCAAAAATTATCAAATACTAACTTTTCTGCCTTTTTCTTCTGAAAAGTTTCACAGAAATTGATAGAGTTTAGGTGGAAAAAATTATCTGATCATTTAAATTTGTCCAGTATAGCAAAACACAAAGATTATGTAAACCTCTGGATGGATCTGTACACTTATAAATAATCTGTATTTCTAGGAATGAAAGGATCTCTGCAAACTAGTTTATAGCCATTTTACTATGCTCATTCCTCACAAACATCAACATAAACCTTTTCCAAATAAGATATTGTTAGAAATGAAAGGTGAAGTTACCTCTACAAATTGTAGCAGTTTTTCAGTGGCCACCTCAAAGGTCTTCCTGGCCGACTCTGATTTCCGCAGCTGGCAGTCAAGCACTGTAACCCTCTTTCTCAAGTCTTGAATGTTCTCCTGGGAAAGGTATTTTAAGGCTTTTATTCTAATGATTTTCCTCCCATGGATCATACAGAGACACGGTTTGAACAGAGTGTTTGGAATGTTTAACACGCTCTTTTCTAAGTTTCTGTAAAACACATAACTGGAATGCCTGAGCAGCTGGCAAATCAGCCTCCAACTGCAACAGATTTTGGCAAATGACAGAAAGGTAAATTATAACTGTAAGATAGAAACAGGAATAGTGCTGAAAATTAATTTTGAACTGACTGAACGGATCAAAAATACCAACCTGATGGTGACAGTATCTCTCATCAGGGTGCCATAAACAGCCAGAACAAACTCAGTCCCCAAGTTTGCATCCACACATCCTTTGGCCAACACAGTAATTATGGCACATCTTGGATGAAATTGCCCCCTAGGATGTCTCTGCATGCACTTGTATAACCTATTGATCAGTGTCATGCATGCCTCCCTCCTTCAGTACAGAAGATGTTAGATCCAGCCCTGGAGGCTCTGGGTTTCATTAGGGTCCCTGGCACTGCTCCTGTGACAGGACCACGAGTAAAGTCCTCACATGTACCTGGGCATGTCTGTTTAGCTCAGCTGTCTACTGGGCACAGGATCTTATTAACTTTACTGGAAACAAATAATCTGTTTGTATACACTGTACAAAGCAGCAGAACCATCATCATCCCCCTGAATGTCAAAGAATCTGTTGATTCAAACACCTTTTGGTAATTTCACTGTATACCCTGGAGAAGGAGCTGGTGAGAGACCTTACTCTTTCACACTAAAAAAGTGACAGCGACCAATTTCAATTTTATTTATGCCTCAACATATGTTATATTCTGTTTAGTGAGTGTGTTTTAGGGGGAGATATACTTGGGCATTAAAAGTAAAAAAAAACAAAACAAACAGGTGTGACTCTGCCTGAAACTTGGTGCCTGTAACTGCCTCCCCTTTTACTGCAGGACAGGACAAAAGGCTGTAGTACAGAATTGGTACCTACTGGGTACTGCTGCTTTTGGATAAGAAATGCAGAGATCAAAATCTCCACACAGGTATTGTAGTATTTAGTCAGAATTTCAGGAACTCAAGCTAAAATCTCTGTAACAAACCTCCAGGAAAGCAACACCCACCCACTGCATTTCTTAAAATTTGGCTATTTATAAAAGTCCTAGAAAACAAACAGTGCTGCAAGAACACCTGACATAAAAGGTGGGACATCTCACCCAGATGTTCAGGATGTCCAGGGTGTGATTCACCTCATCACTCACAATCAGACAGGAGGAATTCCTCCCGGGAGCCACAGGCACTTGCTAAGCTGTTCTCTGCAAGCTTGTTAACCACAGAGCTTGACTTTACCTTCTAATGTCTTGAAATATTAAATTAATTCTCAGGATGAAATAAGGCAACATTTCAGCGGGTTTTCTTCACCAGGTCATATGCACATCCATTTTTCATGAGAAAAACAACGTAGCCTCACAAATGCCAACCTGCTTGCACTTGTCAGGTCAGGACTTATAGAGAAAAACTTTTGAAGTGCCTCAAATATTTTATTTCTTAGCCTGTTCTGACCTGCCTCGCTGGAAATGAAGTAGACTTAAATATAAGGCTCAATAAAAATTTTTTTTGGCACAATTAGTAGCATTTAAATGATTACCTTGATTAAATCTAATTTTACTTTAGAACAAGACTTGACTTTACATGGTTGTTATTTGTCTAGCAGAAACATAAATCTGAAGGCCATTTTTGCATGAGTACAAAAGAATAAAAATATATGCAAGGTACAGTCTTTAAAGACAATGTATCTGCAGCCCAGAAACTATTCCATGCTTAATGCTTGAGATGTGCCATTCTGACCTGTAACCCACATATGCTGGGAGCTCCTGTTTTTGCAGCCCAAAGATGTTTGGATAAAGGAAGCCTCGTACACTTCACATTACCCCCTCCACTACACATCATCCCAGTTATTGAATAATACAAGACAAACAGTGACCTACTTTAGAAGAGCAGATGAAAAGAAAATGAAAACAAGACACATGACAACAGCAAGGAAACCATGGTAACTCTGACAGGCTTTGCTTACTTTATTTTGGCCAGAGTGCTCAGCGAGCTGAGCCTTCAGCTCTCCAATTTCAGCCTCTAACAGGCGAATCACTTCTTCATAGTCCATCTCCATTCCCCTGGCCTGCCTTTGTGCAGCCTCTGCAAGGTGAATTCTGCTTCGTAGGGCTCTTGTCTCCTCCACAGCTGCCTTGGCTTCCTGCAGATTATATAATTCACTGGAAAAGTTACAACTCCAGCTACCAAAAAGAGAAGATTTAGCTCACAAGTACTGCAGTTGGCATCAGGGCTACCTGTTAGTGCTCATGGCTAGAGGGCTTAATTGCTAGTTTTTAATATATGATGTGTAAATGAAAAACAGGTATGTACAGAGACAATTTTCCTAATAATTTAAATAAGAAGTTTTATAATTACTGAAAATCTGCTTGAATGAAAGGTTTTCTTGAAATGCATTAGATGCTGTTGATCTGTCCCACTGCTTCCATACCAAAAAAAGTACCTTAATGAGATGTTACTTCATTTCATTATTATTGCCTGAATTCACACTCTAGTCACAGCTCACACATCATGTAGATGGACTCTTAATGCAAGTATTCAGTCCGTGCTCTTCTCAGAATCAGTGCTTTTTATGAAATCAACTTTTCTGCCTAGTTCCTGCTCCTATTATGCTCCTAATCTCCTGGATTATCACAAAAGAGTGTTCGATAAAATTTATATACAAATAACATACAGAAAACAGAAAATCAGAAACTGTTAGCTTTTAATTCAGCTAACGTAATCCCTAAATGTTGCAAAATCTGTCAAGAAAGATATTGCATTTTAGGAGACTGAATATTAATTGAAGTTAACTTTGATTAGTAAATTAGAAAGCCAAACTAAATGTCTGTACAGCAGATGAGTTTACACTCATCTAGAAATAAAACAAACTGCTCACACAAAATGTACAGGCTCACTGGCACCAAAACCACTAATCCATCTTTTCCCTCAGCTATTAATTAATCTGTAGGAAAAGTCACTTAATATCAGTTTTCTGAATAATTAAAGTTATCAGATTTGAATACACTAATTCACAGAGGCAGAAGTTTTTTGTAGAAGCTGCTCAGTTAAGGATACTTAGGTGAATATTCTATTCCTGGTCTACCTATTACATCTTATTATTACAATTATATCCTGGTTGGGAATGGAACTAGAGGGAAAACAGCTGGGTAGAGAAGAAACACACTATGACTTTAACACAGAGGAAATAACCTTCTGGAAGCTAGGTTTGAAATTGCTGTTTCTAAAAAACCTAGATTTTTTATTGCAAGAAATTGCATATAACAGATGCTGTAATAGAAATGTCTAGAGAGGTCAGTTGAACTTAAAATGTAGATTTAATTCTTTCCTAACGTAGAAGCATTTGTTCTGTACAATCAATATCCTTCAAGTCAGGTTTTCCTATACTTTGTGATAATGTTCTTTCTGAAAAATGATCTACCAATCTCAGCTTCATATGACTTTCAGCCTCTACACTGTTAGTCTTAATGAACAATATATTCCAGGCCATAAATCAGCTAATCTTAGTGACATATAACCAGCACATCATCTTCCTCACCTTTGCAATACAATACCAATTTGGACCATGGCCAGGGACACCCTGGTCTCTCAGAGCAGTAGAAGAAGAAACCACACATGTACAACAGCAGCACACTAGGGAACACTGGTGTTGTATAATTTAGAAGTTTCTGTTACAGGGCACAAGCACTAAGAGATCCATTTTAGTGACCTTTCATTTGACAGCAAGTAGAAGGATTTCCTTTTTTCTTTTGGAAGCATGAGGTGAGCAACACAAGGACCACCTGCACCTGGAAACACAGAGTCATCCCAAGCTCATTGCTCCATGGGTGTGTTACTCCCCAGTTAGTGTCACAACTGTGTGTTCACAGCACTAAGAGCAGTGGGAGGGTCATTACTGCTCCCCCTCCCTGAAAGCACAGCAATCACTCCTCCTGCTGCTTCTGGCATTCCTTTTTCCTAGAAACAATTCAGGGAAACACAGGGACTTCTAAGTTACCAACCTACAGAAGGAGAGGTCAAAATTCCTGCCTTTGGGGAGGGCACTTTCTTGCCACTGTAAGAAATAAAAGGAGTCCACAGCAAGAAGAGCTGGGCTCTGCTGCTACAGAGGATGAGCTGGGAGCCTTCAGCAGAAAAGGCATCCTTGGGAAACAGGCTGGAGGTGGGAAAAAGACTCTTGGAGACAAAAGTGAAAAGATGCTCTGACATTAAGTTTGACTAATATAAATGAGCATAGAGGCCTTGAAAAAGGGTGGCATCTCAAAAACCCACACTTAAGAATTATTTAAATAAACTGACATGAGAAAAGTGAAGAGAAAATTGCTATTATGAAAAGGGAGGTCTTCATTTTGAAAGAAGACCTCCTTGAGATAAAGATTTGATCTCTTATAATCCAGAATTGCCTTTACTCCTCCATTGTTTTTCAGAACTCCAGTTGTTGAATATTAATTTCTCTGTAATAGCAGACTAAGTATGACCAGATTTCAACAGTGAAAGACCTAAAGGAATAATTAAGGAACAATGGCTTCTTACATTGCAATGAAACAATTACACACACTACAACTGAATTAGTAAAATCATCTGACACACCAGAGCTGTTTGCTGGAGCAGAGGGGCACAAATGGAAATGATTCCACCAGGTTTTCCCATTCTCCAGTTACTGGAGCTGGCACTGTGGGGACACAGTGGGCTCTCTCACCTGGCAGGGAAGGGGGCCCCACAAGTGAAGAACTGATGGGTAACACCCATTTCAATAAAATGAGCTCCTGCTCCACTCAAATGTATGAAAGAAGTGTCCAAGGCCAGGCTGGATGGGGCTTGGAGCAATCTGGGACAGTGGAGGGTGTCCCTCTCCACAGGAAGGGGATGGAATGAGATGAGCTTTAAGGTCCTCTCCAATCCAAACCAACCTAGGATTCTAAGATACAACAGAGAGGGGATCTGCAGCTGCTAATATTTCATTTCTATAAACACCTCATGGGACTCATTGTCCTGATCTGGTATGAAGCCACTACAACCAATAAGGAACTAACAGCTGGAGGAGAGAAGCTGAATCCTAAAAAAAGCAATTTCAAGGTACAGGTTTCTTCCTAAGCCAGGTTCTATTTCTTCCTTGGATAAATTCGAGTGTCACAAGGTTTTATCCAAGTTTTACTCCAGCCACCACAAACACCAGAACTAAGATATTCTTTTAAACCACATGAAAACTGTAGTTACAAATCCATCATGCTTACTGATTAGTTCTACAAAAATTGTATGTTGAAATCATTCTTTAAAAGAACTTTGAATATCTTTACTATGTATTAAAGTAAAAAACCTAATGAAATAAACCCTTCTAATAATAATAAATACTTCTTTCAGGCAGGGTGTAATAAATTGGATACTGCTTCCAAAATAGCAGCCACTGAAAGCCCCTCTTTTCCCCTTACAGAAAATAACCACAGAGCAGCAAATCTCAGCCCTATGAACCAAGTCCAGGAGTTTGGGATACCACAAACAGAATCTTATCTTTACAACCTCTCCCATTTCCTATGTTTAGCTGAGTGCTCCAGCTGACAGAAACTGCCCAAAAAAAGCTGTAGTACAGAAGGGATCATTCAGGCTGAAATGCCCCAGGACTCTCAGGCAGCACAGGATCCAGTCCAACTCCTCCAGGAAGACAGAAGACATCATTACAGATTTCACATTCATGCTCTTGGCAAGACTTCAGGTACTCAAGAGTGCCTTTCTGTGTTTTGTGCCAACTTCAGCTTACATATGAATTTCAAGGAAGCCCTAAAGATATAGTACTATACCACAACTTCAAAGCAAAAATAGATCAATTTATTAATTAATTTTTAATTGTCACATACCAATATTAGAAAATAATTACTACCTCACTGCAAGTTTAGCAGCATTTCTAATTTTAAGAGTTTACTCATGCTGTTAGTTACTGAGTCAAGCACTGTTTAATGAAGTGGTACTAACAAAGCATGTTCATTAACCAGAATATTTGTACCCCTGTCTTAATGAATCTGTAATCTCTGCAATTCACAATTAGCAGAGAAGAGAAATACAACAAAATACACCCCAATACATGACTGGTAACCTAAATCCTCATTTAAAACCTTGTTTTTTCAGGAAAGCAGTTATTTTTAAAAGATGTTTACATTACACTGAAGTCAGAAGATTTTAAGCACAGACAGAAATTGGGTTTTTTGTTTACATTGGTTGTTTGTTACTTTTAATCAGGCCATTAGGGCTCAATAATGTACTCATTAACTCCTTTCACTAACCAGCTCAAGCAGGAATGCACATCAGAAGTTAAATAGGAACTTGTACTATAAGTAGCCTATTTTAAAAAGACTTATCACTATGAATCTCACTGCCAATATTGGTTTTAAACAACAGAAATATATATAAAACACTTGAACATGCACCAAGTGTAAACAGAAGAAAATGTCCATTAAAAACCTACTTGTATTTCCTAAAATAGATCACACAATGCTAAAATTATATATAATTTATTATTTCTCTTTCATTTCACTATATGTAACCCCTTGAAATCCTACAAGAAAATCAGTATTTATCCCTGGGAGGTTTGCAGGGCAAAGCTGAATTTCACCACAACACAACAGTACCTGAGAAAAATAAAAGTGGGAGGACCTCGAGTGGTGGCAAATGGGCACTGCTGCCACTTAAAACATCTTAAACCAGCCCTGTCCAAGGCTGCTTCCCAGGAAAAGCAGGTTTGTACTGGGGATTGTACTCTCTAATAGCATTTGTCTGGACTAACACACTGAACAAGTGTTCTGGTCTAGAACAACACATTCAACCCATTAGAGAATGAGAACTTCAAGTGCATTACTGGAACAAACCATCTTCCAGTTAAATTTCGCCCAGAAGATAACCCAATTTATTTCTCACAGTGTACTGTGAGAAATAAATTGGGTTTCTCGAATAATAAGCAAAGAGAAAGGATGGAAAAAGCATCCAAGCAAGGTTTCGTGTATTCGAGGAATAAAAGGTGATAATTAAGGTGCTCAATGAATCTTATGAGCAAAAATATAAAACTAATCTTAATACAGGGGATTTTAAAACTTTATCTTGCATTTTTACATGACATCTAACATGAGAAACCCACAAAGTGTAGGTGCAGCAGTGCAGGAGGGAAGGAAAGCAGCCAGCTCATTAGCTGGAAAAGCTGACAGGGTGTTCAGGAGGAAGAGGGAACAGGAAAGTTCCTTGGCTTTGAATCCAGGCTACAAATGACATGAGACTTACATTTAACTGGGAATTTCCTTTAAGAGACACAAGGAAGCCAAATACTCTTGATTTATTGGCTCATAATTATAGATAGATTTGGAGGCAGAAACAAGACTTTCCTCAGAAAAACCTGACTATAACTTTTTTCCCTGGTAATTTTTTCCCACTTAAGACTGGCTGACATATAAAGTAGTTAATGTTAGGCCTGTAAATTAGGCAACTGTTGCCTAAGAACAGCAAAATCTCTTCAAGAACACTTAGGACTAGAAAGGTTCTACTACACCATTATCCCACTTCATTGATCCAGCTGCTCTCAGGGTTCCTATCTCAATTCAATAGCAGAGAAATAGATTACTGCTCTAAAAACTGAAGCATCAAATCTCCACTCTGAACCAAAAGCTCTGTAGTAACATAAGAACCACTCTGTTTTGAAATCAGTGTGAAAGTATAATCTATATGAGCACCAAGAAAAAAAGAAATGCTCCTTTCTCCCTTCCACAAAAAACAACTAGAATTTTTAAAATAATTTTTAGAGACTTCAGCATACTTGCTTGACTACTTGTAGCTGCTCTGTTAACTGTTTCTGCAAGTTCACAGATTCAGATAATTCTTCCTGTTAAAAAAAAAAGAATAATAAGCAAGTTTGAAAGAGAGTTTTGGTCCTAAAGCAATTAGCTCTTTCAAAACTACAGATAGCAACACTTAACTTCTATCAACAGCTTTTATAAAACCTGTGCTAAAACCATCTCTAAAAGCTAACTTTTCTGTGAGTTCATTGATGCTGTTTAGGTTTCTTGAGTATTTTAGAATTATTTACTGAACATTTCTGGGATGTGTATAGAAGAGTGTAAGAAATAAGGCAATTTATAGATGGATCAATGTCACTTTTCCAGATCAGCAATTTAGGGACTCCTGGTCAGTATTCACTTGTTCAATGTAAATAGTGTTCTTTCATTTCAGTACAAAGTTCTCAGAGGAAGAATCCTTGTGCAGAGAACAGAGAACTGATCTCTGGCCATTTCAACCCAATAATTCTGTAATTTACAGCAAGGTTATTTTTTGGACCAAGGGGCAATTTTTAAAATTGTCTTTACCCCATGCTGAGTATTCCTGTCCAAGAACCAGAGTTATGTATGCTGAATACAGAACTTCCTATCTTATGGTTTGTTATAAAAGAAATTCAGGACCATGGGAATGTGGTAGCAACCTGGGGCATTAAGAAATAATATTTACTGCTTTAGGACTTGGGAATTTTGTAATGTCTGGGAAAATATGTATTAATTTTGCACATGGACTAATTTATCCTCCAGTTCTGATTCCTTTCAGAAGCATCAGCACACACTCAGACTCTGCAGTTACTAACATCACACATTTTTAAATAAAATTGCCATGCAAATCAGTCATTTCTCCAAATTCACTTCTGTGAGATGTCTGCTTAGTCTCATTTCTCTATGGATCAGATTAAAAAATGTGTTAGCATTCGGTATAACAGCTAAAATTCACTGTCTCCACAAATATATTGTATGCAATCTTCAAACATGATTAAGACTATTTGCATTATTTTATTTATCTATGAAAAACTGCACATGAAATTAAAAAAAAAACAGTAAGTTACTATACACACTCAAAAAAATTTAATCTCTTGAATAATTTAAAGCAAATAAAAATTAAGTGTTACCTTTAATTTGCTAATTTCTTTTAAAGCTTCATTTCTTTCTTTCTTAACTTTTTCCACATCATCCTCCAAGGAATCACAGGTTACAAACTGTGTGTATACAAACACATAAGGTTGGAATGTATTGCTAACTGTGTCTTCCATAATCTTTAACATCTTATATTAAAAGTTCTTGTTAATAAAACGAGAAGAAAACCTTAATTTTAGGATGATTAATAGATCTGAAAATGCTAAAAATGTTTAATAAAAATTTTAACCAACTTATCTTCCAAAGGAACAATTACTTTTAATTTTAAAATGGATTAATAAAGTGTTTTTAAAAGTATCAAGAATACATCACTATTTTAATATTTTAAATAATAAGGCATGTTATTTTAGTGTTCATATACTAAAAATACTCTTTTTTCAAGTCAGCTCTAGCATAAAATGATTTTCACTGTAGCAGTAGTTCAAATCACTGGGCCCAGTAATTGTTTCTCACTCACATGTTGTAACAATCCAAATTCTATTAAGAAACCTCAGTAAATCAATGTTGTCCAGATTTACAACAAACCACAATTTAATTACATTAATTGCTTTCTGCAAATTAGGCTGCTTAAAAAAGCTTCACAGGAACTAGGTTATCTTAAAGAACCCCATGCTGTGGAGATGTTTTAAATATCTGCTCAAGATTTGGAGTTATTTTACATACAATAAACTCTCCAATAACCTCCTCCCAGCTGTTAAAACACTGACCAGGCACAAACTTTACCTGTGAGTCCTGCAAGCTGCCAACTTCACTGACCCCAAAGGTTGCAGATTTGTGGCCATCGTGAGCTGCATTTGATTGCATGGACAACAGACTCCTTGAAACTTCAACAAAATCTAGGAAAAAACCAGATTTTATTGTTGTAGCTTGGAAGTTCAGTTTGGTAACAGATGCCTGATGCAGCCCAACTGCCAATATCACCATGAAGAGCCACTCTGATAAATGCAGTGTCTGCCCTTCAAGCTTTCTAAAGCAAAAAAAGAAAATCAGGGAGATATCTCCAAAGAGAAAGTTCTGGTAAAGCTGGTAAGAATAAAAATGCCCAAACATATCATGGAATGAAATTCCCTCAAATCAAATTGTGAAGAAGAAAAGAAAGGCAGTGATGAGAAGTTCACCTTCAAAGTACCTGAGATGTTCTGCATTTGGCTGGTGTCTGTGAAAAATGAAATTAATCTGCACACCAGGTATACACAGCTGCCCTTCCCAATGAGTTGACCTTACCAGAAGAGACAAGAAAAAGGAGAAATTTCCTGCTGGCTCAGAGCTCATGATTTCCTTTCCAGGCCCTTTAAACCCCTGAGAAAGGTTTGGTAAAATTAATGCTGACCAAGTTGAAAGATTTGAATACAAACAGTCCCTCATGCACAATCAACATGACTTGGATTACCCATACATTTTGAATTAAAAAATTCTGCTACACTGACAAAAAGGTGGAAATATAAAGGTCAGTTTATCCACATAAAATCTGACAGAATATTCAGTATCTTTCTTGCTGAAGATCTTTTTGGATGTTTAAGTACAAAATTCTATTTTCCACACGCTACTGTTTTTCATAGACTTTAGAAAAAGTGAAATTTCTATCAGTTTTAGCATCTGAACCATCATGTCTAACAGTTTCTGAAAAATATTTTAAAATTGTAAGTGTTATCAACCAAAATTGTTATAACCAACAGAAGCAACTCATTCCCATTGGAATTAGGTTTAGCTGGATGAACTGTGATGGTCTCCCTGCAAACCTGTTTCTAGATGCAATAGCTGAAACGTTCTTGCTTCCCACACAGCAAAGTTAAGTGATCCACCAGTTTACTTGCTTCAAGAAGCCTCTTTAACCCTCAAAACTCTCCCAGGAAATTTTTGGAAAAATTACAGTTTCCTATTGTCAAAACAAAAAATTCAGGATTTTGTAAGCACAAAATAAAACTTTCCCAAGGCTGCTCTTAATAAGATAAATTTGTGATTTGTATTCACATTACTGTTTCATAACTTCAAGCTTATTTTCATACAGTAAAATAAGGTTTTTGCCTCAAATTATCATTTTATTTGCAGCAGCAACCCAATACTGACAAAAATATATTAATGGTTATTATCTACAATTTCTGTATTCCTACTTCTCATTATTTTCTATGGTAATTAACAAATTATTACCTCCAAAAGACACTGTTCCTTTAGAATCTTTATGAAGTTGCTGCCTTAGGGCTTGCTGCTGTTCATCTGTGAGCCGAATCCCAAGATAACTCAGTGCCTGGAAGGAAAAAACTTATTTTGGTTTGAAAAAAGAAATGACTAAGGATAATGACTGCAGGGACATGGGGGAGTAATTAAAGAGCTACACTTCAAAGAGCCTTTGTATCCTCATACACTCTCACTGACAACACTTCTATTCCAGAGCCACTCAGTGACTTTTCCTTCTAATTGAGAGATGTTCATATATTATTTAACCTTGAATACAGATATGTGTAATAAGCAAACCCCTTTGTCTTTAATAACTGCTTTAAAAATTGTGAGGGATGTTCTGATTCCCCAAAGAGTTAATCAGTAATTAAATTAACAAAAACAGTAATTTGCCCAATATATAAACTGAAATATTGGCCTGCAACATGAAAGAACTACCCAAATAGAAAATTCTGTGTCATTTATACTTTAATGTTTGTCAGCCTAGAAATATTCTCCAGAGGTTTTACTTGCACCATGAAGGGGAAGGAAGGAGAACCCAGAAGATTTTAAGTATTTACCCTCTCCAGCTTTTCTGTTTTGAGATGAATACTCGAGTTCTTTCCTTGGAGCTCATAATCATCATTCTGGCTGGGGGCAATAACTAAGAATATAAAAAAAAAAGTAATAATGAAGTAGTGGTAACTATTGCTTTGAAAAAATTTGCTCTGAAGCTCTGCTCATCAAGTAGATGCCAGCTAAATACCCACTTGCCAAAAATACATGTTAATCCTTAAACTGACTTCTTTTTTTCAAGGACATAATTGTAATCAACAAAAATTATGGGTATTAATCACGTCCACCATTTTTTTAGCATAAAAAAGTGACAAGTAGCAAATTAACAGAAAATAACCAGGAATAGCTTTGAGTGATCCATCAAGCATATGGCTTCTCCTTGTGGTACTTTCTCTTCTCTCAGAGATACACAGATACTGAGGAAGCAGAAGGGGAAACACTCTTGTGAATTCCAAGAGAGACCTCCAAGACACACCTTTAGTGTAACTGACAGCTGCCAAAAGCACATGGAGTGATCCAGAAAACACTGGGAAAAGAGAGGGAATGACCTGTTCCCAAACATGGGCTGTGTGGAGGGGGCTTAGGCTGAGCTCCCCAGCTTCCTCAGTGTTTTTTCCTGGGAAGGAACTCTTTTTCCAAGAACTCCTGTTCATTAGACCATCACCCATCAGCCCCTTCAACCTGTATAGTCAGAATACCAAGTTTGCATGGGTTTTTTGAACTATCACTCTGGATTTTAGAGCAAATAAAAAACCAAAATCGTTGTTTGCATTCCTTATTTATAAATATAATTCATCATTTCATTAATAAATTAAAAAGCTACTGAAACCAAAACCAGTGTTTGACAAGTAAATGATCTTGCAGTTTGAGATCTCTCTAAAGCAACAGAAGGAATCACAGAATTCTCTTTTTTTATAATTTTTTTTTTTAGTTTCACAGCATATCTGTTTCCAAGCTCAACGCAATTTACATTCTCTTTACATGCCAAAAGCATAAACCAAAATATCTTGAAAATCTCTGACATTAACACCTCTCACATGCTATATTAAATTCTGAAGACAGTGGGCTAGAACCTTGGTGGAATTGGCTCAATTTCCCTTCAGCTCAGAATGAAAAAGCCTTGTGTGTGAGTTTGTGCAAAAACTTCTCAAAACTATGCTGATTTTTTCATAAAGTGTTTAAAAAAAAGAGTATCTCATCTAAGAGATGCTTTAATTTTTCAAGGTTATCTTTGAAAGTTTATCCTTGAAAAAGGGCAACATGAAAGAAGTGGCAGGTTTGACAAAGGATGTGCTGTAAACAAGAAAATGAAACATGACATGAAGCAGAACAAACTGGAGCTGCAAGTATTCGTGCTTTCTGCTCTACTCCCTACGTTCTTCAGATGTGTTCAGAGACTGTGCCCTTCGTGGTGTCTTCAAACAAAGCAGCTCCTGTGTACTGAATTATGTTAACCAAGAGTCTTTTATGCTGAATATATTAAAAAAATAAGACTTTTGTCTTCTTCTTTTGATTCAGTTGTAGTGTTTTTCATGGCCAATATGTAAAACCTTTGTGATCATTCATCTCCAGCTGTATTCAATACTAAAACTTTGCCAGTTTCAACAGCCCACATTTGGTCAGCTCATCCTTTAAGGAAGGGAACCAACTGGTCAGATTTGCAATATGGGAACTGTTTCATTTTAAATTTGAATATCTAATATGGGGTATAAGAAATGCAGGTGCAATTTAAATAACATCAATGGAGAGACATCTGGAATTAATCAGAGCCTGTGTATTTGCTCTTCCTCTCCTCAGTACATTAGACATGAAGTTGAGAAACTCAGCTTATGCTTAATTGCTACTGCCTGAAGAAAAAGAGTAAAGTTCAGGTCTGCACAGAGAAATACTGAACAGAGTCAGTTCTATCAGTGTGTAAAAAGGGACTCCCATTACTGTGTCACTCTTGCATTTTCACTGTTTCTAAATACAATGTATTTGTTTCCCACAGGAATTACAATTGTTCAGCTCAGATTTGGTTCTAATCAAATTTCCCAACCTTGTTCTTCCTTAAATATCGTTTTCAAAATAGATATTTTATAGATGTGATCAAAGTGACTCTTGTTTGAATGTCATGACTATAAAACACAAATATACATGATATATTGTATTTGTTATTAACTGAGAAACTGTTAAGAGGGCTGCATGTTATTTCTATCCTTTCAATATGCTGCCCTGATTTAAGCAAAAAAACCATGCAAGCAGCATACGTGCCCAGAATTTCATTAAATTAAGAAAGCACAGTTTCTATGGCAACCTAATCTTGATCTATATGTGAGTCTTCATTATCTGGTTTCTACTGAGTCTATTATCATTACTGCTGTATAGCAAATGTTGTGATCACTCATTTTTGTTTGGTTTCAGCTGTTTTTTAGAAACAATGTAAGTTATATTTGACAGAAGCTACTAAAAATCCATTGATCTCAGTCCTTTATTTAGGGGTATAAAAACAGTGCAATATTCCCTTTTTTAAAAGACTACTGAGCTTCACTATGCACTACGTTCTGTTTGACTGTTATTGAAAGAACAAGGAAAAGGGTGGCAGGGAATTAAATCAGCACTTACCCGTGGCAGACACATCAGCAGGATTGCTGTCTAGAGCAGTAATTGGAGATTGCTCTCCCATCTTGACTCCAGTTTCCATCTACAAGAGGAAATGAAAAGTCATGAAATACCATTTCCAAAGCAGAGCACAAGCCAAACCAGAAATGCACGTTAATGAAAAAAGGGACAGGAAGGAAGACCAGGGGAAGGAGAAAGGGCTGGGGAGATCAAAACAACCCCAGGAAAAAAAGAAAGGGATGGAGGGGATGGTGGTGAGAAGGAATGGAAGAAATCAGATCAGGGCCTCATCAAAACTTTGGGTTCTGAAAATCTTCACAGATTAAGATAGCAAAGTCTCTCTAGGAAATCCACTTCAATGTTTATATTCCTAACAGAAAAGAAAAATGGGCAAGAATTTTATGTACAAATATAAGAAGATTTGAGAATCACCTGTTTTGACTTCGTGTTTGAGAACATTTTATTCTTCCTTCTTCTAAGGCAATAATTTATTTAGCTTTAAAAATATGATAAACTGAAAATGTTCTTTCAAAAATTGAAATATTAGTTTCAAAATCTTCTTTCTCGTGGTCAACATTATTTCTTTACACTAATGGTGAGCTGTATGAATTAAAACAACTGCTGCTTAGCCAAAAGAAAGGGGGAAAACCCCACATACTTCTAGGACTTTTTTTAAGCAAAATTCTCATCATCACAGAGCAAGTGTGAGATTGTACAGTACTCACACATATATAGTAAACAGGGAGTGTTTTATCTCTGAAATATATAACTATTTATATCTAATTCCAGAACTTCAGAGAAACAGTAAAGGAGAACTTGGTATCTAAGAACACAGTTAATGCTTATGTAATTTGTTTTCTTACCCCAAGCCAACTAATTCCTCTCATCAGTGTGGTTTACTCACCTGTTATACAACATGGTTTTTCCAAAAGTTTTGATATTCCAAAGACAATATTGTGCAGGAAAATAGACAGTCATTTTCTTACTAAAATGGAAACTCAATTACAATTAGGAGGAAAACAACCATTTGCTCAGTTTGTTCTAAGAGGAGTAGTAAGTACACTCACAGCATTTGGAGGGAATGTTGAAACCAGCCTCCCATTAGGAGAGGGAAGAGGACCAAGTGCTGCAGCCTGTTGCTCTCCATGTGCTACAGAAGATGTTAAGAGGCTGAAAGGATGCTGCAGATTCTCTGGATGACTGGGTATGGTTTTCTGCCTAATAAAAGCTATCTCCCAAAAATTTTCGAACCTAGAATTGAAATTTTAAAAGTTTAAACATATTGTATACTTATACTATTCATAAGATTGTACTCCTGCAGAAGTTATACATTTCCAAACACTGTGTGTGGGTTTATTTAATTATTTTTCTTAAAGGATGTTCTGTAACCCATCATTACAAAGAAAAATACTGTAATTTTTTTTAAACGTTTAAGTATCATAATTTTGCAGGTCTAAAAGGTGCACTTGAGTCTTTTCTACTAAATAATATTATGACTGAATATTATTAAAAATTAATATCCCTCATTTCCTCTAAGCAAAGAAAAACACATTTCACATTAATCTGATTATAAATATAATCTATTAAACCATTAAACAGACTTCACAGTAACATCTACCTCATTTTTGTTCTGTTGATTATACTTTTTGCCTCTTCATAGGAGACTCCAATCATGGACTCTTTGTTGATGGACACAAGCTGATCCCCAGGCTTCAATCGTCCATCCTAAAGTAACAAATATAAAACCAAACCCACAAACTTTACAGTAATTGCTAACTCTACAGAAAGAACTCTATGGTCACAGCACTTAGACATATTCCTCTGGTTCTATTAGGACAAGAAATATCAAGAACAGCTCTGCCTTCTACCTGTGCTTGACAATCTTCCAGAAATTAACAGATTAAACCATTATCCCTCACCATTAAAGCAGTCATTACAAAAACTCAGAAAACAGACTCCAGAAATCATATTAAGAAGAACTTTGGACCCAGCTAAACATTTCTGTTAAAAAAAAAGAAAGAAAGAAAGAACAGATTTTTCTAGCACCAACCTATCTGACTTCAGGAAGCTTCTTTACTAATTAATTCAGCTCTGAGCTGGATTAATTTGTATTTCAAAAGCAAATGTTCATGGCAATACATGGAACTCTTCAGACACTCACTGGCCACGTTAATGAGAAAACCACCTTAGTCTATTAGTACTCACCAGTAAAAACCATGGCAGAAATAATATTGTCAGCTTTGTGCTTCTGTTGAATTAATTGCAACTCCCTACCAGCACAAGAACATCTCACATTTCTGTCCCAGAGACTCTGATAAGACATTAAGCATGCTAGGCTAGATTTCTCACTGAGATAGAGCTTTCTTTACTCCCATTTTAACAGAGCCCTCAACAATTTAACTGGAAATCCATGCAACTCACCTACAGCTACAGAGTTAGTTATGACATTTGTCTAATGTAATACATATCAAATTACACAGAACATGTCTCTGCTCTTCAGCTCCTAAGAAATCAAACAAAAAATCAATATACGTGAAAAAAATTGTAAAATACTTTCTCAAGACCAGTATAATTTTACCTACTTAACACCCACATACCATAATTTTAGCTGTGTTGTTTCAAACCTATGCCAGTACTTTACTATCTTTTCTTTGCCCACTTAGTCTTTTGGTTTTGGCTGAAGAATAAAGCTGTAGATCTTTTATTTTGCTTTCATCCAGCATGTTCTAAGATATCCATTTCAATGGTGCCCTCACGTGGCAGACATTTAAAATATGATTCCTGCTTCACCTTTCCAAACAGGATAACCAGGATTGGGAAATTACCTCTATTATTGCTAATATTAGAGCTCACTGAAAATTGATGTCTTAGCCTCAGTCTATTGATTATGTGTGATACACTTTAAATTTTATGTTCACAGCGAGAAAAATGTTTTAGAAGCCACAACAAAGTAGGAGAAAATAAAAGGGGAACGATTACCACTTATCTACTGAAAGACATCTTTGAGAAGCATTGCATTTTTATCTTCCAGTTTGCATTTTAGGATTAAACTTAGTGTACAAAAATTCAGTAACAAATAGCTATCAACTGCTTGGGGGCAAAACTCACTGCTCATGAATTGAGTTCATCCACTCTCGCTGGGCCAGAGGCAAAGGCTGATTATCTACACTTCCAAATAACCATAATTACTCAGGATGCCAGAGGAAACACCTGGATAAACAATTCTGTGTACCTTAACCAGCCAATTACATTATTTATTTACTTTTTACACTGACAAATCCCCCTGATTTACATATTGCATTTGTCACAAATTAAAACAGTAATTGACACTGATTCATACATTTTATCAGTCTGCACTTTCAGAACATTTTTTTCTAACTTGCCTACACAATGATTTCCAACTGCAAGGATCCATCTAAATTAAGTCTCAGGGAAATATGATTTTTTGAATGCCCAAGAAAATAAAAAATATGTGCAATCTGTAGCTGTACCCATCCTACCTGATCTACCTTGCATCACTCGCTCTCTTATAGAAGTTGGTTTTGTACCTTCTCATACATAAACTGAGGAATAAGATCCTCATTTACCTCAAATGAACTTATGAATAAATTTTCATTACCATGTACTCACAGTGCAATGAGATAATTCTGTTAAAAGAGAAGGCAAGGAGGAACACAAACACATTTTCTATTTAAAATATGACTGCAGATGTAGCATACCAAAGCAAGCACTAAATTAAGGCAAAAATACAGGTGTCTGAAGGGAAAGGAAGGGAAAAAAGGTCTTTACCTTATGGCAATCACCACCAGGGATAATTTCTTGAATATATACCAAAGGACCTTCATTTCTGTTAATTCCTCCTACAATATTCAAACCTAGGTTTGTTCCTTTGCAAACAGAGATAATCTGAAATGCACTGTCACTAGAGATACAAAAAGAAAGAAAAGTAGAATTACTTCCCAGAACTAGATAATAAAGACTGATGCAATAACTTGTCTTTATCTTACAGGTTTTGCAAATATGTATTGTAGTAACAAATAGAAACAGTGGACATTTAATCTCTATTCAAATATTCCACTGTTTACAACAAAATCAGCAAACTCAGGCACTTCTGACAATTACAAAAAGAATCAATGCTCCATCTTACAAGGCTAAAAACTCCTCTCTACTATATAGAGATATATGCTATATCCCAAGGCTTACGGGAGTTATCTGGGTACACAAAGCAGGAACATTAATTCATTAGGAGACACTAAAAAAAAAACCAAAAAAAACCCCAAAAAACAAAAATCAACCTGATTAATCCTCTTCTACCACATAAACAATAAATAAATAGAAAAATAACATAATAAAATGGAAAGTCTGCAATGTCGATGGTATTATGAGGTACAGGACTAGAAGTTAAAAAATAAAACGAAACTTTAACTCTTAGTGCTCAACCCAAATTTTCCTGACCAGCCAAATACAGCATTTCCTGCAGCTCCCACAAGAGAGGTACAGAAAGTTTTAGAATTACTTTGGAGGCTTTGGGGAAGGTGGTGGGACAGAATTATTTCTGCTGCTGCTGGTGGTGATGTTATCCTTCGGATGCAACTGAGGACTCTGTGACCTTGAAGATGATCCAGAAGAAAGGCTGTCTATAGATTTTGCTTCAAAAAAATGAAATAATAATAATAAATAAAAGCCACATGCAAAATTTCAGCTCATGTAAGTAAGTTCAGTAGGACTACCTTCATATTAGAAAACAGGCAAACTAAGCAATCAGACAACCAAAAAAAAGCCTGCACAGTTAAGAACTGAGAGCCACCCAGAGTTCCAGAAATAATTTTTTAAAACATAAAAAGTGATGATTTATTCAAATTGGGTGCAATATAAAAAACTGACTAATCCCCCATGCTATATAAAGGCACCTTAATTAGGCAGCAGTTTTAGAAAGATTAGAATTTATAGTGCTCTAAATCCAATTCCACTAGCATTTTGTGGCACATTTCAGCTACAAATACCAAAAACGCTTCACACACATCATTAATTAAAACTGAAAGTAGATATCAGTATTTTAAGAGCTGGGGAAACAGACATACAAATTCCTCAAGGTACATGTGTGTTTTGTCTGACTTTCAGCCACTTTCTCCAGTACACCTCCCCTCAAAAAAGGAATTTTAAGCACAAGTTTCTACTCCACTCAAGGCTGATTTTTGTCCCCCAGGGATTGTTTTAGGCTGGGAAGTGATCTCTCACCAGCTAACTGATGTGTTGGAGAAGTTCCTGCAGAGCTGGTGTCACTGTGAGAGCCATACTTATCCATCAGGTCATGAAATTCTTTCCTGTGCCAACAAAAAGATTTTTTTTGTCAGGATTTGGTGTTAGTTTGAATGGACCCTGTGAAACCTGCACTGCTTGTACTGAACAGCTGCTCCTCCTCAGAGAAGGAAGCTCAATCTCTACTGAAAGAGGAAAGCCCTGCCAAATGGTCAGAAAAGGCAAAAAAGATATCATGTAGTGCATGATAAAGATGGGAAAACAACAGCCTATGGATAAATGGACTGTTGGTAAAAAAGTTTTATTTTTACCTCTCTTTACCCTGAATTGCAAAACTTTAAAAATTTGTAATACAATCAACTACAGATAATAAGACAGTGGTACTAACAAGTTCCAGAACAATTTATTTATATTAGAGGGAATCAGATTATACATCTATAGCATACTCATGTTTTAAAGAATGCTTTTAGTTCAATCATACTGAACAAGAACCTAGAAGAGACTGACAAAGATGTGACTCCTTAAAAACAAGAGGATAGAAGAAATATTTATTAACTACTACAAGCCAGTATTTATTAACTCCTAAAAGCCAAAAGCAGAAGTTCCTTGCAGACACCAAACACATTGGAGCAGACTGGCAAAGATCTTGTACCTCTTGTGTGAAGGCATTGAAGAGAATACAAAAACACCTGATTCATCTGATAGTGAATCCAGCCTATTTTAAGAAAAAAAGTTTGTAATCTGAGCTCTGATTACCTCAATGATAACTGATTTCCAAGATATAAATAATCTAGAGTGATGTAAGCCAGAAACATCACCAAATTAATATTACAGAATTAGAGAGAAAAGAAATTGACTGATTGCAAGGACAGTAATTCCCAGGTAATTCCAGTCTGACTTCTGAAGGTTGCTCAAAAATGCTGGGTGCATTATTTTTTAAAAAAGAACAACATTTATTGTACTAATGCTGGCCCCAGGGTATACATATAAACACAGCTGAATGTAAATCAAATAATCTTTAAGCACAGAATGTAAAGTCACAAGAAATGACTTCAGAGGTGGCTGATGAGGGATTGCATATTCTGGCAAATTCTGCCCAGGCCACTGCACTTCCCCCAGAGTGGTTAAAGGACGGATGGATTTTAATTATTCAAGGAGTTTACAGGAACTAGGCCAGTATGCTTTAGATAAAAGCAGATTAAGAGTGGACCTCACATATATCTAGGCAGTCTGAAAAAAGGAGACATCAGAGGCTACAGAGTGATTTAGATGTCTGTCAAATACAAAAAAATAAAGAAATAGAAAGAGAAGCTTAACTCGGACAAAAGGCTAAAGGAATTTAGAGAAAAATCCTTTATGGGGAGATTACTCTGGAACTGGAACATCCCAGGAAAGGCAAATAACACCAGATACTCTAGCAATGATAATCAAAAATAGTTACATAACAGCTGTTTTCTCCTGAGATTTGAGTCAAAAGGGGATACAGACCTGGATTGTCACATTGCTGATGATTCTCAGCCAATATTGGTTTATATGCTTAACTTTCAACAGTCAGGTTAAAGCAATATGTAATATCAATATCCTTAAAATGAATATATTTTGGACTACCTGCTGCAGTGAACAGTTTAACCTACTTATCCAAACTATTCAAAGCTCATTAGAGACTGAAAAGCAAACTTTTGAGGGGAAAAAACAACTAAATCTGCGTTTTGTCAGAAGGCAAGACCAGTTTAAATCTTATAGTTTTGTGGTAGCTCTAAAAGAGTCCTCATTTTTCATTGTTTTAAAATGTGAGAAGTATTTCAAAAACTATCATAGCAGATAATTTTTAATGGCATTAGCTGTAAACATAACATTACTATCCTCCTCTTTAAACTGAAGCTGGCCTGAGCTTGCTACCAGAAGTGATTGATGCAACTGATCTCAGAATGAACATGTATCAAATACTATGCAGAAAAATGTGACATGTGGTACAATTCTGCAATTAAAACTAACTCGAAATAAAAATACATGCAAGCCCACCCACCTACCCTGAGACACAGCACTGGAATTTTATTAGTTTTGAGGTAAAAACAATTTTTCTCTTACTTTGCTTCTTCATCTCTAGCAACGAGCAGAGACATGTGATTAGAGGCTGAGGCTGTTCTCAAGATGTCAACAGCTCTAGAAGGGGGCAGAAAAAGGCCAAATAAATATAGCAGGGTGCTGGCAAGAAGTGAGCAGTGCTAGAAGAGCAAGAAAATGGACAAATTGCTAAGGTAGTTAACAATTTTCATGGCCAGATACAGAGAAAAGAGCTTGGCAGCAGCAAAACAAAGTGACCACTGGGGAATGGAGCAAAAGACAGGCTGTGGTGCATCTGCTGAGAGAAATAAACTGGGACTGACCTCTCTCTCCCTTCCCTTCTGTCCCCATCCCTCCTTGGGCCACCCTGCTGCCTTCCTGAGCTTCCTTCAGGATTAACAACCCACCCCAACAAAAGCTACTGCTCTGGTGTGCCTGGCTCACAATCTCCCTCAGCAATACTAACAGCAATTTACCTCTGAATTTTTAATCTCCATCTCCAGCACTGAAAGCTGCACTGATCTCTACAGATCCAGCTACAGAAGCCATCTACAGCATTTTCTTCCCCCTTCATTGTTCCATTACAGGATTGCTGCCATTATTCATATTCACCAGCACTGAATGAGCAGACAGTTATATTTTAACAGCTTCTATTGCTGTTTTCACACACATCCTGTATCACAGAATCACTGGGTTGGACAAGACCTTCAAGATCATCGAGTCCAACCCATGTCCTAACACCTCAACTAGACCATGGCACCCAGTGCCACATCCAGTCTTTTTTAAACACATCCAGGGATGGTGACTCCCTCACCTCCCCAGGCAGACCATTCCAGTTTATCACTCTTTCCTAATATCCAACCTATATTTACCTTTGCACAGCTTGAGACTGTACCCTCTCATTCTGTCAGTGCTGCCTGGAGAAAGAGACCAACCCCACCTGGCCACAGCCACCTTTCAGGGAGCTGTAGAGAGTGAGAAGGTCACCCCTGAGTCTCCTTTTCTCCAGGCTGAACAACCCCAGCTCCCTCAGCCGTTCCTCACAGGGTTTGTGTTCCAAGCCCCTCACCAGCCTCATTGCCTCCTCTGGATGTGCTCAGGTGTCTCAATGTCCTTCCTAAACTGAGGGGCCTGTAATCTGTGTCATTGAGAAACCAGCTGATTCTGGTGTTACAGAAGCACATGAAGTCATTCACTTTTCCACAACAGTTTTGCTGAATTAGATTTTTAGGATAAATTACTTGCGAGTTGAACTCCAAGGATCTCAGGGGAATTGTGCTCTTTCAATGAGTCACTGATAATGCCCAAAATAATCCATGTATAACATTCCAAGGTCTAACAAACATTCAGGAATCAATACATACCTTTCGTTTGTTACTCCAACCAAGTTTTCTCCATTGACATCTAAAATCAGGTCCCCAGTGAGCAAACGGCCTTTAAATGAAACCAACAGTGACTGATGAATCACCAAGAAAATGGTGAACATATTGTATTAAACCAGGTATTAAACCAGGACTTTTCCTTTCAATTTTTATGTGACTTAATGCATTAAACAACTTTATGACTCTTGGCAAATTGTAAGACAGGCAATTGAGATAAGACTAGAAACTATACATCAGTCTTATTAACAACAGAATAGCCACTAAAAATAACTGCCATTTAGTTATTTGTATTATTTATACACAGCCTAAATATTTTTGAGACTAGAATTTGTATTTCATAGCTGTGGAACTAGTTTTTATTTGAATCTTGCTCTTAATATTATTGAAAGTTACCATGTGTAGATATATTAATGTTTTAGACATTAATAAAGTCAGCTAAAATATTTTTTAGAACCAATTCTATTTTTTAGTCTCCTGCAAATCTCAAGTTTAGGAACGTGAAGTTGATTCAGATTACTTTAAATGATCATTTTACAAAAGACACGATGGAATCCCAAAAAAACCCATACAGAGACCTAGGAGGGAAGTCTGTAGCTTAATTATTGCAAACTCCACCGAGTGTAATTTCTTCTCTCCACACTGATCTTAACCACCAGCACATCACCATTAAAAAATAGTAATAAAAATTATCAGAATTCATTAAAACTACTAGTTCCATACAGGAAACCCCACTCTTATACCTTATAAATTAAAAGTGATTCAGCATCTCAACACTTACTCAATAGTGCTAAAAGATTGTCAATTGCCTTCACCAGCCACATCTAGATTTGAACACACTTTCAAGACCTAAGTGTATTTAAATCTTTTGCCATGAAGGGTCCAAGTTTAATTTCTCTATCTTAAAATAAGCCAAAACTTAACGGATCCTGACTAAACCATACTATTTTAAATATCCTTACCCACAAAGTAAAATAGAGACTTCTTTTGACAGCTTTTTATATGCAGTGTGTTTGTATCCAAAAAAATTAACATTACTTACTATCTACAGCAGCAACTCCTCCAGGTAGAATTCTCTTTATGAAAATCCCATAATCTTCTGCTGTTTGTGCCCGATAACCTCCAATAATTTTAACTCCTGAATAAACAAAAAGACAACAGTGAAAAATTGGTTATTCCGTCTACTGTGCTAAATGTATTTGCAGCCAAATCCATGAAATCCATATTTGCAGCCAAATCCATGAAAGCCATAAACTTTCCTGATGCCAAGTGTGAGCTAGCAAAGCCCACCAGGTGTTTTTAGATTTGATTTACTCAGAATAACAGAATGCTCAGTCTTAGTTACCTAATCCATTCTGGCAATCAGAGAAAGAGATGCGGTGAACAGCTCGATTAATTCCATGAGGGCCCATAATGGTCCTAAGGAACAAAATAAAGTCATTAAATTACAGAAATGTAGGTAGAACTATGTTAACAGAAATGACAGTGACTGTGTTTTCAACTCAAATACAAACCCAAACCAGTCTTCTCAACTGACAACTTCATATTGTTTGATATCTCTGAGCCACCATCTTCCCAGCCAAAAATCAATCTAATCATGATAAGGTACAATAAATATACAGAATTTACTTCCTTTTCCCCCCAAAGCATTTCAGGCTGAACTGTGAATCCCATTCTGTGTAATAAAAGAATTCTGATTAATTATAAACAGAATTCCACAAGCTGGTCCACCTTAACATTTTTAGGCAAGAAAAACATACCATAAAAATCAGTCTTCATCAGGTAATGAATATTTGAACAAAAGCACAGCCAAGTCAGTGCAGTTATTTCCTAAGATGTCTAAAATAAAATTTTGTGGCTATTTATGGACATAATATTTTCCCAAATCTTCCAATTTCTTCACTCAACATTGATTTCTTTCTCTGTTGTAAAAAAAGGTTTCTTTCCAAACTCTTTTGCCTGATCCTCTGTGTACCTTCCCATCCGAAGTAAAAATACCAGAATAGCACTTGGAATTGTCTAAAGGTGGAGGAATATTTTGAAGGCAGTTGGTCATGCAACAGAATTAAAAGTAAAATATACAAAGTTAATACAAAGTAAAATTAGATTTTTGAAACCTCAATCTACAGTTTCATCAGACTCATGACCAGCACACTCCTCTGAGAACACAAAGTATTAAGAATGCAAATAAATCCAGATTATCCTTGACCATGTTTTATTTTCATTTAGATGAATTATTAAAAAATATAAGCTGAATTATAGCTCCTCTGTCCTTTCACTACACCATTTTGGGAGAAGACTCAGCAGATGTCTTCTAGAAAAGAGCAGAATCACCACTGAGTTTTTTCTGCTTTGACCTACGTATTGTTCTACATTAGATAGAGAGTTGTATTTTCTAGAGGGTTCTAGTGAAATGGAACAACAAGAATTCATTAGCAGGGTGGGAAAGAAGATCAAAGTGGAGGACACAGTGACCCAAATCCTTCCACACAACCTAATCCAGCACACAGCCTGAAACTGGGTACATCTGCAAAAGCCAGAGTACATCATTAAAAGGTGCTGTGCCAAAAGGAAAAGAGAAATCTAGAAAGTCCAAAGATTCTTAAAATTCTAGCACTAGCCAAGAGATCCAGCTGCTAAATAACATCTACAGTTCTTTTGGTTTTGTAGAAGAAAACTGGATGAGGTTTTTTTACCAAGGGATAAAAAGCACTAGCTCTGAAAAGCCACAATTTCCCAGAGCCTCGTATTTCCAAGTATTAGCAAAATTAGCCTTTGCTTTAGAAAGGCTGGCCACAAGAAGAGACCTAATAATTGTAATAATCTTTAGAAACAAAAAGTAAACCTATGCTTCAAGCACTGTATAATTTTCACTGTAGTATTTTTTGAAGTATTTGTTTCACAGGCTGAAAAGAAATAACGAGACCCAGTGTAGTTGGTGTGTGTTTGACAGGACTGCACGTGACCTTGCCATGATATGTCAGAGCATAAAGTACCCTTCGTAAGGCTAAAAGTGAACCAAACTGCTTTTATGTAATCACAGCCTGAAAGGAAGAAAAGTTCCCCAAGCCTGTTATTTCTTTAAGAATACCCTTGGGACAATCTCCTACTCCACGACAAGAACAGAGTATTTTGCATTACCACCCAGTACTGTCACTGCAATTATCCCACAAATTTGTTTTGAGGCTGAAGGACAGCATACTAATCATGCTTTGTCCTGACTTGTCTTCATCTCTGAACTCTTAAACAAGGTACACTGACCTTTAAAACAGGCAATTTTTAAATTTTTTCCTCTCTTGCATTTTGCTACTACAGCTATTGTTTTTGCTCTGCCATTCCCTCTCAGCAGTTTTCTTACGGCATTTTTTTTGGTTAAAATTAAAAAGCAAGAACAAAAGTTACTTCAACTTCGCACAAAACGACACAAAGGTTTTACTTTTGTGAAGTCTGAAAAGACCAAATCTCAGACTTTAAGTTTGAAGTTTAGAGTTCACCAGAAATTGTAGAACCTCTTTATATACTAGCATATAAAACAATCATGAAATATGATCAAATCTAAGAACAGGACAATTAACAGGAAAGGATCTACATTTTCAGAAGTAACCAGTAATACTTTCAAAAGAGAGATCTTAAAGACTAAAATGGATTCTGACAAAGAGGATACAGAGAACACACAACTAATAATGCACAGTGTAGTGGAATAAGGTGTCTCTGAAACACTGGAATTGTGATGCTGCCACCTACAATTAGAAAGAACTGACACTTTGGAGAGACAACTTTCACAAACTCAGGTCTAAAGACTAAGTCCCTCCTATATATGCAGCTTAAAATTACTTTATCACATAAAAGTAAAGACAAAGATTTTCAAATGCCCCAAATTTGTTTAGCATATCACATCTAGTTGACTTTCAGTGTTAGGGTTTTTTTTCCCCCATATAACTTAGATCTTCAAGTCAAGCTACCTTTGTCATAGTTCTAATAAAAAACAGAGCTGTAACAATTTCACTGTAAAATTACTTGGATTCAGCACCCATCCAACATTTATTTTACATCATCACTTTTAATATTCATGAAATCTTAGCATATTTCTCCCAGAGCATTAGAAACATGCTCAACTGTATAAATAAGAAAGCAGGCTCCTAAATCAGTTGACAGTAGTAACAAAAAATAATTCAATGCTCTATGCAGAAAAAGATGCAAATTAAATAATCAGATGTTGCTACTCATTTTTTGAGGTCAGGCAAAAGTACTTGAAAACAAAGTTTTAGCACACAGTGCACATGTGAGGCAAGAGATGAAATAAACAAGCAAAACTCACCAAAATGCACACTGTAACCTTCTTACACTAAAAAATACTAAACTCAACACTCCAGCTAAAGTCCTGGAATGCTAACAGACGAAGTGTGCAACATCTTGTGCAGATGCTCTAGTAAGGGCAATTAAAATGCACCTGCCTCTATTACTTTTTAGCAGCACACACAAGGAAGTTCAACAACTTTGGGTTTTATTTCTTTTAGTACTTATCAGAACATACAGCTCCAGATATTCTTCTGATCTCTATTCCTGAGAAATTATTAGTCATTTATGTGCACAAACAAAATATTTACCTATGCTTATCTATGGGAGAATAATACACTTTACTCACAAAACACGTATTACTTGACACACAAAAATCTAAATTATAAGCTCTGACTGTTGATGAAAAGAAGCTGAAAATGCCCACAGCTTTTAAATTATCTTTCCTGTATTTTGCCCAATTACAGACTAGAGCAATGCCCTCAGAACTGAATGGTTCAGCATACCAGTATAAGAGAGAGAGACCATCAAAACGCTCTGGTTCATCTTCAGCCCCTGGAGAAAGCAAGGACATCCTTCAGCACAGCAGGAAAAACAAGGACAACACAACCAAAACACACTGAAGGTTTCCAGTTCACCCGCATAAACGTTATGAGCAGGATGATTTCTGCTACCAACTAAAAAACCCAAACACAGAGCTCCAGCTGAGCGTCTCTGCCCACTTAATCTTCTCTGAAAGCCTCTGCGTCACATGCACTAATTCACCTAGAGAGGTAATGCTTACTTTTTCTCTCTCTGAAATGGCCATTTAGAGCAACTTTAAAGACTGATAAATGCAAAGGAGAAAATTTACTACACCGTGATTAAGCAATCTAGATCCAGCAGCCAAAGGCAAATGTGATGATTAAAAGAAACTTGTTTCCTCCTGTTCTTCTAATAATTTATTTACGTGCTCCCTGCAAACAAGGTCAAAAAGCAGCAACTCATGACCTTTCTAAAGCAATCTTCCTAGCAGACTGGATTATGCACAGCCACACAAAAGGGAAAGCCAACAAAGCAGACTGAAAGTATTAATGAAATGAATGCTATTACTTTTCATTCTTAATCACAGTACTGGCTTGTGCCATGATCTAACTTGATTTTTAGACTTTCAAGATACAGCAGTCAAAAGTCAACACCGAACTTGGATTATATATTTTCTCTAGAAATGGAAGCTGGCATGCTTTTCTGTGAAAGGAAATAAAACTGCCAAATCTTTGTCATTACAGTGAAAATTACCTAGTTGAAGAAGTCAAACATATCACCCCTGTTCCCAGAGGTCAGACCCTGTCATAGGAGACTTGCTCTTGCCGAGAGATGCACATTTTCAGAAGTTCTGAGTGTCAACACCAGTTTGGTTAATGAACATTTCCTTCCAGGCTTGCCTCACAAGTACCCCTACTACTCCCCCTCTCTCAAAAGATCATAACAAGGCTGCAGCTTGAAATGAAAGCCAACTACCCTGTGTTCACCGAGGGCTTTAAGTAGAAAGGTAAATCCTCTCTAGCCAGGAGCAACCCTGTGATCAGACAGCATCTGTCAGCTCTGGAGGTGCAGCAGGAGGGCTTGGCTATGCCAGGAATGCAAATGCTTATCCCAAGCACCTTTTTTATTTTCTTTTTAAAGCTGCAGTGACTGTGGTTTCATTAGCAGATAATCCTTCTGGGAAAAGGATACCTTTGCTGAGAGATAACATGCTGAACAGTGTTCAGATAGAGAGTGGTCAGTCCTGAGCCTGCAATGCACACACAGAAGGGGCAGAGTGACCCAGATCAGAGATGGAAATGGGAACATAAAGCAGCCTTCCCAGTTCCCAAATTGTGAAAAGCCCCACTGGCACAGTGATCACATCCATTCAGAGATGAAAATTTGCCCCTTTGTTGCCTTTTCTCAGTCAGCTCACTCTGCTGGTGTTACTGGCATTACAGAAAAGCCATTGATATTTTAAGCCTCATATCAATTAGATTTGCTCTAGGCAAGGTTACAGAAGATAAAATACCAATAGATTTTCTCCAACAAAACGACCTCTGTTCTTAACACCAGTGGAGTTCAATTTGTGGTATCAATATCAGGAGCATTTGTCAAAATACATCACTCAAACCAACCAGTGTCACATCTTCTGCTATAGAAAACCCCCAATTAACACATGGCTCAAGGCTCTGCAATTTCCTTGTTAAAAAGCAAGAAGCTATTTTTATTAAACCAGACAAGACAAACTTCTGAACAATTTAAACAGATATAAAGTAGTATTAGGCTTATTGCTCTCATTTTATTAGAGTTATTACGAGTAATACATCACTTGTTCAGAAAATTGCTCCTCCACCCCTTCTTCAAAGTAAACTGTGCTTTGTTCAGCTTCCTGAACCCACCCACTCCAAGGCTTCTATCCCTTTTTACCTTCGAATTTTGTTGCTGTGCCGCTTTTAATGAATGACATCATCATTGCTTCTCTTGCAAGTCCTCTGCCTTTCAAGAATGTGCTCAGAGGAACACAAATTACTTTTTACTTCCAGAAAGATCTAGGAAAATTGTAACTCAAAACTCCATTAAATTTAGTATAAATAAGTAAGACTAAATTTTCAAGAGTTATCATTTGTTATTAAGTAGGATTCCTTTCCAAAGAGCTGGAAAACTATTCCACTCCAGCAACATTTGTAATTACAACTTGCCTTTCCCAAGGAAAATTTTACAGTGCTTTAGCAACTAAGATGGATTGCAGGATAATTTAGCAGATGACAAAAAGATCTGCAGAATCTTTGGAAGTTCGATTCACAAGATCTTTTTTGTCATAAATAAACCAAAGTCCTGTTACAAAAACCCTATACCAATCCATTATCCAACTGTAGCCTTTCAGCTTCACTAACTCTAAGTTCAGATTTTAAGGACAACAGGCAAAGGAATGCTGTATCACATAACATGAATGAGCACTCAATGTGATCCATCCAAACCCACCCATCATGCAAAATACATTCTACTGATTAGGTTATAAAGATTAAAAGAAAACATATGCCATTATATGGCAACTGTTAAGTTGAAAAAAGCTTGGGCAACATTGTAATTGTGGACAAGCATGAAGAGTTTGAGGCTAACCCCCACACAGAGAAGAAAGGTATGATTTAAAGTTTAGGTAAACCTCAGCTAACATATAACCAAGTCCATTCTTGGAAGCACTGATGCCATCTCCCATCAAAAATAAAAGCACAGAAAATGACAGCCTGCCATCAGCCTGCAGCTGAAGTGCAGTTTTGGGTGCCTTTCCTGTTCATGTCTAATATGAAAAACTGGAATACAGTGAGAGAGGAATACTCATGTAAACTACTCATCTTTCACATGACTCTAGCAAGCCACAGCTCTCTGAAAGATGTGTCTTTGTGATCACATACTCTGAATTTCCATCAGACAAGCAGAGTTTTGGCTTTTTCAGGACCCAGTAAAAAGCAAGTTAGCGTTTTTAATATTTTGTGGTTTTGCTTTTCAAAACAATAAAGTTATTTATGAGGTGGCATAATTCTAAATCTATGTTAAATTATTTTATTATTCTTCTGAATACTCTTTGCTGGATTCTATTGCACAAGTACAGCAAGTCCAGCAAGAGCTTCCTATGCCTGGTTTTAGTTCTGGTTTCGATGACAGCATTGGCATGGTTATTTGGCAGTTTGGAAAGGGTATGGAATTACACTTTTCAATCGTGACTGAATCCATGTTTGATATGTAGAATCTGATCCAACTCTTAAGTGGATAAGATTATGTTTTACAGAAAGAATATATATGGCATTGGTAAAGATAAGATGGTTCCTAAGTACTACATATAAAATATTAAAGGTATAGAGACAGAGTATTCTGAAAAAGTAATGCACTGTAATACAAAACCTCCGTCTTATGCTACTGCAGGTACCCCAGATGTACAAAGAAGTGATCTTTATCACTTTATACTACATGCAAATATGTTTTCAAAGTTCTGAAGCATTAAATTAAGAAATCTCTATGCAAGGTTTTATCTCTGCAAAACCAGAGCTAACCAAGTGCTGATAAACTTAAAGAAAAGCTTAAGAGACAATTCCTCCCTAAATGTGTAAATTCACTGGTATCAGTGTCAGCTTTTCTACGTTACTGCAGACTGCTTAAATATCAATGTTATTTTCCTTTAATACTTCACCAAGACAAGATCCTACCAATGAAACTGCAAGAATTTTCATATTATAATTCAGTAATTGTCTTTCTGCATCTAGCAAAAAAAAAGTACTTACTCCTTCTCTGTATTTGTGAGGGGATCTGTACTGGACATCTTCTTAGAAGCACTATTAAAATAAAAGTTCAAAATGAAGAGTTCTGACATATGAAGAACAGGCTCCTACCTAGGATCAAAACTGATGAAAAATAAAAAGAGAAACCACTTTCTGAAATTTACATGGCCATGTTTATTTTCAGACATTGGAAACAATCTTATTTATTATTGATTACTTGAAATCAAACTGGAAGAAGACAACATCCAGGACAAAATTGATACAATCCACTGCTGAAAACAGTTAACAACTTGGACTTTGTAATACCAAAACATTTCACATCCTAGCTTCCTCTTAGTTTATAAGGTAGGAATTAGGGTAAACCTGAATTCCTTGTGATTTAAATCTTCTAAATAAAGAAAAAGCAGATTACAATTCTAGGATGATGTAACGTAACTGCTGAAGGCAAAGACAATCTCTTTTTTTTTTCCATTGAAAGTTACTTGGGAAGGGAATGGTGTTTTGTATGTCTTGTTTTCTCATGTTTTTCCAACTTACTCTCTGGTATTTAGTGTCCCTGTCAAGTGAAGCATGTAAAAAAGGCCAAAACAAAAAAATGGGCTTACACACCACTAATGTAGCAAAAACCTAAAAAAATTCACATTGTATTTTTACTACTACATATAACAGGCTGACAAGAAATACAACCCTGGATGCACTAAACTACAATAATTTCAAAAACTGCTACAAAAGTACTAATGCAAAAAATACGTTTGTATCAAACGTAGTAGCAAATCTTCCTGACCTTGTGAGGTGCACGGTTGAACCCTCACATGCCACAACCCAGAACAGGAATTATTTCCAAGACAAGAGGGACAAGGAACTCTCCCAACACACAGGCAAAGAGGCACAGGTGCCTCTGGCACCAGGGTCACACACAGACCCTGGCCAAGATACAGCAGAGTCCCCCGGTGCAGTGTTAGCCTCCACAAAACCACGCCAATTCCTGCATGTCTGTGTTTCTCGTGTGAAAAAGATGTTAAATCCACATGTGTTGGAGTAACACAAATGCTCCTGCAGTGAACATTTTCAGGTTTTGCTCAGTAAAGGACCAAAAAAACACTCATTTGAACACAGGGGAAACAGCACAGTATGGCTACACTGAGCCTTTACCATTCTCTAATTCAACACGGATAATGAAGCAGTACCAGGAGCTGCCAGTCCTTGTGTGATTCACCTTACTGGAACCACCACAGAAGAGAGGCACAGCTCTAAAGCAGTAAATTTAAGTATTGCTACAGCAAATTTTATTACAGTGGATGGCACCAGCAGTGTGAAAAGCTATTGTTTGTGAACTTGCCTGACTTTGCCCGTCCTCAGGTTACTGCTGTTTGCTAACAGCGCTGGCTACCTTCGCAGCATGTACCTGTCCTTGAACAAAACCAAACCCCTAGAAATGAAAATAACGTGAAGCAAAGCACCGGGGAGGGAAAGGAACAAACAAACAACCGGTGTCAAATGTCCACAACAGGGGAGAAACCGCAGGCCCCGGAAGGACCACCCGGAGCAGCGTGGCGCCCAGCGGGACAACCAGATACCTGCGGGAGCCAGGACATCCCTCGGGTACCCGGTACCGCCGGTGCAGTGTGCCTGCGGGACCCAGCGTGCCCGAGGGACCGCCACCCCTCCCGCTGACCCCGCTCCTTTCGGAGCCGCTCCCGCCCAGCACAGCCCGCTCAGTGCGGGGCCGGGGGCTGCTGCAGTTACCTCACACACACCCTGTGCCCGAGCCGTCCCAATGCCGAGCGACGAGGGGACACCCACGAGCAGGATGCCCGCGCTCACCGCCCGCTGAGGGGGCGCGGCGGGCACGGATGCGATGGCGGCTCGGCCCGCCCTCGTCCATTTACGGTTCCTCCCCACTCCCGCCCCATTCCTGCCCTATTCCCCGCCCCATTCCCTGCCCTGTGCCCCGCGGCCTGTCTCGAGAGCCGCCTCGCCGCGGCCATGGCGCTGTGCGGGCGGGGCTGGGCGCGCTGTGCCCGCGGGCTGCGGCTCGGGGCCTTGTCCCGGCCCGGGCTCTGCGGGACCCGCGGCGTGCGGGGCTCCAACCCCTTCACCCGGCAGCAGGAGGAGGAGTGGCGGCGCCGGAACCGCTCGGCCGTGGGCTACATCGCGGCGGCGGCCGTGGGCATGGTGGGACTGTCGTATGCAGCTGTGCCGCTCTACCGCCTCTACTGCCAGGTACGGGGGGCCCGCGGCCGCCGCCGGCTCCGCGGGGCCCTCACTGCTATGCGTGACAGGCCACGGGGCTCGGGGCCCTCACTGCCGTTCCCTGGCAGGCCACGGGGCTCCGGGCCCTCACTGCTATCCCTGACAGGCCACGGGGCTCGGGGCCCTCACTGCTATCCCTGACAGGCCACGGGGCTCGGGGCCCTCACTGCCGTTCCCTGGCAGGCCACGGGGCTCCGGGCCCTCACTGCTATCCCTGACAGGCCACGGGGCTCGGCGGGACGACGGGCGCGGGGCGCAGCGCGGAGCGGATCGAGCGCATGGAGCCCGTGCGGGAGCGGCGCATCAGGGTCACGTTCAACGCCGACACGCACGCCAGCATCCAGTGGAACTTCAAACCGCAGCAGAGCGAGATCTACGTGAGTCCCCTGTGCCTTCCCCCCGGGCGCGGCGGGGAGAGGCCTTTGCGATCACCCAGCCCGAGCGTGCAGCCGGCACTGCTGCTGGAACCACTGAACCACAGCACACAGCGCCTCTGGAGCAGCTCCGGGGATGGGGACTCCAGCGAAAAGCCAATAATATAACATGTACTTATAACACTCCACCACCTCCCTGGGCAGCCCTTTCCAACGCCTGACCACTCCAACAGTGGGAAATGTTTCTAATCTCTAATGGGCATCTCCCCTGTCTCATCCCAAGGCCATTTCCTCTCATTGCAGGCACGGCAGAAGGGCCCGATCCCCACCTCACTGTCAGTAATTCTAGACCGCAGTCACGTTACCCTTGAGCCTCCTCTTGAGACTAAACAACCCCAGAGATGTTTTCTAGAACTTTCACCAGCTTTGTTGTCCTTTTGCTGGACGTGCTCCCGCATGGGAATGTCATTTTCGCAGGACATTGTCTGTAGTTGCCCCTCTGCCACCCCATTAAGCTATCAAAAGTTATTGAAACTATATTTATGTATACACTTCATGGTATATACACCACATGCACATGGTATATACGTTGTAAAAGTGTGTATATATATATATATATATACACACTTGAAAATACATACTGTAACTATATCTAAATCTTTATTGTTTCTCCTATTGCCGTATCCTTATAGGAACTTTTTTAATATTTAAAAACTCACAAATTAACTTTTCTGTTTCAAATTAGCTCTCAAAATAAGGAGTCATGCTTCTTAATAGTTTGAGTCTAGTACTGAAAGAATAATCTCAGAAATTAAATGCACACCATATCTAAATCTGCTTATTAAAAAAGCTCTCTGTGCTGCTGAACTGCTGAGGATAATAGAAGACTCAGGCAAATTGGGTAAGGTTATAAACAGAACAGTATTGAAGCTTTTAATTTTGAATATGGGTGAATTGCACGTAATCAAAAATATTTGTGAAATAACCAATTTGAAATAGCAGAAAAGAAAATTAATTCTAGATAAAGCCTAAAGAACTTGGTTTGAGGGGTGAAGGGCTGCAGTGGATTAAAAAAAAAAAAAAGAAAATCACTGTACAATTATGTTACACAGGTGGTACCAGGAGAGACTGCGCTGGCATTTTATAAAGCAAAAAATCCTACTGACAAACCAATAATTGGAATCTCTACCTACAACGTTGTCCCCTTTGAAGCAGGACAGTATTTCAATAAAATACAAGTAAGTGTGAACAAAGCAAAGACTGCATGTTCCTTTACACGAACGAAAACAGTTACCTGTAAATTGCATTTTAATCCTGGACACCATTCTCCATATGCCAACATTTTAAGAAAATACCTTGTTTTTTTTTAATGATAAAATACATCAATTCATTCTTAGCCTTACTGCCCTTACACCAAGCTGCTCATCCCATCAGAGTGGCTCCAAAATCTGTGTTATTTAGTACCACTCTGAGGGCAGCTGGAATGATGTGAGCTGGCCTGGCCCCTTGACACCTTTACACGGTTCATTAAAAGCTAATTTATTTTTTTCCTCTGTCCCCACACTAACAGAATTGCTGTCTTGTTGCTCATCTTACCGATCCTTCCCAGGATTTTAGGGGTGTACAGGGAATGAGAGTTTATTTTAAACCATGAAGATTTCTCTCATGTTGGCAGAGATAAAATTTATTGTCACTATTGTTGTCTAATCGTGATTTTTTTTTTCCTCCCACCTGCAGTGTTTTTGTTTTGAAGAACAGAGGCTAAATCCTCAGGAGGAAGTGGACATGCCTGTCTTTTTCTACATTGACCCAGAGTTTGCAGAGGACCCTAAAATGGCTAAAGTTGATTTAATCACCCTCTCTTACACATTCTTTGAAGCAAAGGAAGGACAGAAGTTGCCACTTCCTGGGTATCAGTAACAGGCCTTCTCTACAAAATGTGACTTCTGCTACATCTGAGGGCCAGTTTTGATGCTGTTTTTCCTTGGAAGAAAAAACTACAGGACTACTGTGCAGAAATTATATTATTAAATCTCCAATGGCACATGCTGTTATGAAAGTATATATATATTTTTTTTTCCTTGGAAAGCAACTTAATGTATCCCTATTTCTTAGGGATAGTACTTCTTCATCAGGCAGTGGAAGGGAACACACTGTTCCTGAAATAGAGAGGGTTTTCTCAGGCCATCTTTTTGTAAGATGTTATCTGAATACCACAAGGCAAATTTTTAAACCAATATGTAAATTAATGTCTTCATTTAAATACAGAAGAAAAAAATCAGTTGATTCAGCATCTAAACTTCATTGCTCCAGAAAATAACTTACATGATAAATTACTTTAGAAAAAGGTAAGCCCAGATAATAAATTAAGGTAATCTCGTAACTAAACAAAATTAGACTGTTATTTCTGTATCAGCCTCTGTGGCACAGGAGGAGATGATGATTCAGAAGGTGATGCACCCTCTCATGTTATTACTGAATCAGTAGTTCATTTGGTAAGAGCAGACTGCTCTACAACTGTAATCATGGGAACAGTCACTGAAGTGTAAGCACATCAGATGTGTGGGATGATTTCCATTTGGGAACACCATCTCATTTCTGTGTTGTGTCCCCCTCATTTGAAGTGTCTGTGCTGTAATGAGTGCTCTTTGCCTCTGCAGAGGGCCCTACTCTGGGCACCTCCTCAAGAGACAAGCCTGGCTTGTGTCTGACATGCTTTGAGGGGAGGGCAGTGTATAAACAACTGCTCTGAATTGCAGCTGAATGAACAGCATAGGTGTCCCCCCAAAAACCAAAATCAGCACATTCAGAGGCTGAGCTGGCCAGAGCCTGCCCAGCAGTGCAGCAGCTCCTCAGGGGGACTGTTTACCATCAGAACATGTAAGCCTGTATTTATGTAACTTTTGGTCATTATCTGTGGGGTAGGTCTAATAACACATCACTGCCTTGCAAACCAGGAGTGAGTTGCAGAGCAAGTAACCTCATTTTCAGACAGAAATTACTATCAGCCAGTATCTCTTCTGCTGGGCCAGGTCTTTCTACCCCTTCGAGCAGAGAAGATCTAACAAAGGCTGATGTTGGTTAGCTTGGACTCTAAAAAGGCAGTGAGTACTTAAGAAGTAACTTCCAGTTACTTAAGTCTCAATTTCATTTGCATATAGTAACTAAAAAACTGTTTTGAAAATAAATGGATGCTACCTTTAAAATGTATTATTGTACCAATTATTTGGTTAAACAGATTCTGGATGACATAGAGGTCTTCACTGTTTAGTAAAGATGGAACATTTTTCATTCTTTCATCTCTCTAATGCATTTTATCCAGCAGAACATGTGAAGCCTACACAAGTGAAATACATCTGTATGAAGATAGCAGCAAGCTTTATAATTCCAGTATGCTTCAGGAAAAAAAAAGTAACATCAAGACAAATCTTTGAATCCAGGCTAGGGGGAAAAAAACCCCAACTTCTTACCTCAGTTGTCTTTAGTCCATTGTCCTTTTGAAAGCTGAACTGATTATGGCAGTTCTCCACCCATTGCTTTATTCTGGCCACGTTCTTTAGAAGAAAGGAATATCCCCCTGGCAAGTGACAATTCTATAAAAACGTGGATTTTCCCCCCGAGTTTGAAAGCCCAAATTTGCAGAGATGCTGAGCACATTCCCTCTATAACACAGGCTCTAACCTTGGTAATTAGCCAATTCCCTTCCATCTCTCTGTGACCACTGTGCTGCTTTAAACACGGAGAGGGTCAGCATGGGTCAGCAATCACCCATTCTGGATTACACTGGAACAGCCCAGTTGGATTTGTTAACCCTTCATTGTGGGGGTTCTGCCAATACAACCCAGCTGCAGGGGAAGAATTAAAAAATCAATCCACCTCAAATCCTATTTTCAGCTGTTTTCTCAGGCTGCTGTCCAGACCACTGCAAATTTTCAAGAAAAATGAGGGTAAAACAACTCACCTTTTCACCACAGCTTACAAAATTCCCAGACTTCTTCAAGGTTGTGTTTTGGATAGAAGGAAGTTCTAATGATCCTGCAGCAAACTGCACAGATTCACACTAAAATACTTCTAATGCTACCTACATTTATGTTTCAGGGAACACACAAATAGAGAAAAACTTGGAAGCAACAAGCATTTACTTCTCAGTAAGCATTTGCTTTTATTTGGAATTTTATGCTACAAAAATTGCAAAAGCAGCAGAGAACTTCTTATCCCTTAAACAGTTAACATAAAGGATGTTTAAAATGCAGTTATTTCACAAAAAGCTAGCTTATCCGGTATGAACATGAACTAAGTTCTCAAATTTTGTATCAGCTATAAATTCAGAGAACTATACCCGTTAAAGTGCAGAGTTTACATTCAGCATTAAAATAGATAAGGCACTTACTAAAAGATAAAAGTTATTAACAGGATTAAACAACTTAATTAAAATAAATGAGTAACTATTGCTCATCTGCATTGTAGATGATTAATTTTTCCTTCACCAGAATAATCTCTGCAGGGCAGGAACACTGAAAGAAACAATTGATCCCCCTGCAATATTTACTGAGTAAATAAAAGCAACAACAACAACAACATAGGAACAAGCAGTTTTTTTTCCTGTTCTGTTAATTACGGGTAACAGCACTTAGTGTCCCAGCTTAGGTTCTTCCCAAGACAAAAATCCAGCTACACTGTGGGTTTTTAGGAAGAAAATAATAAAGGGAAATCTGTATTAAGGATGTAGGAAAGTTCCACTGCATGTCTTCAGACATCTATCAAGAGGCCAATTTTAGAAAAAAAAATTTGTATCTTAAAACCCCCTTATAGATTTCTAGGGAGATGAACACAGACAGCAGTGAGGCCAAAAGAGAAACTGGTTTCTGCAGTTTCTAGGAATGTAACATCTTTTTTGTTTACTTGTGCCAGATGTCAAGTGTTACTTCATATGCAGGTGAATTTGGAAGTCACATTTTACAGGCCCCCAAAATACTTTAAAATAACCATGCAAATGACTTTGAAGAACACAGCTGAACATTTAGGACAAATTGCCAAGGTGTGGAGCCAAGTAACTCTTCAGCTTGCACACAGCTTAGTACTCCAACACTAATTACTGTGTCAAAATGCAAAACCTCTCCTGTTATTCACTTGTAGTTACAGGAAGCACTGCACAGGACCAGCACCAGAGAGTGTTCAGGAAAGGATTCCACCTCCACCTTCAGTCTGTGCTCTTTTTAACTTCTGTCTTCAGCACAACATCAATTTCTTCATAAACAGCTCTGAAAGAGAAGGGTGACTCCTACATCACACTTCATTTTGACACAAGGCCCCAGGGAAATCCTGCCCAAAGTTTATGGTGTAGCTTCCCTTGCAGGATGCCCAGGTTTCCATGGAAACAAAGAGCCAACCCTGCTCTGATTGTCTGATTGTACATTTAATCAGGAACCTCTGGACACTGTCACTTTTGATCAAACAAGTTTGGGAACAGGACTGCAAAACAAATGGCAAGTGCACCGCTGTGCAATTATTGCATTAATTAAAAAAAAAAATAAATGGAAGCTTTGTTGAGATTTCCCTACCTCAAAATGCAGTGGCTCCTTAGAAATAAGTTTTGTATAGATAGCTCAATTTTTTTTTGCAATTTACTGTTAGAAATGGGAGTTCTGCCATCTGTTAGTTTTGTATTAGTTTGCTGTCTCGCTGTTTCGGCCTTCTGGAGAGACGCAGTATCCATTCCCTTTTGTAGTTTATATTTAAATTAAATTACTTTTCATGCAGTAGAAAAACATTCTTTAAAAAACATGATTGCTATGAACAGGAATTCTTTTGGTTACCTTGTTCCAGAACTACCTGTGCTGAAGTTCAATCAGCTTTCTCTAGCAGGACCCTGACCATATTTCCTTCACCTTTCTGTATCACTGGATAAGATTTTAGTAATTTTGATACAGCACTACTGTTCCATTTCTTCAGATGCCAGTTAATGAGCACACTACAGTTAATTCCTGAATTGGTTATGCCAGAAATATTGGAAGAAAACATACAAAATGCAGCCACTGTCATTTACATCAATGATGCAGTTGGTCAGTTAACCCAGCCTAAAGTAGAGTGGTCTGTTTTTTCCTTTCAGAAGAAAAAGCCATTTTGCCTTTGGTACCTCAAAATTTTAAAATTCTGTTTTAAAAGTTTACTTACTCAGTGGGAGCCAAGGGATCGAATTCCATTATGTCATAGTAATGAGGTGACTGGGACTTGCTCTTTGATGTAGCTGAAGAATAAAGACAGGCAGACAGATTTAAAACACCCAGATATAAAACAGACTGAAAAGCATGATTACTGCATGTTTTTTCCTGAAAGTAGCACATTATCTGCTATGGATTCAGCTGCTTTACATGCTAAAATGCAAAGATGTGTAATAGAATCCATGTGCAATATGACCTTGTCAATGTTTGTTGCTGTTCCTAGTCACTGACAGCCATTATGTAAAGGCCTTAAGTTCTAACAAGGAAATGCAACATGAAAGAGGTGATTTGCAGTATTTATTACCTGTTGGTGATGGTCCATTTGATGGCACAGTCTGTCCAGCCTGCAGATTTATTGGGTTCAGAGGAACTGGGCTTAAAAGAGTTGTCAACTAAGGACATCAAGCAAAACAATGCATAAACAGATAGTTCTATGAGAACTGGTTTGACCTAACTTACATAATTGCTGACTTATCTTTAAACTCTCTGACTACTGCAGGTAAAACTCCAAGGCCAACAGTTAGCAACCTAATTAATCTTCATTCTCCACACAACCTTCAAAGCAACATTTAGTGTTCTATAGCACATGTGTATAATTTACTTCTCTGTGACTTGTTCTGCCACACAGATTCAAACATCTGCTTTTTATCTGAGGTTTAAAATAAGAACTGTGCATGTTGTTTTGGGAGCTGCTTCTCATCTTTTCTATTTCAGACCACCTTCATAACATTACCTGGAAGTCCCTTCAGATTCCTTCCATTCTTTCTGTAATGGGTGTTTCTCTGCAGCATGACACTTGTCCTGCACTGTACTTGGGGTTTAAGAGATTTTTTGGTGGGCTGTGTTTCTGTGGGGGCTTTGAGGTTTTTGGGTTTTTTTGTATATTTGTTTTTAATATCTTATCTGAGATAGAAAGTACACCAGAGTAACATCATGGCAACAGGAGGAGATCTCAGCTTGCTTTGCATAGCAACAAATTAAACACAAATATTAGAGCAAATGCTTTCTGCAAATTCCCCTGGGATTGTGCTGGACCCAAGGAAACAGGCTTCCACATTAGGATCTGTGGCAGCAAGAGGAAAGTTGACCTGGTTACCAAGTAGAATGTTCCCTGAGGTATGGAGAAGGGCACAGAAGAGATCTTTGCATCACACTTGGACAGCAGTTGGGGTAAATCCAGAATTTCTCATTTGACAGCTGCCAGACAAGAATGATCACCCTGAACATGAGTATTACTCACATTGCTGTATATGTTCACATTGCTGTATGTGTGTCCAGCTGGGCTGCTGGAACTACTGTTTTGTGCTTCAGCTGCAAATCTAGGAGAGAGAAATACATTGAATTTAAGTAAGAAACGGCCAAAACTGTTCATTCTGGTTGTTCAATTTTTTTTTTTTGGCTGGTCTGTCTTTCCTGTGTGTCACAACTGAGAGCAGCATGGGCAGATGGACCAGTGTCCCATGCACAGGAATTACAAGGACACCTCTCCTGTCTTGAACTCTTTTACTGACCTGTTTCATGTTTCTCCCTTTCCCTGCTGAAAGTCAGGTACATTTATGTCTATTTATGACAAAACAGTGATGCAGGCATAAGTGTATTTTGAAGCCTCTCAAACAATGTCTAGCACAGAGGGAATTTTCACTTGTTTTACTGGACTAATACGTAAAAGCAGTAAATCTGTGTCCTCAGAGCTTCCTATGTTCATGAGATGAATTACAGAGCACTAATGCCCCTAAGGATCTGTTGTCCATTGCCATTCCTTCATAAGAGACTACTCACAGGGACTGATGAGCTTTTGGAGGAGTTGCTGAATCCAGCTGTGGGTAAATTGATGGATGAGGCCTGGTTTTATCTTCAGGGTGTGCAGATAGGCCATCTGAAATTCAAAGAGACAATTAATGGCAATTTAAACATTATTATGCAAAAGCAGCTACTTGTACTTTGAACACTAAAAGAATAATTTTTTTGTTTGGAAGGTCTGTAAAGAGTCTGAAATGAATTGCTGGTTATCACATGAAAGGCAAAGTTTTAATGACTCTGAAAAGTCTTAGATCCAAGAGATTTATATTTAGAGGACCAGCAGAGCTCTACATGATAAGATACCACTTAAAACTCTTGTCACTATTTGTAAAGGATTAAAATGGCATTCTAGGGATTTATTCCCAGGGGGACATTTACACCTTTAGCTTTAGTATATGGACTTCCCTAAAGTGGGTAAAGGAGGGGCTTTGCAAACAGTAATTCAGGGTACCTGAAGCCAAGTCTTTCTAACACTCCTGAAAAAACTCCTGTTTCTTCCTGCCAAGTCTACAACAAGAACAAGCAGCTACCAGAGTGTTTTACAGGCTTTACTCATGTTCGACTGCTCAAATCTATGCAAAAGGGGAAAAAGATTATTGCAAAAAAATTACCTCATAATACTTTACAGTTTTGTACCTATCAACAAATTTCAATTCTCCTTTTAAGGAAATTTAAGGAACTCCCTTGAAGTTAAGGAGTATCTTTGTTTTTTTTCTTACAAGGAGCTTTTGATTCCTCCACTAAGCTCTTGTGGGTTTGTTTTAGGGAATCAGAGTGGAAGGGAAAGGGGCAATCACCACTTACTTCCTGAAGGAGACACTGCAGGGTGACTTTGCACCACTGCAGACACAGGAGATGGAGAATCTATGGAGAGGCCAAGGAGATCACTTGAGGGAGCAGATGGCTGTTTCCTGTACAGCTTAACATTTGAAAAAGAATAAGTTACTTGGGGTTTTTCCTGATATTTTGTTTTTGTTTTTTTTAAGGAACTTGTACAGTTTTAAACAAATTCCTGTTTTCACAAAATATAAACTTCTAAAATCTTAGCACTAAAAATTGCTAAGTATAAGAGAAGATCAGGACTCTGTGTGTGAAATGTAGCTAATGAAACAAAATCTGCATTTCAGAAAAGATCAATTTCAAAAAATAAAGAAAACCAGTTCTGAAGTAGAAAATATAAAGGACTCAATTCTATAAAGCCATTCTGAACTTGTTTAGAGACAGGTTTGATATTTATCTTCTGAGTGATCCTGTACTACTTTCATGCTACTTACTTGTGTTAATGAGATTTGATATTTACTTAGGAGATTGATTTTTTCCAGTCCCATTTTGGATAGAAAAAAAATCAAAACCACAATAATGTTTCCTAGGATATAGAAAAGAGTTCCCTTCCTTTCTCCTGTGAATGTGTTGGAATTAAAAACATAGCCAGTCACAGGTTTAATAAAACCACATGCTTGAATCATACAGGTTTGGTAACACCAGATGAAAAAAAAAACCAACTCAGAGTCTCCTTAATAATATAAAAATGCACAGACTGCACCATTTAGATTATTAACTAACCAAACAGTGCATCCACCAAGCAAAACCATCCACCTACATAACCAGAACGTAGTAATAGTGGCTTTTCAAGGAAAACAAAACCATCTTCTACCTTTTCTTAATAATTGTCAGCAATATTTCAGCATTCACAATGCATTCTCACGTCAAGTCCTAGATGACTGCACAATTATGGCTTAGAAGAATGTGAAAAATGTGCAAAACTACTTTGGGCAATACAATTAACAACCGTAATTATCAATCAATAAAGGACAGTCCTTAAAGATTTGCTATAAGCCATTATTCACAATTCAGTGAAAGCTTTGGCTCACAAAAAAAAATCAATAGAAGTGAATTCTCAAAGTGCAGCAGTATTTCAGTCTCTAGATCTTTAACAGGAAACAAATGAAAAGAACCTATGGTTTCTCATTTTTTGCATGGCAGATAATTGTGCTTAGCTGGAGAGGCAATAAACCAGCATTTGAATAGGTCTCTCTCATTTTTCATGCCCAAGCTTCCCTCTTACATTCGACATTATTTGTTACTTTAGTTACATGAATTTGCATGAAATTCTGCAAGTGAGACTAGAGAAATCAGTAAGAGTAATGTCAGTCTGTTGTCTCCTGTACCTCTCAACTAGAGAATAAAATTCTGCATGTATCAGAAGTGGTTTTTTCACAAGGAAGAGCAAAAGCAATGTCTGCAGTCCTGCAGTTCAGGAGCTCATCCTTAATTACCTCCTCCTGCTCACGCTGTATCCTCTGGTTCTCCAGGAAACGAACTCTGTTCCGTGAGAACCTGTTGGAGGTGCAGAGTTCAATGTTCATTCTTACATTCCTGTGATGTGCTTCAGAATATGAAACCAGACTCTCAAAAGACCCCAAAAGCACCAAACAAGGACTCCAGGTGCTGTCCCTGGGGCACTTGTCTTTATGGGCACTCTGACTGCCACTGCAGGGCTGTGGTCCTGGTACCTCCTACACAACACCAGCTGGTTTGCTCCTGGCCCCACGTTTGGAGACAGCCATCTGCTTGTTCCTAAACCAAACCAAGGCTCCTCTGACAGTGCTTTGTCTCTGTTCACACCAGGCAGGTCACTGTGAACAACCACTGTGCCAAATCCAGCTCCTTCTGATCAGAACCCTCTTCCAGCCTGCTGTCCTCAGAGCTCTGGGCATTCCCTCATGCCCTCTCAGGACAAACACACACCTATTCTGGCACACAGCCTTCTCATTAGTGCAGGCCTTGGCAATGATTTTTTTTTTTTAATGGAACAAACAAAAAGAATCTACCTGCATAAATATGTATGTTCTAGGAGTGATAACAGTGCTACTGTGGGTCCAGAGCAGACCCACACAGGTGACATTGAGCATCCAGAAGGTCACTGTATTTTAGCACCAGGAGCCCTGAGTTGTATGGACAAATGTATAGACATCTTATCCAACTGCATTTGCTATTCAGGTTCATTGTACTAGGGAGACCTAGAGAAAGAGTATAGATGCATGAAGAAACAGCAGGAGAAAACCTTTCCAACTGTACAGCAGAAAGTATTTATCTGAAATCCAGGAAGAACCAAGAAGCTACAGAGACACTAGAGGGAGGCACTGTTACACATGAGCTGTTGGTTGCACAGTGGAGATTGCTCTGGATTTAATTTGTATTCTACATTAATAACCAGAAACAGAAAATGAAACAGAAAATGCAGCACGACTCATCCTCCAACAACACGCACAGTGTGAAACAGATGCAGCTCTGATTAAAATCAGCTGGCCCTTCACACACCTTATTGTTCAGAGGGAGATCCAGAGAACAAATCTTCTGCAACACAAAATTAACCAGATACATTTTTATACTTATCCACTCTGAAGTGCAATGGATCTGCACTCAGGAAGACCTGCACCATACAAACCATAGCATTACATTACTAGAATACAGCAGTTTTCTGTACAAATTACTCACTCTTTCCATCACCACATCTTTAGTGAGGAATCTGTTGAATTATATCCACAAGCTCCTATTCACAGTTTGGGGTTCCCAACCTCACCAGTATTCATCATGTGCAACAAAAAATGTAAGCTCACATCTGACTTGAGTGGATTTACACAAAAGCTGAATAAAATGCCTTTTTTTGCTTATTAAAAGGAAAAACCTCCTAAAGGAAGAAGTGAGCACACAGTTCTTTCAATACAGCTGTTGCAAAATCCACCATCACTACAGCAGACAAGATTTAAGAGTAAATGAAAACTTAATATTGTCATGATTAGGCCCGAAGTTTATGCCTGACACTTTCAAGAATTAGTGATATTTTCAGTGCAGCACTCAGAAGAGGATTAAAAAGAATAGATGACTAAATTACATAAATTTGCTAAATTTAATAAAGAACAACTGTACTTGATGCATAATGATTCCTAGAACACTTTTTAGCCATGGAAGAGACCAACTTCTTAAGATGGAAGGGTATCTCCTATTAAATCAGAACACTCTCCATAAGTATACTCACGTGGTATTTTGGGGAACAACACTGGAATTTTAAGTTGAAAACTAATTTAAGTTTTGCCAGCATCCAGTCATGCTACCAGCACCGTAACAGACAATACCCAAGATGTCAAGAGGAGTACTGCTGTGCTTTCATGTGTGAAAAAAAGAAACATTTTCTGCTGTAAGACAAGCAGAACACTATGTTTCAATCCAGCTGAGAACAGCAAGCAACTCTCCTAAGTGTGCAATGAGGCAGAAGGCTGCTCCACGGCCAATTCCTTCAGCAAAGCTGTCAAAATTGTTTAGAAAGGAGGACAAGTATTCTTTCCTGGAAGCACAGACACTTAACAGATATGAGCACCAGCACCAAAGGATTTGTAGCAGCTGCTGACAAATTCACTGGCCTCTGCCAAATAGGGATGTCAAATTCCAAATTATTTTTGTGTGCGTCCACCTGATTTCCTGCCCATGTTGTTAGCTTGCTTTACACCACTCTAATGTTTCCTAATTACTTTCCTGAACCATTTCTGAAGTGTTTAGGAGGCAAAAAATACATAATTTTCTCTTTTTGCAATCATATTTCTTTTCTGAATTTAAGGATAAAATCTGATAAAATCCATGGGGAGGATCAACACTAGGCATAGGGACCATCTCTCCATTAAGTGCATTTATTCAGGCAGGATTCCAAATGTGAGGAGGGAGGCCCTGCACTTACCTTTCATGTCCCAGGAGGACATTATTCAGATCTTCATTTACTTGTATTAGCTCAACAATCACATCTTCATTCTCCACTGTCACCAACAATTCCATGATCCTCTCCTGCATCATCCGACAGGTCTTGTATAATTTCTGCCCGAGGCAAGGGAAGGAAAAAAAATTAAAAATCCTAACTGTGGTCTCTCAGTGCGTCAGTTCTGGAGAGGAATGGTAAGACACTCAAGCACTGCAGAATCACAGGTAAGATTCCTTAATTTACACAAACCACACGGGTACCAACCATTGCAAATAGAACAATGTCCATGTCTTTGATCTCTGCAATGCAGGGTCACAATTCCCACCACCACATCACTCCTACACAACCCCTACCTCTCAACACACCTTCATTTCCAAAGATATAAGTGTCTCCAAAGCCTAAATTACAAATTGCAAAATAACAAAGACCCCTCTGGGTGATGTAGAGCCAATGTGATTTGATCCTGCTTGAAGCTGATTAAACTCAGCAGGATACTTGGATGTAATCCTGTTCAACGTCTGCTTGAAGAAAAGACAATATTAGTCTAAAGGCCAGAAGTCCTCTGTGACAAGTCTCAAACTCCAACCATTTGTTTAAGTGGGAAGTCTGGATAAATTCAATCTATGGATTTTTAAGAAAGTAACACAAACCTTAGAGAACCAGCAGATAGGAGAATTATGAGAGTTTATTAAGCAGAATTTTGCATTATTGCCTGGTGAAGTGGAAGACAGACTGTTTATATTATTCCCCTCTGCAGATTTTGCATGTTCAAAGAAACAAATTCTTTAGCAACAGGAACTTAAACTCAGCCAACATTTTTTCTCTTTCACACTGCATTTGCAAATGCAGGCTGGCTCTGCTTAAAGAAACAAAAAAAAAAAAGGAGGGGGGAATGACCCTATTTGCACACTACTATTCAGAAATTGCTGTGATATTCAAGGTGATCTGATTTTTCCTCAAAAAAATACAATACTTCACGTAAATCAATTATTTATTTAAAAGGAAATTTGCATCTCTTTGCTAAATCTGTGTCAGGATTGCAGAGTGCTGTACTTTTCAGTACTGTATCTTCATGGCCCAGGATAAAACACATAAAAATGTGTTCAGCCTAATGTCTGTAACTACATCTAAAACCTCCCCAACTCCACACTTTACTACATGATCCACATTTTAAAAAACATTTCTTATGACTTCATTACACAGGCAGACTGGCAAGTGTCAATACTCAACAGAGAAGGAAATTGAGACACTCATTTCAGGCACGGATTTGCCTGAAAACTGGAGTTTTACAATGATGGAGGAGCAGCTGTAATAACAATCATCAGTGATTCCAACACATTTGTGCTAATTCTTACCAGCTGCTGATCTGAACCCAAATTCCTGCACATCCATCCACTATCTGTTCACTGTGTCTGTTCACCATCCAGTACAAAAGTTTGTTAATCTTCTTGGCTGATCCTGAACTATTCTTTAACTACAGTTATTGGCCAGCACATTATTTCCAGTGAAATACGGTATTTTAAGCCTTGTCCAAAACAGGGTGGGGAAGGAGAGGAGCCTGGCCACTAATGAAGATAAAGAACTGTAAACACTGATCAAGTTCACCTTGTTATAGTTTTTATTGAGGGACTCCAGATAATCTGAAGGACTAAAATCAATGTCTCCAACACACTCAAAGTCTAAACAAGCAGATCTTTTAATAAAGGATTCTGTTCTGTGACAACAAAAGTCCAATCCAAGCAATCCAGGTAGTGCCACAAACAAAAAAGAGAACATTAAGTATTGTTCAAGGAACAGGCTGGCCTGACCTGATGTTTTACACCACTCTGTTCACAGGGGAAAAAAAACAGAAAGAACAACAGTGAAAAGCATGAGTTTTCATTCACTCTCCCACATATGATAACTCCACACCCTGTCCTCAACCTTTTGCCAACAATTTTATTACTGGGAGTGTCAATAAGAATCTACTGGTTTACTGTGGGCAGCTGAATCTGGGCACTCACATACAGAAGTGCTGCAGCAGGAGACAGGAAATAAAAGACAAACTTTCTCTGTTTCCCAACTGTGTCATAGACTGGACAAGCATAATTAACAGTGTATTCTCAACAGCACCCAGTAAGGGTTTGCTGCACAGGAAAATTTCTACACTGGGCAGGAGAAGTGCACTCAAGGCTTGCAAAAATTAGGTAAGTTCTTCAAATCACTCAACGCTGCAAAAATGCCAAAACTGCTGCCTCATTTAGCAGTTTGAAGGTAAGGTTAGAAACAGAAGGATGTGGTAAAAACTTTTTAAGTGCTCACAGACAGCATGGAACTGAAAAGCTTCCATTAACATAGGTCACTATTGCAGTGCTAAATTTTAATTTCTAAACTGGAAAACACAGCATAAGCACATAGTATCACAGAAGGAGCATGTACAGGTTCACTGCCACATCACTGGACTATTGCAGTACACTTCCTCCAGGCTACACTTTATGAGCACATGAATTCCTCTGCAGCACAGCAAGCTCCCAACCTTTGAGGTCACACACACAAAGCCAACCCTTCATATCCTTCACTGGCCCTCAGCTTGCCTCTAAGGGCCTGGAGATAATAAAGAGAGCTCTGCAAACTCCAGGAAGGATATGAGAGGGACACTGTGTCATCATCTATTCTCCAGCTGGAATGTTCTCAGGGCTGTTTGACAGAACATGCCCAACAGAGAACGCTTCATTATGAAATTCCTTTGCCACTGGAATTCCCTAGAGCTTAAATTTGCATTGCAAGCTGTATTGTCCTTTCCTGACTATTGAGATGTCAAGGGAAGGTGAAGGAGACGAAAGAAAGCTGAGCAAAATGAGAGGCAGAAACCTGTTGTCGGGTTCCATTTGTCAATCTGAATCCAGATGTTAAATGACAAGATATAACACTTTAAAAAGAAACTATAACCAAACCAATAACCCCTATCAATGAATTATCATGTACCTGTAAAAGATTCATATCATCTGGATTTTCAGAGCCAGGAACATTATCTTTCAGTATTGATGACATGACTCTCACGTTCATTTTTGCCATATCCAGTTCACTGTACAGTTTCCCAATCTGTTGGAATTCAACAGGAGAATATTGTGTAGGTGAACAGAGCAAGCAGAATAATTCTTACCTCTAATACACACTTTCTTTACCATTAGGTATAATATGGTCTTAATTAGCATTATTTTACCCTGGTAACATGTCATGGAAATGAAATGGAATTAGTTCAGCTTTTAAATGTGCATTTAAACTAAGATCCAAGCCTGACAGCACTACTTGTTTTCCTCACAGTTAATCCCTCCCACTGATGCTACTGTTCCTCCTTTTAGTTTCATACAGGGCAAGCAGGAATGGAAAAGAACTGTCCTTTCCTTCCTGCTTTTTATAATTACCTCTTCACACAAGCCTTATGTGAAAGTAAGTTTGGCTTTCTTGTTTATCTCTGAACAAGCTTTTCTCAATTTGCATAACAGCATTGTAAGATGTGATTAGACATCCACACACTCAAGCAGTAATTCCACAAACCTAAGAGCAGGAGCCCAGAGCTACACCCTGTGAACTGAGGGTCCCTCCAGTGGCACCCAGGCTGCTCAAGTCACACATTCACATTTCAGGGGGACCCACCCTCCCCTAAACCTGTAGTGCTGCACCTGCTCCGGAGTCAAGAGCAACGTTGGGCCGGTGGGAAGAGGCAGGAAGGAACGTTTGGCAGGGCTGGCACAGGATGGGGATGACTTTGCACAGAGTGAAATCTGTGAAAACACAAAAAACCCCAGAGCTTGGGTTGAACAAAATTGCAGCAGGCATCCTGCTGAGAGAGGAACATCTCTCAAGCTATACAACTGGGCAGGAACTTCCTCATAATCAGTGCTCCCAGGGAATTTGTTGAGCAAGTCCTATTTACAAAAATAAATCTAATGGCTATTTTATAATGAAATGGTGCTTGGAAATCAAATATCTTTCAAAAGGGTTTGCAAGTAAGTTCCATCACAGGATAAAGTGGGAATGGCTCAAGAACAAGCTAGCAAGGAATAATTAAGCCATCTAAGAGCAAAGTCTGTCCCTGAGTGCCACTGCAATTTTGCAGTGAAGGACAGTTTGGAATGTGATCACATTTGGAAGCAGTGGAAGGGCTGAGTCTCGGTCTCTGCAGAACATAAAATACAAAAGTCTCCTGGACTGAAAAACAGGAACAGTCTGAGGAAGCTTCACCTGCATTGCACCTGAACTGACTGCTAAAAAAATATTAAAGTATAAACCCCAGCCTGCACTACAAGCTACCAACCCTCACTTCCTGGAGACTGAGGTAAAAACAGAAGGTTTGCCACTGATTCTAACTGGCAAGTACATGAGGCAGACAAAATAATCTCTAATGTGCTAGGTAAAGGAAAAAATGAGAGCATTCTTCACACAGCTTGTTCAACAACCTTTAAATACATAAGCTTTTGTGCCCTCCACTATTCAACCAGCAGATCGAACTCAGGATAAATCTGAATTATTCCTGTCTGATTATAGACATCTATAATATAGACTGATTATAGACATCTGATTCTGTAACTGCAAGATGGCTTTCACACTGCCCAAAACTCTTGTGAAAATTCTTCCAAAAAAAATTAAAAGAAATCTAGAAAGAATGGCATTAAATCATGTACTGTATTTTCAGCTGCTGCTCAAATCATACTTATATTTAATGTCCTAAATGCCACACGATACTACCTATGACATAGGCTTAAATAACACTTACTGTGCAAAGCTGGAGAAGTAAGACAATAATCTTTTCTTACACATTTCTACATATCTCCATTCAATCTTAAAGATAGATGATGTTCATATTCTTAACAGTACATGTTTTTGTGAAACCCTTACTCATTTTTGTTGAGGCTTTCACAAGCTGACAAGTTTGGAGCACTGAGCACTCATTTAATTTGAAGCAGATAGCATGCTCAGATCTTGAAAGTCTCAAGACACAGATGCTTCATTTGTGAGAACATATCCGTGAATCTGTACTTGGAAATGAAATAAACTGGTATATAGGTCAGGTCTCTTTGTTGTTACCTTAGCTGTTGTAACTGAAACTGATTCCTGCTCACCTGCTTAAGTAGTTTGGTCATATTCTGCCCTGGAGCATTTAAATAAAAAAAACCTGGATCAATCATGCCTTCTGTGTCCCATAAAATGAACACATCCCATTTCTGAAGTGTCCTTGTATATCCCCACCTTAGATCCACCACTGCTGCTGTCAGAGGATGGAAACTCCACTCCTTTCTTCAGCAATTCTAGGTAAACTTCTTTTACTTCACTCACATCCACCATCCCTTGAAAACCTCGTGCCCAAACCTGGTTTTGAAATATCAGGGACAGTAACAGACACAGAAACGGTCAGTCAGTGGGTCAGACAAATGCTTTTAAAACGTGTATTCCTAAAGACAGGTCATCCCCTTCTTCCACTCTGGCTAACTCCATTTAGTGCAAAGGAACCACAACAGGTCCAAAGGTAAGGTCTGTTTTCAGAAGAGGCTCCCAGGATACAAACAGGTTGCAGAGTTAAACATTTACCACGTGGCACAGACACTGTGCACACTCACAGTTCACTCCAGACTCACCATGATAAAGGTCAGGATTTTCTCCTGCATGTCAATGGGAAGGTTGAATCTTGGGTTCAGCAGTTTCACCAGCTTGTCTTTGCAGAAATCCTTCTTCACAACTAAAGACTGGAATCTTGGGCCACAGTTCTCCATACACATCTCAAGTAGCTGCACACACAAAAAGCTTCTGTTACACAAAGAATACGGGGGGAAAAGCCTCACAACTTGATGGCTTTTGTTCATTTTTGTTTAATTTGTTTCACGGAGTTACAGGGAAGAGTAGGAATGGATATGAACAGATAACTGCTTACTAGAATGCCTGATGAGGTCACTTCAGGGAAACAGCAGCTCCCTGTGTGCTCTGTTATACCTGCACAGCCCAAAGGAGCTGTGCCAGCCAGACTGACACTATTTTTAACAGAGAAGCATAGTCACACTTGTTTCTGTGTCACAGAACTTACTGAACACACATTACCTTAACAGCAGGAAATCTGCCCATCTTAAAAATATTACTTGTACAGGGTCAGCAATACAATTAATTCACTGCCTAGCACATAAGTACCCTGGTCTGACAGGCTCTAAAGAACTCTGCAAGAGAAGAAAATCAGATTACTAAATGCCTGTCCTCTAGTCTGCCCTGTAAGTGAGAGACTAATGATAAAATAGGAAAGAACAAATTCACCAACTTGGAGCACAATTTCTCCATGAGTTTCAAAGGTCACATTGATTTGAAACAGATGAGCTGAAATGTTCCAAGTGTCAGATTCATCTTCATGAAGGAAGCTTACTTCCAAAACCCTGATTCAAATGCTTAGGGCAGGATCCCTGCAAGCACTGTGCCTGCCCTATCAAACACAGCAGGATGTGATAAGGACATAACACTTCTCCCTTGTACATCTGGAGGTGGCTGATTACAATTCCCATTTTGCAGAAGAGATGTCAAAAACTGCCATTACATCCCAGTCACCTGGGACTTGACAGGAAACTGGGGTCAATCAGATCAGCTGCAGATTCAGGAACAGAACTCATCCTGCCTGGCCCAAATCTGAAGATGGATGATCACCCACACAGGGAAAAATGGTCACTCTTGTGCTCCCTTCTCATCAGTTGTACCTTCATTTTCCCTCCCAACGTAAGAGGCAAGACAAAAAGTTGAAAGCAAAGGGCTGACATTAACAAAAGGCTGCAAAATTTCATGTGTTCTGAGATAAAGCTTCCCCTGAATCAAGTAAGAGACAGGACATATTCTCAAAAGGATACATGTATTGAAAGGGGGGATATTGTAATCCTGATAAAAGTAGGTTAAATATACTTTCCTATTCAGAGCGGACTACATTTGACTAAGTGAAATCATTTTAGTAACTTATTTTCTAGCCTCAAGACTCTGGCATTTTTCTCTCAGTGTGATCAGGAACTTACAGGAGAACAGGTTGAAGACCAGAAGAAAATGTATTTCCAGAATGAAAACAGGGTAGAACAAAGAGACACTGACAGACTGCTGTGCTAAAAACTAACTGAAAGATAATTACAAAAACCATCTTGGCTCAAAACATTACTTTTCATAGAGAGTACATGAAATACATGCTAATAAGCCAAATCATTTGCCTGTGCAGTACTTCAAAGATGCTTTGTGTAAAGTATTTTCTACCCAGTGCATGGGAAACTTGTTATACTACTCCCTATTATTAATTCTCTCCTTAGGAGACTGAGTATTTACCAATTGAACCAAAGTACTGAACTAAGAGTCTGGATTCTCCACTCATTTATGCCAGCCCAGCCCACTCACTCAGGGCAAAACTAAGCTGGTATAAGAAAACGAAGAATTTGACTCAATTATTTTTAACTGGACTATTCATGAACAAGCCACTTTCATGCTAATAACACCTTTCATTAGAATTTCAATATGGGTATTTATTGTGGAAATAGGATTTCATAGTCCCAAGCACTTCCACTGGAAGAAACAGATCCAAACTGGCCAAGCCAACCACTGCCACTGCTCCATACAGCACAATGGAAACCCAACAGAAACATGTTTTAATAACAAAACTGGCAAATTAACTTCAATCAAACCATTAATCTTCCTGTCAATGGCAAACAGGGTGTGAGAAGTGTTGGAATTGACAGAGCTGCTGTGTTCCAGGATAACTGGTCCCAGAGATCTGCACTGAGCAAGAAAGGCAAACTGTGTAATCCAAGGGCTCTGGTTTACAGGACTGAATCACAGAACTAAAATGATAAAAGGCATCTACAGAGAGGTGAAGCCAACCTGTGAAGCAGAAACAGAAAATGGGAGAAGCTGGTGAGTAGAGCAGAAAGTCAGCTATGCTCCTTATCAACCTCACTCAGGTTTCAGGACTCACTGCACATCTAAAGCAGCCGTGGTTGTTCCATCGAGCTGAGCAATGGCTGCAGCTTGTGAGAGACACTTCTCAGTGCAAGAAAACCCAGATGAACAGCTTGCTTCTTCACATTTCTGACTCAAGGGGAACAAGCCATTAATCCATCTCCAGGATTACACTCCACTGAACACATCCAGCTGAGGTTTGAACTGCAAGATGCAGTTTCCAAGGCCAGCATTTAAACCAAACCAGTATGAGCAGCTCTTTCAGCTGCCACTCACCAATTATAGTGCAGGGGCTGGGTACACTTCAGCAAGGTTCAGCATTTCAAAAACACTGAATTTTCAGATGAGTTTTTCAGATTTCACATTTCAAACACTGAGATTTTGATTTGTTTTGCTCCCACTCAATGCCCTCTTCTTCTTTGTCAACATATCCAATAAAGTATAATAAAATAGAGTAGTACTCTTTAAGTGAGGAGCTGGAGGACTCTCTCAAGCTCTTGTTTTTCAGATCCTCTGCTTTGTGAAAGGTTAATTTATCAAACTAAAATCTGAAGGCCACATATGCCATGCTAATTTTTTTCTGCATCAGAAAAATTACACACAATTAAAAAGAAAAGTGGAAATAATATTAGGAAAAAATACTCATCAAAATTTAATTCTAAGCAATTACTGAGAGGCTTATGTGGGAAGGGACCTTCAAGATCAACTAATTCCAGTTTTCCTGCCATTCACTAGATCAGGTTGTTAAGAGCCCCATCCAGCCTGGACTTGAACATTTCCAGGGATGGGACATCCACAACTTCTCTGGGAAAATGACTTCCTTTAAAATATTTCCCAACAATGTAATACAGAGATGAAACAGTAATTTAATCTTAAATTTCTGCCCACTGCTTTGAATGCAGGAGAGGGACACATTCAATAAACAATTTCCCCATGTGCTGTTCAGCTCCGAAGACCTTACAGGTATCAGAACTGGGGCAGTGCAGCAAATGCTTTCAAAACCAAGGGAGATCTACGCAGGCAACTGAACAGCTGCCTCAGGACTCATTACTTAAACAGAATTTATGTATCTAAAGTATACCAGCAACAAAAAGTCAAGTAACACACACACAGTCTGTTTGATTCCTGCCTTAAAGTTCTAATCCTCCTCACTCTGATTGCACAAGCTCCAGTGGCAGCCCTGATCTCCCAGTGTTATCAAAGGCTGGCATGAGGCAACTCCATGGCCTGGCACAAACACCTCCATCCATGTGACTTCACAGGAACTGCAGCAGCTCACAGCACCTGAAGCCAAGCCATACCCAGCACATTACCCAGCTGGCACTCAGCCTTCTTCCTCCAGGTAAATAAAGCATCACCCAAGAGTGAGGAGGAGGAGGAACACACTGTTGAGATCCAACCCATCTCAGTATCAGAATCAGGGCTAACATGTGCAGTCCAGCTGCTTCCACGAAGATTTTCACACTCCACTCTCTGTGTATCCTCTGGGAATGGGCTCCCTAAGCAGCTTTGTCAGAAATATTAAATTCAAGGATGTCAAGGTTGAACAGATAGAAATGGATCACAGTGCACTTCTAAAGAAATGTGATTTATAGATCCTTCTTAGTTTTATCTAATGTAGGTAAGAGAGAATCTGATGTAGAGTCTCAAAAGCTAGAGGACCACATTTACTGTAAGAAATACAGGCACTTAAAGTCATCCAAAAAGAACCCTTATTTTTGCAAAACTCTGGGAGGAAAACAATTTTTAAGAGATGAGAGTTGCACAGGGAGGGAAGGGCTGTTTTCAGGAAAATGATTTATTTTTTTCCATTTGCAATCAATTGTTGTTGTTAGCTAAGCATTTAAAAATGGAAAACAGGAACAATTTCATCAAGGCAATTAAGAAGATAAAAACAGAAGATACAGCACATAGGAAGAGGGATGTAGGAAAGGTGAAAGCCACACATGGCCAGCAATGAGGTCATCAAAGGAAAGATTCTACACTTATGGCAGTACTGGTAAAATAAAAAGAAAAAGGAAAAAAGCCAGAGGCAGTGGGAGAAGCAAAGCATAAAAGATCTTATGTAAGAACTAAAACTAGAAAAAGAGAGAGAGACTTAGAGGAAAGGCTGGAACTTATTTAAATTAAAAAAGAGGAAACAAGATTAAGGAATACAGGGAGAAGAAATCTGCAAACAAAAACCAGCAGCTGTGCCAAGAGGATGTGACTGCCTGGCAGGCAAGTTACAGGTGTGCATGGGAGTGGGGGAGGACAGAGCAAGGGGCTGGAACAGGACAGGAACTGCACTCCCAGCTGAACCTGCTGCATGCTCCATCTGCAATACAATGAGCTTCCAGGTCAGTGTGATAAAGTTCTTCCTTGGATAGACCTGGAACAAGATCCTTCTCCTGCTTTTACACACTCAAATCTCAGCTAAAATGTCACCTTGGGGATATCTGCACTGTAAATACCCAAGGCACAGCTTCCAAACCTAACCCTGGGTTATCAGCAGATAATCAGAACAGGACAAGTGCTGCAGGAGACAGTCCTGATACAGGGATTGCAGGTACACTGGGAACCCAGTGTTTCCATTATGCAAACACACAGAACACACAAAAATGTGACTCATCAGACAGTGGAGGAGGAAGCCAGGAAAGAAGTGCAGAAACAGAATGAGCTGAGGTCTATATTGACATGTTTAACAATTATCTGCATCTCTAACCTGTCAGGAGACACTTGGGCAATTGCTAAGTGACCTACAATTTGGCACTATCCATCACCCATCTTCTTTAATAATTTCTCAGCACATCTTGATAATGATTTTGCACAACAAATAGCAAACCCATGAGTAATAGTACTCCAAGTGATGCAGACAGGCCTCTAAAACCTCAAAAAAGGAAATGGTGAAGAGAATACTTTTAGCCAAATAATGAAAGACTAAAATCCTCAAGAACTTAAAATACAAAAGATATGACTCTTGTCACAGTTGCACTATTGGTAGTCAAGAGTAACTCAAGTCAGAAACTCAGGACTCAGGACAGTATTAGAACTTCCTGCAGTAACATACTCCAGTAAATCTTAAATTGACTGAAATCAAAACAGCTCCCCAAACCCTGGGGCAATTCAGGAACACTGGCAGATTCTACAGGCCACATTATGTCAAGTGAGGATATTCCCAGACAAGCCAAAACATCTGAATTTCACACAGCTCACCCTGCCTCTCCCTCCCGTACCTAAGTCACCATGGTTACCTTTTCCTTCAAGTTTATCATTTATATGTGATAACACTTCCTTTTACCAAGCACATACCACACATTCCACCGTGCTGCACACTGTGCTTAGTTTGACTAAGATCAGCACCACAAGGTGAGTAATAGAATGGTCAAATGTAGCTTTTATGTCATATCCTAACCTCCAAGTCTCCACAAAAGGACAGAAGAACTATCCTTCTTCTACCTAGAACAAGTTAGTTCCCCACCAGAATTTGCATCATCCAGGAGTCCATGGAATGCCAGCAAACCATCTGATCTGCACTGTGGCAGTGCTGCACACACAAACAACAGAGACTGAAAACATCCTGGAGAGTTGTGTCAGGGATAATTTGCATGCCAGCTTATCGTTTGGACTGTTTGCCTTCTTCATGTCTAATTAATATAAACATAGCTGTACTTACAGACAGGGTAAGTCTGATCTCCTTGTGATTACAGTTTTTTGAAAGCTTCTTCTTCAGTGCTTTAACTGCATCTTTAGGCCTGTGACAAGAAATGAATGAAGAAAAGTTACCAGTGAAGTTTTCTAGTTCATAACTTCATCCAAGAACCAAAAATACCAGCCTGAGATACAGGACTAAATCCACCCCTGTGTTTACACCCACATAAAACCAGAGCAATTGCCTCATTGATTTCAGCAAAATCTCTTCAGCACTGAAGTAGAGCAACAAAGCAGTGAATCAGGTTTGTTACTGCAGACTGTGCATTACTCCAGAGACTTGTGCAGAGAAATAAAGTAATTCTCCTCTGCAAAGTCTGCTTCAAAATTATATTTCCCCACAGTTGTACAATAGAATTACTTATCTAGCTTTTATTGCCGTGCAAGAAAATATCAATTTCCAGATGTATCAAGAGTTGACTGGTAGTTTTCATGTATGATGCAGTTAGGAAATATTCTCCTGGGATTGCTGTCAGGAGTAGGGGTGTCATGGATAACTTCCACTCTTATAATTGCAGGATGCACTTAACTCATCTGAGTAATCACCATGGATGGATGGACAACCCACTGTAGCCCAGAGATAGGGGCATTTCTAACCCAGCCATTTTCATTTCTATATATACACCCATATCTTTTATCTGTGTAGGAGGAAGAGGGTGGAAGACGGTATCGAGGTTATCACATGTGGGAAGCAGTTTTGCCTCATTAGTATTACACTACCTATAGTGTACAACTATTAGGGCCAGCCCAACACTCATGATCAACATAAACAAGATGTCCTAACACCTCTTTAAGATCTCTCTAGAATCTAAGATGGAGCAATAGGCCCAAATACAATGTTTCACTAAAAAAACCCAAAGAAATCTTTGTTGAAAACATTTTAAAGTCAATGAAATTAGGTGGGTGTTTACCATAACCGGATTTCTTAGTTTGAAGTGCTGTACTTCATGGTAAAAAAAAGGAAAAAAAGACATTTGTCTGTTTTTCTTAATCATATGTCATATCCAGGCACATCAGTAGAGCATCAAGTGATAATGGGAGAACAAGAGTGAAGAAGAAGCTTCCCTTACAGAGAGCTATACTACAATTCCACTCCTGCTTGCTTCCCTCGCTGAAGCATCTGGAAATGCTCTGGTCAGGAGCTGGATATTGCATTAAAATAACCATTTGCCTAATGAGATGCAGCAGTTCTGCTGCTCCTACTATCCTGTTACAGACTGTAGTAGCTGCCTAGGAGGAAGTTACAAGGAGTTCCTTTGCAAGCCTAAGATGTGCACAAGAGGAAACAGTTTATTAAAAAAGCACTCTGTTGCATGGAAACTTTACATAAAAACTAACACTGAGGGTCAAAGCGTGCTGCTGCTTATGGCAATAAACAGAAGGAAGTCATTATTACTGACATTCCAAGCACTAAGAGCCATGGGTGAGAGTGTGGAATCCAAAACAATGAGAGAAAAAAAAAGTTGATACAGAAAAGAAAAACACCTGTGCAGAAAGTAAGCCATACGTCATTGTCCTGGAGAAAACTCTTCCTCTAGTGTTAAAATATGCCACTGCTAGAATGAGTTCTTGCCATGCAATGCTGAAGCTGATCTTACATGAGAACAAATTTCCTTTTTTCCCCTTTTACAAGTGGAAACAAGGAAGCTCAGAGCAGCAAGCGGCTGAGCAGATCTGGATGGGGCTGCTCAGTGCAAGAGCCCAGCTCAGTCCTGGGAGCACACCTGGATGGGATGGATCCCACACCGGGATGGGATGGATCCCCCTGCACAGGATCCCACACCTTGATGGGATGGATCCCCCTGACAGGACCCCACACCTGGACAGGATGGATCCCCCTGCATGGGATCGCACACCTGGATGGGACGGATCCCCCGGCACAGGATCCCACACCTGGATAGGATGGATCCCACACCCGGATGGGATGGATCCCATGGCACAGGATCCCACACCTGGACGGGATGGGATAGATCCCCCGGCACAGGATCCCACACCTGGATAGGATGGATCCCACACCCGGATGGGATGGATCCCATGGCACAGGATCCCAGCCCGCTCCACCCCGGCGGCGGCACAGCCTGGCAGACACTGCACGGAACTCGAGGGCAAAAGCCAAGCGTTTTAAACAGTGTTGTAGGCACCCGAGTGCTCAAAGCCTTTTTCCAGGTGGGTTTGCAGAGCACGGGGTACCCGTTCAGCCTAACGAGCAGCACAGTTTGTACAAACCACGTCGGACTCAGGTGAGAAACCTTTGTCACCACCTTTCTCTACGTGAATCTATGGACCAGAACCTCCGAGCCGAACCCCGTAAAAGCCCCGCGACAGCAGCGCTTTTCCTTGGGAACCAAACCAAGGCTCCCTGCGCTGATTCCTTTCGGCTCACTCCACACCCGATGTCGCCTCTCCGCTTTTCCTGGGGAACCAAACTAAGGCTCCCTGCGCTGATTCCTTTCGGCTCACTCCGGACCCGATGTCGCCTGTCCCGGAGCGATGCCGGTGCCATCCCCGTGCCCCCGGCCGCGGGCTCACCCCTCCTCCGTGGCGTTGATCACGTCGCAGATGTGCAGGAACTGTCCCCACTCCTCCGTCTGCAGCGACCCGAGCGTGGCCCGCTCTGAAAGGCCAAGGGGAGCCGAGGGTCAGCGGGTCAGCGCCCGGCGGGGCCAGCGGGGGCACCGCTCCGGGCTACTCACCGACCAGGCTGCCCACGGCGGTGCCGAACGGGTCCCGCGGAGCCTTCCCGAAAGCCATGGCCACTGCCGGCAGCGTCCCCCGGGCTCTGCTGGCCGCCAGCCCCGGCCCCGGCCCCGGCCCCGGCCCCGCCGCCGGATCCGGCCGCTCCCTCCGCCCCACCGGGCGCTCCCTTCCTGCGCTCGGGCGGGGCCGCCTGCAGGTTCTGATCCCGGCACCTCCAACCTCATCACCGCCCCCGCCCCCGGGGCTGGGTCCCACCGGAGCATCCCCCGGGATACGGCTCTCCTGGACACCCACCGGGGCACCTGGACACCCACCGGGGCTGGGTGCCACCGGGGCATCCCCCGGGGTAGGGCTCTCCTGGATACCCGCTGCAGCATGGGGTAGGGCTCTCCGGGACAGGGCAGGGATGCTCCCGGGCCGGGCTCAGCCGTGACTCGGGGCTGCCCCGTCCGGGGGCTCCGGTAGCCCAGCCCTGCCCGGCAGAGCCGCACGGACGGGTCAGCCCCTCAGCCCGGCCCGGACCCAAAGCACCCCTGACCTCCCCTGGGTCACACAGCCACGGGCTCATTTTCCTGCCGCATGGCCGGGGTTTAACTGCGAGCCCCGCGCTCAGAGGCAGCGGTGGCTCAGCCGCTCCTGGATGGGATTTCAGAACTGAATCCACGAGGAGCTCGGAGTTTGGTGAGGCGAAGCTCAGAAACACCCTCAGAGCCTTTTCTGCTGCTCTGGGATGGGATTTCACACCTGAATCCACGCTCAGAAACATCCTCAGAGCCTTTTCTGCTGCTCTGGGATGGGATTTCACCCCTGAACCCATGGATTCAGTGAGGCGAAGCTCAGACACACCCTCCGAGCCCGTTCCCTGCTGGTACCGCTGCACTCCCTGTGCTGACCCGGTTCGAACATCCTCACCCACCGCTGCACAGCCCCGGGGCTGCCCCTGCTCCTGCCACCTCCTACGGCTGCTCTCCAACCCCCGTGTTCTTCTTGATCCACGCATTTAAAAAGAATACACGCAAAGAACTCAAAGAAACAGGGGGAAAAAATTCCCGACGATGCATCCAAGTGACATTCATAAAGCCATCCTTTGTGTTCTGCAGGAAGCACTGACACCTTCCTCCTGCCACACACACTCCTTTCCACATGTGGGATTTTCTTTCTACAATTACATGTCCCTTCATCACAATTAATTGTGTCCCTTCATCACAAAGCCTATCTCACACCTGTACAATACCTGGGAACGAACAGAGGATGAATGAAAATTAAGATCTCAGCTGTAATTTTTGCTGTCTGAGAGCTGTAATTATTTCAGTATCACAGACGGATTCATATTAATTAGCCTTTTAGTAGAGCTTAATGAGTCATACAGTCAAGACACGATATAAGCAAATAAATTATTTGCCTGACATTAGAATTTAATGGATTAACAAAGCTCTATTTGCACTAGGAGAGTTTTTCTTAGGAGAAACTACTCTTACTTCTGTGTTTTGCAAAACTCTGTGGCCCCATCTACTGGATGGTTTTAACGTGAATGCGGGAGAAAACCACATTTTTTGGTGTACCTGCAAGTATCCCAATGAAAAACAAGTTATCAAAGAACTCTTAGGCAAGCTGATCATGTACCATGAATGTAGGAGTTATTTTCTTACTCAGCCTGTAGTAAATGGGTGGAATCCATCATGCAGCTCAGTGAGGCTCCATTTGAGACTGTTCTAATGAACACATCTCAATTTTCCACACTTTTGTTATCCTGTTATTTGGCTAAAAGCAGACACCAATTGTCAAAACAGGAGTCTGTTTATTTATTCTTGTTGACAGAATTTTGAAAGATATCCTGTAAACTTAGGTGTTTAATTCATTTGCTCTTTAATACTGGAACTGTAATGAGTGCCTATTTAAATTATCCCTTGTTAAACCTGCAATGTGAGTCAGATCTTGTTTCAAAGAGCATATTTTATTGAGCTAATCAGGGGAAAAAATTCCAGTGAAGCATTTTTTTCATTGGAATTTACTGATTAAGGTTATTCACTGAAATCAGCTTTTGGTATAGATCTCTGAACCCCTGGTGGGCTTCAGGTTCTGCTTGAAGCAAAACCTCTCTGGTTCTTTAGCCTTGTCAGGGCTGGAATCCTCAGAATTCATGAGCTGGTGGTCAAAGAGTCCCAGGAGAGCCCTTGTGCACTCCCTGCAATTTTACTATTCTTGAAAAGATTCTATTACATTTAATGATTACTATTAATGGATATTTTTTGCCTCTTGCAAGCACATAGAATGTGTTATAAAAAGAAAGAAGGAAGAGGTTAAATAACTTCTCTTTGAAAAATGTTTTGAAACAAAAGTGTTGAGTGGCATAACTTCTGTCTGTGTCAGCTCAGCAAACATGTATTATACCAACATAAGCAGTATTGTCAATGTGATTTCATTCGTACCAGAGATTTTGATGATGTTATGTCAATAACAAATAAAAAATCCCAAATTGTTATAGCTATGCAGAGATTCTTTTTTTAAATTTAGATTCACTGGCTTTACATTTCAGAGTTATATCTCATTAATTAACTTTAAAAAATCACACTTTTACCTTATTTAGGTTTCAGTCCTATTTTCAAAGAATCACATGCACACACAGAGGCCACTGAGTGAAATACTTAAACAGCGTATTTATGTCATTCATAAACTGATTTATGCTATTGATGTGTACCTGCTTTTATTTGTTATATGAAAATTAATAACCACTGTGATGATTTTTTGGTTTAGTTTAAAAATGAGAGATTCTGAAAAGGTCCTTATTCATCAGACATTAAGTGAGGAGCTGCAAAGTATTGTCTCCTCCATCTCCCAAGGGCTGTATTTACTCTCATTGCCTTCACCAGAAGCCCATTTTAGTGTGACTCTTCCTTGTTATCCAGTACAAGGGATGCAGTTGGTGGATTCTCACTGTGGCTCATTAGACAGATGCTGGTTACTGCCTGTGCTGGGAGCTTTACTTGAACAAACAGCTCCAGGGTTAAATCAAATCCCTTCTGCATCATCTCCATTAGCTCACTGCCTTCGGATAACAGCAAACCTCATCAGGAACTATTTGGGCAAATTAAATAATGTTTGAGATCCAGTCACACTAAGAATACAGAGCTGAATCCAAATATCTATTTAAGTAATTACTATTTTATAAAAAAATTTAAAAAAAGCATGTCCAAGTGCTGTTATGTCAGCAGCACATTTAATTTGCCTGTGTAGAAAAGGAACAAATCTGGCAGTGTCAGAGGGAGGTAGAGGCCTGCAGAGGGCAAGCTTGGTCAAGGAATCTCCTCATTTTTCATGCAGCAGCTACTGGAAGTGAAAGGTGGCTTAGGGAAATTCCTTCTCAGCCATATTGGTTTTTCTCTTTTACACACTGAGCTTCAGATACAGCTCATTAGCATTGCAATGCTCTCCTGCAATTTGAAATAATTAAAAAATAAATCTCAGTAAATGCAATGCCAAGCTCTCAGAAGGTAGGAGAGGGTCAGGGAGGTGACATTTTTGTGGATGAGAGTCAGGTTTTCTCACACCTGACTCCACTGCATTTCCTGGATCACATGCCCCAAGCAGCTCTCACTGCCCTGGGACTGTCAGGTGAAGTTGGACAAATCTGTATTTCTCCCCCTTCCAAAACACTGAGAAATTAAAATGATTTTTTTTTTTCTTTAATAATACACTACAGGAGTCTCAGCTAATTTGAAACTAAAATCATGTCTACCTTGTTTTACATCAGGCTGAGGCTAGAATCTTGTAGAAAAAAAGTATTTTACATCTTACATGGATTCTAGATTTATAGAGAAATTATGAAATTATTATTATACTGCAGAATACGGCGAGTCTTGACTTAAGTTTTCTGTAGTAGGGTAAATATTAAATATATCTTCTCCACTGGAAGGTAGAATCCTCAGATTGACTCTCACAGAAAAACTCACAAGGACTCCCTTAATCTTAAATTACAGGAATTGTAGATAGTTTTCTCATTAATAGGATGCAACTACTGTATATACATATTTATATACACATAAATACATATACATATATATATACACACTACTGCATATAAATTAGGTATGAACTTGGTAATTCAGATTTATAGCAAACTAACATATGAGAAGTTGGGAACTTTTCTATCATCAAAGGAAAGTGGCAAACAAGTGGTTCTCATTTAAGCTAACAATAAAGAATATATGAATTAGCCAAACTTCTCTTTGCTTTAGAGGCTACCTGAAGTTTATTTTGTGGGAGGTCCTTTGGGAATTTGGACAGTTGTAAAACACACTTGCCCAATTAAATCAGGAATAAATTTTGAGTTACAAAGCATTGGTGCATAGCAGGACACTGAGATTACACATGGTACACATTGCTATGTGCTACAATTTAGTTTAGTTTTCAAATTATTTAAGTTAATGATAAAAATTTCTTATATCTCACTCTGAGGTGCAATAAAAATTTCTCTGCCTTCAATGAGCAAGCTTGAAAAAGCTTAATTTGTGCACTTTTTAAAATTAAAAAATTACTTGATAAATGATGAGGTCTTCAGATTGATGTTTACATCTCTTAGTGTGCTGAAATGCAATAAAACTAGAAACAATTTTGTCTGTTGTTCCAAAACAAAACAAATCAGCCAATCTCCAAATCCTTATGTCTTAAATGTGTGGTATAAGAATTTGAGCCACAGGAATTAGCAAACATCAAACTTGAATCAAGCTGATATTTTCAATACCGGGAACAATCTTGATTAGTTGGGCACCATTGCAATTATCAGTGTGGAAATCAATCCTGGAAGAAACTCACATGCTCAATCTCTGCCCATTAGCAGCAGGTATGGCCTTTACCAAGGAGTTCATTTTTCTCTTTGTGACACTCCCACTGCCACCTGAAGTGCAAAACACCTCTGAGGAAGAGCTTAGTTCAGCACTGCTGCTTCTCATCTTCTTAGTGCTTAGAGAGACACAATAACTAAACACAGATCCTTTAAAAATACACATATAGAAAATAACTTTTGGGCACTGCATCCAAGTTAAATAATTTCAGCAATATTTGATTGCCCACAAATAGTTGTGCTGGAACAAACATCCAAAAGCTTCATGGACTGGCAGAAACTCATCACCCACAGAGCCCTGGTTCCAACCCAAGCCTTCTCCAAGCCATGCCGTGCTCACAGCCCCCTTCTGTCCTAATTAACCAGGAGAATCAGCTGAGCTCTCTGCTGGACTTTAATCACAGCATTATTAATTCATGGGGGGAAAAATTGACAAATGTTTCAGGTTGGTTGTAGCAAAAGGCAGGTGCTTGGCAGAAAAAACTCAGGAATGATTAAACAAGTGAGTGGTGGGGGTTTAGCTGCTTTTCAGTGAGCAGTGTTCATAGGACCAGTTACTCTTACAGTGCAAGGGGACTTCTCAGCATAAAAATAAAAAATTGCAACAGGTTTGGCTCTGTTTTTTAAAAAAGTTTATAAATATGTCTTCTTAATTTGGTTTCTAGCTTTTGCTGGGGTCATTTTGCGCCTCTTTCCTCTAAAAATAAAACTACAAATATTTTAGGATGCTAATTTAAGAAAAATTGTGTGATGCCAAGGTAAACAATGAAACTAGTTGGTTACTCAGCAACTGTTGTTACACTGAGCATCTCTCATGAAGAAAATCACTAATTTTCATTTCTTATAAGGGATAACAAATGTCATAACTTTACTAATAACTTCAATTGCCTGACAAAACAGTTTTAATGAAATAAACGCATTACAGCAAACACAGGCGGGGCCCAAAAAGATGCCAAGGTCAGGATTTTAAGAAAAACAAGAAGAAACTAGTGCCATGATTCTGAGCTCTCCATCAATTATTCTGTTCCATGGGAGACCTTCTCCAAGGTCTCACTGAGTCTCATCCATCGTGGTGACATGGAGAGTGTCTGGTGAACTGAGGAGAGAGGCTTTCAGCAGACTGTGAGGTCATTTGGATGCAGGTTCTGTCTGCTGGGGTGCTTTTCTGCCTGAGAAAAAAAAAGTTACAGGGTTCTGTATGCTTTGTGTTTTTTTTTTTTTGTTTGGGTTTTTTTTGTTTGTTTTGTTTGGTTTGGTTTGGTTTTTTGTTTTCTTAAACTAGCATACATATGAAATTTATGGCTCCATCCTCTTCAGAAATCCATTTTGTGTTTTGGCCATGTGTTAGTTCCATATAAATATGAGAAAGCGTTGGGATTTCTCTAATGTTTTTGTTTTTTCTTTAACAAAACAACAGTTTAAACTATGCTTCTCATCCAAGTGTATCCAAAAATTATTCAAAGACAAAAAAATCATTAGGTTTCATTTGAAGCATGCAGAACCAGATAACACAGACAATTTCAGAAGTAGAATTTTGGACAGTTTTGATTCGGACAAGTCAGTATTTGCCCACCAGGAGTATTTTTTTTGAAAAAATTTCCCATTGCCTGCAGGTTTTATTACACATTAATTACCTCTCAGCTAGGAAGTGAAAAACCCAACCCAAAACCTCTTTCCACTAGTGGAGACAGTTATGGGGACCTGCCAAAAAACTCCACTTGAAAGGCACTACCATTGGAGTGCAGGATGTAGAGAAATTTCTGCAACTTATTCAATGGAAAGAACCAGATGTGTATCTGCCAGTTAATAGAATAAACAAATAAATGCAGATTTTAATGCTGTAACTCAGTGAAAGCTGAAGAACATCTTTCTCTGTTTCTAAGGGAGGCAAATGTTCACCTGGGTTCTCTAGCTGGACACAGAAACAAAGGCTGCTTGTGGTTGGATTGAACCTTTTCAGTACAAAGGATTCAGATTTCTTTAACTTCCACCATACCTGTGTGTGGTCAGTGCAGGTGGCTCTGACAGTTGTTAATCTGGGGCTCACAGATGAGGCCTAAATGGAGATTTGTGTCACCTCTATGCCATCCTGAGCCTCTAGTTTGTGGAGCAGAGGAACACTCACCTTTCTCAGGGATTTCCTTTGCACTGCAGGTTTATAGAAACTGTTGGATGGTGACTTGTCACAGAGCCTGAGCTCACTGAAATTACCTTCAGTAAGGAGACAAATTGCAGGAGGTACATCCTGTGTATCAGGGTGGAATTAGTGCTGGTTGCTGCTCTGAAACTTTGCATCAAAATCTCTGAATCTCTGTTCAGAACAGCTGTAAACCTCAGAACACACTCCCTGCTTTGGCTGCACCTCCACACGATGTTTTTGGCAAACAGTGCAGTACATTTTACCCGGGGAGCTGGAGCAGTGGTATTTGCAAGTAATTTAATGCTGTGTAAAACACTTATCATTAGGTCTAAAAGGCACAGTTCATGTGCTGCAGGAATCCCACTGCTGTTTCCAAAAGCAGAGGATGGTTTGGGATGCACTGTGCATGCTCACTCTAAGAGACAGCACAAATCCTGTAGACAAACTGGAAATTTCTGCTTGTCTGTACTTCATCTTTCACCACAGCTGTCTCTGGGTAATGATGCAGTAATGTCAGCAGTGGAGGGTTGCTTTACTTAAATATTTAATACAGAAGAGTATCAAAATTATTTGCTGATTTGCTCTTTCCACCATGATCAATATGTCAGAGGTCTTCCCATACTAGACCATCACTCCAAGTCTGCTTGGAGACAAATCACTCCTGGAAACACCCAGTTCTTCCATAATTTCTACTAATTCAATACACTCATTTTTCCTTGCAATGACACTCATTTATATGCATTCCCTACTTCTGATCTTATGAGCAGAAAGGCTCCCACGTGGTACACACAGCTCTGCTCAAAAAGAAATGCAGAGTTGAACTGTACTTTTGGCCTCTCAGCTTAAGAGAATCACACAAAGCCTTGGCTTTGCACTAATGCTTTCTAAGCACCACTGCTGAATTTTGGTAGGGATTTCACATCCAGTAGATAAGGAAAGATGGCTGGGGCTTTCCCTGCATGTTTGGTTCCATACAAAGCCCAAAGCCAGGAGCTATCCCTGGTTTGGTGCAGGTTGTTCTCATCACTAAGGACAGCCCTGGGCTCCCACTGACACTCTTGATAAATCACTTATTTTCTGGCAGCTGTGCTTTAAGAAGCTTTTCAGATCCAGCAATAAGTAACTCAACTATAAATTGCCACACTTCTCTCAAATTGAGATTTTGTGTCAGAAAACGGTCCTGAATAGTCGAAGTAGATATCAATACCTGTCATGGGTCAAATGGGAAGAAGAGGAGAAGATGAGAATGAAGAAAATGCTATCAAGTGTAACAGGAAGCAAATAACTTTTTAGCTCATGGTGAGATGTCATTTGACAAGACAGCATCCTGCAGGAGAGAAGCATGAAACTTGTTTCCTGATGCACTGCATGCATGCTCACACACTCACCTTCCTCAGATGCTTGTCCTCTTGTATTCTGCAGAATTTGCCCCAAAACATTTCTCTCATTTCACAGAAGGCCCACCATACATTCCTTATTTGATTTAATATTTCCTCGCCTTGTTTCTCAGTTACTTTTGGCCTCTAGAATCTTTGCCAGGCCCATTCACTTATTCCTGGAACTATGTTCACAATAAAGATTTCTGCTGTAATGAACTGAAGTACAAAGCCACCAAAAAGGCACTGACACCATTGTTTTTTTGACCAGTTGCTCACAGAGCATCTACAGCCAGGCTTTGCATCAGTGCTGTGGAAGTGCTTGTTCTGCAGTCTTGTCTGCAGGGCAGACCTTTCCAGACTGCCATATCTGCACACAAGTGCCCCCCAGGCAGCTGCACCTGTACGGATCAGAGACCAGACCATCACCCCTGAGGAGCTCAAACCTTCCCACTGCACTCACTTGGAACACACTGTGGTGCTCAAGCTCTGAGCAATTATAAATGACAGCACTGATCAATTTTAGCTCCTTAGATTTTCCCCATTGCTACAATAATGAATGCTTTACACTCCTTAATCCACTTCCCTTTCAATCCCACATTGAAGTTCTGAAGCAACAATAGGAAGATTAAATGTTGGAGTTGTTAATTTCTCCAAAGTCCCTCTTATGATTCCTATTTCCAGAGAATTGATGCTTGAAACATGCTCTCAGCTGTGGCTTGACCAGAGACTGGAAAATTTTGCTTCCATGCCTGCCCACAAAGCCTTTTGTCATGACTGAACTGAATTTCTTGGCCCCTAATTTCCACCTGCCTTGAGGAGCAGTAAGAAACTGGTGCTCTGCTGTTACTGTCAATAGCAACAGAGGATTCTCACTGGACATATGGAGATTTATGCCTTCTTCCATAGAATTCTAAAAGCACATAGAAATTATGTGAGGGTGCTGAGGGTGCCTCCTTCGTGTGCAGCCACTGTGTTTTTAATTCTGCACTCCATGCATTGAGCCTTTCTCTCTGAAGCATTCTGTGGGAAGCCTGAGCATTGCTGGGATTTGAACTTTGTTAGCTACCTGTAAACCCTTATTTTTATCTAGATAGAAGGAATTTGGCCAAAGTTACACAGGAGACCTGTTGTAAATTAGGGAATTGAGCCTAAGCCTCTTATATCTTAGAGGAGCAGCCTGACTGCTGCTTTCAGAAGAGCTTCAGTACATTACACCAGCTAAGTGTCTGGCTCAATCACTGTTCTGTGGATTACCAGAGGGCAGATTAACTGCAGTCTATTGAATTTTTAAAACATAAAATAAATACCTCCTATAAGCTCTCAACAGGTTTCTCCTAGCAAGGTTTTGAGGAATTTCCACCTTCCTATTTCTGCAGGAGTATAAATGCACAGAAATTGATAGTACATGAACCTACCTAGTAGTAGAGCAGAGCCTCATAACATTATTTATGGCTAATGAAAGGCAATGTCATTCCTGACATCTCAGATAAATCATGTTTTCCATTGCTATACACAAATGGACTAGAATATAGTTAGCATTTAGTCTGCTAGGCAAGAATAACCTCAGCCCTTTCAAATTGGAATTCTCTAACCACCCATGAACGATAACACGTTGTGCATATACCATCAATTTTCTGACTTTGTGGGGATGGGGACTGAAAGCAGGGCAGACAGAGCATTTCATGCAGTGCCTTGTTATAATTTCTTTCTTGTCAGTCTGTGCCTACCCTTCACCTGAACCAAATCCCTTTCAGCTACAGCTGATAATGCAACACCCACAGCTCAAGGTCAGTACCTGGAAACTGGTGCTTGCTTTTGACTGGCCTCACTTGAATGGTATTAAGCTTCAAGTGCTGCTTAATCTTAGCTTTGACTCGGTTCAGGTTAACAATGCACCTCTTGTGAACGGGGCACTTGACCCTCCTTGTTCCTGTTGCTCGAACCACTTGCAGAAAATGTGCAATATTATTAGCAGGCTTTTGAATACAGGTGTGTTTACCTGCACACCAGCAGGGTGACTGCTGGTTTCTCGGTGTTTTACACCAGTTCTAGTTTTTGAAGTAATTCCTGTGGCACTGGAATACAGATATAATAAATGGGAATTAATTCTACTGCAACAACCTGGAACAGCAGTGCAATGGTGAGAGGTGCCATGGCATAGATGCAGCTCACAGCACACTGGTGGTGCTGAGACTGCTCCACAGAAGACAAAAAAAAAAGGAATTTTTCCATTGCTCTTTTAATCCTTTTATTTCTGAGGCCTCAAGGTGAGTCCAATAGAGCATAGCTAATTAATCACACCTCTGATCTTTACCCACTGTGTGGCTGCTGGAGCCCTCACATACACCCAAGTGAAGCTGCTGCAATCCCAACACCTGCACACCTGTGTGAGGGAATTCTTTCCAAATCCTCTCTGTTCAACACAGACCAAGACCTTTATGTCTGCACATATGTAAAGCTATATTTAAAACCCCAGCTCAACTGCAAAGTGAAAGAGCCAAACCCTTTGAGGAAACAGTAATGACCTTTGCTGGTGCATAGTTTGCTTTGCCCAAGGATGTTTAACTTCTTGGTTTAGTCAGTCAGTTTGGACAACTCAGTTTGCCAAGTCCTTTGTAATTTTCCTTCTCCTTATGAACATAGTTAATATTTAGTTATCAGTTGAGGCAATCTTTATTCTCCTGTAATTTTTTTTCAGTTCTTTCTATATTTTTAATGACTGGTTATAAACAAAAATTCCAGAGAATATTTTATATTTTTAAGCAGAAAATCTTCGTGCTTAGCCCGTTTCCTTTTTAAAAAGAAACTTACTAAAGGTTTCATTTTGATTAGGAGCACCATCCAACAAACCTCTATAAATAGTCAGTCATTCAGTACATTCTCTACATTCCCAAATAAAAATGTTTTGCTTCATGTGTGCTTTATCTAATGTAAAATATATTTTTTCTAGTCAATACACGTTTCTGTAGCTGCACCTCTTAGGAGTTACACTTCAGATATTCACAAGTTCCTACTTTGAGCATTAAGGAGTCTTTGGACTATCCTCAGGAGTCAGAGTTTTTCCTCAGGATGAGGCATCACATGAAATTGTGGCATATCCATGAGCTTGGTAATGTGGAGAACTTCAACTTTTCATCATTACTAATGATTTTCCAAATATTTCTCTACATTCCTGACATCAAGGTAAGAACAGCAGCCCCTGACTGCTGAGGAATATTTTTGGCTGATTGGCAAAACCTTAGCAAATACAATCCTGTTGTGCAGCACCTTCTCTTCCTCTTTTAATGCACTGGGACTACCTCTAAATATAGACACATCCAACTTTTACTCAGAAATGGTATTTAATGTCCCAAAATTACTCACCAGGACTCTGTTAAATCAGAGATAGTGCAGTGCAGATTATAAATTATAAACCAGGAGGCAGGACCCAGGACTCTTGGGATCTTCCTTTAAAGCTGCCTTGCAGTGGTCTCAGGGAAGATAGAAAAAATAATCACTCACTTCTATGATACAATTTACTCATCTGAAAAAAATGAGATAACTTCACTGGTGTACTTCACAGGCACTGTGTGAGTCCTCAATAATACTTGTGAAACTACACAGTGATCTCTTGGCAAGAAATGTTCTGATGGAGCCCAGATCTCAAAAATTGCTTTCAAATCAGGGAGTGAAAAGTGTGCACTGGACAGACATGGATGGTGCTGGACTTATTGTCACTGTGGTGCCTCTCTTACTGTTTCATCTTCTTTATTACCCCTTTCAGGGCCTATTTTGATGAGCTAGCATTGCCTAATACTTTTTCCCCCCCTCCAAAATTTCACATGTCCTCCTTAGCTCTGCTCCCTTTTCCCTTTTTCACAGACTGCTCATTAATTGCCTTGGCAGTGAGTAAAGTGTAAGTACTTTTAGAAGGTGGTTTCTGGTTCAGTGGCCATCAGCTGATGCTGTCAGAGCTGCTACCCTTCAGCTGGGAGGGAGCAGCAGCTTCACTCACACCACCCCTCACCTGCTGCAGGCTGGAGGGGAGCCAGCATGGAGCACTCCCTGCACAGGACACTGCCAGGAAACTTTATTCATGGGGATTCCCATGAACTGGTCATGAAATTAGACTACTCAGATAACTGTGATATCACACACTGAGGAAAATAATCAGCTTTTGAAACAGCTCAGTGTGGAGCTGGAAGATTTGTGGTTGTCCAGGTACACCCCCAGGGCTGCCAGGAAGGATGGGGCAGGCTTTAGGTGAGGACAGGAAAATGAAGGATCATTTCTGCTGTAAAATATAAAAACATGGACAACCACCTCTCTCTTTTTCTGCAGCATGCTAGAGAACTAACTAGGATAATCTCAGAAGTTTAATACCATACTTGAGTGTTGAACTATGGCCTCCTAAATACAGAAAAAAGGTCCTGTTATATCATTGGCTGCTTTCCTTAAATCTCCTCTTTTTTTTTTCCAAAAGGCACTAAGAACTTACCTTCAGCATGTGGTTTAATCCTATTAAAATTCACTGAGTTTAGGCATATAATTTAGTAACTTAGATTCTTAAATGGAAAAAAATGAACTTAAATTCTTAAATGAAAAAAACCTAACCCCAAAACTTGTTTGTTCTCTTGCTTTATCAATATCCCTACGTAAGGTCTGCATGTTAAAAGAACAACTGCCCCATAAACAGAAACATCAAAAGGAAATAAAATTATTTTAGATTGATTGAATACTGCATTTGTTAAGGATGTGCAAAAGCAAGTGCATGGTTACAGTGCCATGTCCTTTCACAGATTCCTGATGGAAGTCAAATCTAGTGGAAGATTTACTTACTGTGCACAGCAGGATACTACTCAGGGATAGAAATTCCTGGTATTTCTTACATGTTTCAAATAAATGGCAGATTGATGCATTTTGATTAATAAACATTTGGGAAAGAAATCATCTCCACACACTTCAGCTGTGTGAGCAATGAAAGAACGTGTGAAGACACCATTTACTCTTCCTCAGAATCCTGGCAAGAGTTTCAGGCTTCCTTTTCCTTTTCCCATGTCCCACAGGGTCAGTGCACTCTGGAGTCCTCACACAGCTCCTTCCACAGGCAGCAGCTCCTCTTCCAGCACTGCCCCTTGCTGAAGCTGCAATGTCATCCCTTTTATTCTGATTTTTAGTTATAGCTGTCTTTTTTTTTAATAATAAGTATATATTTGGCCTGTAGTGCAGTATTTTCTGCCTGCTTTCAGTCCTTTTTAATGCCTTCAAGGTGCTGTGGAAATAATGATGATTTTAGCCAGGGGATTTTAGGGAATAAAAAAATAATCAAAAGTTATCAAATGCTCAACACTTCCCTTTAAATGCTGCTTGAAATGAGAGAATTTACTTTTATTTCCAAACAAATTTCCATCCAGAAAATCTTCTGTTTATGGATAGGGAAATGCTGGAATTGAAAGCAAAGGTTCATTTTGCTAAAGCAGGGGGTTGGATTAAAGGCTCTCCAGAGGTCCCTTCCAACCCCAACCACTCTGGCATTGAAATGGATCCAGTTCCACCAGAGACACGAAAAGACTTCAATTCAGAACCAAATCCATCTGTTGGAAAACAAGGAGTCTCAAATGAGCCCAGGTGGAGTTCTGTGCATACCTGGGGCCAGCTGGGCTGGGGAATTGGGAATTGGGAACTGGGAGTGGGGTCCACGCTGCACTCCCAGCCTGTGCTGGGCACTTCTGCCAAACCAGGCTCAGATGCAGCTTTTGGGACCTGAATTGGCACCTTCACACAGAGCTCTGCAGCCTGTGGGCGTGGAGCAGAGCAGCTCAGGGAGCTCTGATGCTCTGTGGAAGCACCCCCAGACACCTGCATCTTTCTCTTGGATCCAGAGAGATGATTTGGTGAAGAAACAGCTGAAATAGCAAAAAAACCAGAAAACATCTGTGGCACTGGACCTGGTTTCCAGGCTTTCTGCAGTGGTTAGTGCTGCTCAAAGCAACATGTGCAGTACATTTCCCTTACTTGCTAAGGGCAACTGGATTTGCTCACCTGCTGGGGAATTTATGTCCACATCAGGTTCTTTCAGACTTCAATCACTGTGCATTTCCTCTGGAATGTTTGCTTTGTGTTGGTTACCTGTTTTTCTTATTATTTGCTACAGGGTTACAGAGTGTGGGGGTAGGAGGATGGAGGGACAATCCTACAAGGAAAAGGAGCTGGAGACTGCATTGACTCCACCACGTTTTCCCTGGGGCACAGCAAGGGAATCTTCTATTTCTGACTTCCACCTCCTGATGCAGACTGAAAAAACAAACTGAGAGATGCTAGTTGTGGAACTTAGTGCAGCAATGAATCCTAAAGTGAGGAAAATTGTATCAGGATCCCTAAAAAATAGAACTGAAGATGAAAGAGGCAGCAGAGAGACTTAAGAGACCAGACTGGCAAAAATCCACTCATAGTGACACATTTAAACTGCATAAAAATAAACAGCAGCTCTTCCAACTCTAGCCTAGAGGCAGACCACAGGGACAGACACTTGTTTTCCCACTGGCATAAGAAAATTAATACTGCTTCTGCCTTACCTCTTCTTTCAGTTCTGCTGAAGTACTGACAGGGCAAATTCAGTTTTACTAGAGAAACAGGAAGAATTTAGCAACAGAGTTAATACAGAAAGGTGATGAAAGATCAAACTCATTCACATCTTAAATTTATTTTAAGCGTATTTGAAGCACACATAGAATTTTTATCTAACCTACAACATCCCACAAACAGAAATAAAACCTTCCTGAAAAATTTCTGGATGATTGCACAGTAGAAAGGATATACTCAAGCAGCTGGGCAGCAGGAGAAGAATGTCACACACATCTCCTGGTTTTGTAACAAAGACCAGAAACATCAGATTTAATTTCAGACCACCTTGTTTCAATCAACTCTGCTTTTCCTCTGTGCACATGCTTCCTCTGAGGGCTTTCCTGCTAAGACTCTGCATCAGCAGCTTGGGTTTAAGTCTGCATCCAGCTGGTTTTTATAGTAGTAAACACATTGGAAGCTACAAAGACACAGTGTGTTTCTTGCTGCCCTGCTTATCAGTCACAGCCAACAATTTATAGCTGCACTTGACAAAAGAAATTAAACTAGTACATGTTCTAAACAGTGCAGGAGTAAAATGATTCTATTTTAAGGTTTTGGCACAAAACCTGGTTGTGTGTCAGGTAAGATGAAAAATTACTACGTCTCAATTTTCCGAAAAAGTTTTAAATTACTTACTGAGAATTCAGCCTTCAGCCTCAGAAAAGTCAAAACTGCTGTGTTAAATTATCCACATGAAACAGGATATGCTGAATTACTTTGATATTAGAACAGAAGCTCTGTTATTGATGGGGCTACAGACCCTCAGGCTGATCCTTTTACTTACTAATTTTTACTTTTTAAAAAATTTTAATTACTTTTACTAATTTCTTTTCTGTAAGCAGTATGTTTTGTGTTGCTGGAGAGAAGATTTAGCCACATTTCTACAAACCTTTCTTCCCACAGATCATCAGCACAGTTGATTATAAATTGTCACAGGCATTTCTTCTATAGATAAACCAGAGTGGAAGGCAGGGTTAATTGTAGTGCCTCCAGCCACAGGATTTCTCTTTTCAATAACACTGCAGTTGTCTTGGGCTGTTAAATACTCCTTACAGCTGCTCTCATAGTGGTTCTTTGGGAAGTGATGCTGGAGATGCTTTGCTGGAGCCCTGGCAGCTGTGGATGCTTGCAGGCAGAGCTGGCTCTTCCAACCTCTGCTTCAGCTTCATGATGGGGGTGGAATGTGAATCACTATTAGCCAGACAATGTGCATATATCCCTCATTAACTCTTTTCCTAATTGTGATAAATCCTCTTTAAATTAGCTTTAAAATGCCAGTGCTGTAAACATTCCCTGTTCCTGTTTTGTCTCGTGGGAGGATGATGTTTTCCAGCACCAGGAATTGCTATTTAATTACTTCGCTATTTAACCAAGATTAAAGTGAAGACTTGTAGGGATCATGTGCACACAAATATTATTATAAACAGATCCCTTTCCAGAAATACTCTATAAAATTTGCAGAGCAGCACTGTGTCAACAGCCACAGCAGAATCATGGAGGGGAATCTTTTGTGCTGCATGTAAGGAAGGTGTAGAGGCTTGAATATTTTGTTATTTAAACAAAAGGATTATAAGTCCAACCAGCAGCAGCACCAAGCAAGTAATGAAATTACTCTTTGGGGAGGGCTCAGTGTACATTCTTAAACAGGCTGAAAATTAGCCACAACTCCTTAAGAAATCTGCTTGGAACAAAAGCCAAATTTAAATTCTGAAGCCAATTTAATAATGTGGAATACACCTTAAGATTTCTGATTGAAGTTCCCTCAACTCATTTGGTTTAGGCCTTTTTTTAGTATCTAAAGTTGGCATTTTACCTTGTGCACGTTTCTTTACCTCTTTATTGCATTCAGTTTAGTATTTTATTCCTGTTTCAAATGTAATACATTTATATATCCCAACCTCTCTGGATGATGGCAGATAAAACAAAAGCTGCACACAACACCAAGTCTGCTTTGGAGCTGCCAGGCACAGTCTGCTATTGCTGCAAGCAGCAGCAGCCCTGTCACCAGCTGATTCCTTTGATGAGGAAGGCTGGAGGTTTTTTGTTTTTTTTTGGGAAGAGCTGTTTTGCAGCATCCCTCTAAACTGCCTGAGCAGAATGTACAGCAGGAGAACAGAGACAGATCCAGCCATGTTATCCTGAGCCAAATTCAAGAACTGTCATTTGGAATTTGTGGTGCTTCCTGACCTTTTGAAAGTGTTCCCCAGGCAGCTGCAGGAGGATTTAACAGATCCAAGAAGTGTCCAGTCAGCACAGGACCTCTGCTGCCTCTCAGGGGCTGGGGTTCTCCTGCTGCATCCACAAGCATGCCACAAAAAACTCCCCCAAAATTCTTTAAAGAACGACACTTTTGAGAAAAGTGAAGATGTTCTTCATGGCCAGTCCTTTTTCTCTATGGCTCATGATGTCCCAGCTACAACAGACTGGCCACTCTCCAGTGCTTCATCAAAATGGGTCTCTGTGCTTCATTAACATCTGTCAGACACAGTTTATTCCTTTTTTCTTTCATCCTGCCTCTGGAGAGCACCATGTGAGACATGGAGTGCTCTGCTTTATTTTCATGGGGTGCACGTGCTTCTAGCTTTTTTTGTCCACTGCTCTGTATTCAGTGAGGAAAAGATATTCAGAGATGCCTGGTGGGTTTCAGTAGGGAAGATGGGAAGGTCTGTGGGAATCATTTACTCTCAGTACATTGCTTTGCAGCCTCAGACCAGCAGCCAAGAAAGTTCTGCCTTGAGGGGACATTGCCTTGCACCACAGAGGGGTTTGTGCCAGGAGGACAAATCCTCTCAGGTCACATTCTCAGGCCTAGGAGCTCAGGATATTTTGTAAGTCATAGCAATGTCTTGCAGCAGTAAAACTAAATATTTTTATGGCTCCTGGGAAAACCTGAGTATATTGACATGACATTGCAAAGGTAAATAGCACAGCAGTGCAAAGCCAGCTTCAGGTAGAGAACTGGATCCTATCTACACCAATACTGTTCACTTAAACAGCAGCATTTTGTTTGTTTCAAACACTACTGACAATGGACTTTGGCTCATCTGTGAAAAAAATGGGAGTGAGGAAAGAGAGAAGATTTTGCCTAACATTGGATGCTCACTCATATGCCAAGGGCCAAACACCCTTCCAAAACAAACCAGGCAGCAGCTGTATTTATTAAGAACCTAATTTGCCAGACACTGAAGTTTATATCTTACTTGTATAATGTTGAGTGTTGCTTTTATGTAGCATCTCCGTGTGACAAACTGATGAATGTCAGACTGTCTGCAAACAAGAAATTGCTGTCACAGCCACAAGAAGGTGTGAATTCCTTTAGCTGCACTGGAAATGGCAGCCCTGTGTTTAGGAAATAACCCTGTCTTGACTGAGGAGTGAAAGGAGAAGAGCCTTAGAATTGGGGAGCAAGGTTGGAAGGAAATGGATACAATTAATTGGGCACTGAGCAGGATAAAATAAATGCCTGGAAAGATGTACTGTTTACACATGGCTGTGTGAGATCCACTGTTGGCTGGGAAAGGCAGCTCTGCTTGGACTTTAGGAAGTGTGTGCTCTCTCTAAGGAAAGTCACTGCAAGCTCTGGTGGATCTTGCCACAAAGAAAAAAAATATTAAAAAGTATATTAAAAGCTCCTAACCATTATTGATTTTTATCTTTCCTTGACTAAGGGCTGTGACAGACCCAAGTAGTCTTTCTTTTTTCCCATTACCATCTCAAATCCCAAGAAGGCCAGACACCTGCACAATTGGTGTGGGTGGTGGGCTCTGTACCAGAACTGCTTCCCTGTATAAACCAGGGTGAAATGATCCTGCAGTATTTCAGACTATGACCTTTCAAGTAGACAGAGCCAATGATTTTCAGTCAATGCTTCCTCTGCTTGATTTAGAAGCCCATTCAGAATGTGTAAAAAGGCCAGTTCATTGTGGCAACTCATTATTCCACTGTGCTGCTACATCCTGATAGATAACAAATGTGACCTTTGCTACAGAAATAGGTTGTTGTGGGCAGTAAAAGTTCACTTTGAGGGACACCATGAATGCTAACTCTCCTGCAGACAAAGATGGCATGGGGGCAGAATTTCCAATCAATGCCCAACTTCACAAGCCCACTGAAAACCTGGGTGAGAAAACCTTTGCTGTCTTCCTATCCAACAGCCAGGACTGAGCACGGGAGCCTTAGGCCTCAGTTTAGTGTCCTGTGTGCCCAGAAAAAAACCCCACAAGTTACTTTATTTTTGTTTGATGAGGTGAGGATCAGTTGAAATTAAAAAAAAACAAAAAAACAAACACAGTGAGCTCATTCTTACATCTAGAAATCCCCTGGCCAATTTGTTGGTCTCAACATTGAAATTGTGTCCTCAGAATTCTGGTTGCAGCTGATGATGGTGAGCACTGAAAAGTGGAAATGCAACTCCATGGAAAGTTCAGCCCTGAAAACAGTGTGCCAATAGTTTCTAAGGAATGCACTAATTATGGCAATGTTCAGTGGTTGCCTATTCAGAAAATTAGTTCCAGGCATAAAAATTTGATTCTTGCTATTCTTCATCACATCAATTTTATTATAATATTATCTGACTTGGTAAAATGAGATATTATTTATTCTCAGGACTTTTTTTCAACCAGGCAATTAAACAAAAGTTTGGATAATCCATTTCACAAAGTTTCATAGAACAAACAACAATACTATCCAATACCTATCAAAGTCCAGAGCATATAAGCTCACAAAAATTTCTTCTTTGCTCCTCATTTCCCTATTAAATTCAGGTACTTCTGTTCCCTGCCTTCTAAAAGAAAACAAACAAATCCCCTGATGAAGCCATGGGTGAAGTGTGACCACAAATTCACCTGCAAGAACTGATGTGCCAGAGAAGACTGTCCAGCTGAAGAACACACTGGCCACCACTCCACAAAAAAACCAGCATACAAACTCATCAGCAAATTAAACATTCTCTCCAAGAGGAAGGTCTTTGGCATTCTAGAAATCATTACTGGTGTTTGCTCTTTAAGGCTTGTGTGGTTGAAAATATTTTTGGCTGCAATTCCACTTCGTATTGAGCTGATATTTTCATTGATGCACATCCATGGTCTCTCTCTTCTTAGCCCAGCTCTAGAGCTGGTCAAATTACGTTCTCATTACATCATTAAGGCAACTTTTTATTTGTGATTGAAAAATCCATAGCTTTGTGAACAGCTGAAACGCTGAAGTTTGATTTCTAGGAATGTGTGCCTTGAAGTTTGGCTCTTGTTTGGGTGCTCCAAGGGTTAATGAGGATGGTACTCCTGTGGCAGCATTGGTTTGGTGGGAAGCAAGTCCCATTGAAAGGCTGAAGTACTGAATCCCCAAAATTACTTAAAAACTACATCCTTAATAACCACAAGACTCAGTTATCCTTCCTGACACAGTGTCAGGTTGCTCATTAAGCACTGGTCATTACAGTAACCCTGCTGCCTTGCTATACACTGCTAAAAAGAACTATTAACTTGGCTTCCTCCCAGACCAGCTCATTCCAGGGAAGTTCCTTCTGTTAGATTTCTTGTTGTGAAATCCCTTTTAATCTGCTCACTTGGATCTGCTCTAAGGTCAGTATTTTTGTGGAAGAGAAAAAAAAAGATGAGAAGATGGAATTTTTAGCACTTATACTTCCCTTGCTGACATCCAGATGTGCTGTGTGAATAGACCCACAGAGCTCTGGGCAGGATTTTCAGAGGTGTAAGAGTGATTTAGGAACTCAAATCCCCTCAATGCTCAACGGGTCTCTGTTCCTATTAGACCCCTGCAAACCCAGCTTTACTCACTGCCCTGGTACGCTTGCCCAAATTCTCCTTGGAAGCAAGAGTTACATTAATTTTGTAGGTTAATACAGCAGAATGACAGCTACTGTGAGCTTGGAGCCTGAATACAAGAGGAATCTTTATTCCAAAATGCTTTTTTTACACCAAAACACCAAAATAAGTAAGAAGGTGCATAATCCTTTGCTGCTTTTGCTTTTTGGAACCAGAGGAAGAGATACTTGAGAACAAATGATCAGAGATTTAAAATATTCTATTTTAAATACCACTTTTCTAGCAAGAACCACACTGCATCTGGCTTGGGCCATGTCTCACCATTCAAATTTCAAACCTCCTTTATTTACTTCAAAGAGCTCATCAAATCCCAGAATTTCTACATTGCAAAACACTTCTACACACCTATTAATCTATGTTGAAACAAAAACACAAGAAAAACACCCAAATGTCCTAGAAATAAAAGAAATTGGGTATGAAAATTGCTGTTTGGTATATCATTTAACACTTTTGTTGTCCTGCATTTTTCATATTTTTTCATGGCAGGCTGGTAGCAGTGATTCATTACATGAAATCAGAACATTACAGGTTCAATCCAGAAGCATTTGTCTTGCTGACAGGGAAGGATCCTTCAGGTCACTGAGCCACTTCCCTGAAACTGCAGGAAACTGCATCAAACACATAAGCTGGAGATATCCTCAGCAGCTTAACTCCATTCAGCTCTGTAGCATCATATTTATCAAACCCTGGCTATCCCACAATGAAAGAAAATCTGTCAGAGGTAAAGAAAAGCCTCAAAAGTTAATCTGTGCTCCAAATCTATGTTATAAAACACAGAAGTATTGACAATGCACCAGGTCCTGGCACTGGCACAGACTTTGTGGGGTTCCACAGAAACAAATGTTCAAATCAGAAATGTCTGGTTAGTAGAAAACCCTGAACTTAAGGGCAAGACATTCATATCCAAATGTGTTGTCTTCTCTGCAGGGTCATTTAAAAATTAAAATCCCTTGCTTCAGTAACCTCAGTGCTGCTGAGAACAACCTTGTTGCTGTGTAACACACTATGAACTTAAAAATGTTCATGTCTTTGTGAGTGATACCTTATCATGTCCATGCAATCTCCAATGAAGGAAAAGCCACACCTTTCAGGAGTCCAGAACTGTTACATGACTGATTTTGAGATGCTGCTGATGAGAATGAGTTGAACTACTTTAAACTTTAAGCATCATCTCAACATCAAGAATTTGTTGAGAGTCCTTCAAGGAAGAGCAGATGGCCTGGCAGAGAAACACTGCTTACCTGAAAGTGCCCTCTTAAGCTCTAAGAGCATCAGCTGCACTTCACTGGTCCAGAAGATGTCCTTGTACAGAACTCACATCCAATTCTATTTGTACAAGTCTCTTTCCTGAGCTGTGTTCTTCTATTTCTTGGTCAAGTGAAAACAAAAACCAACCTAACAGAATTTGTGAAATGAGCAAAGGCACTCATCTGGATCTATTGTCTCATCAACAATAAAACTGATTTATGTACCCAGCTCCAAAGACTCTTTTGAAGAAGGTATGTAAATATAAAGAGAATTATATCCTATAGCCAGCTTTCAGGGAAATCTGTGTAAGGGTGAGTGTAATAAAAATAAATTTTTATTCATTTGAGCTATTTGTAGTTCTCTGAAGCTTTGCACAGCTCTTTGCAAAGGCAGAGAGAAAACTATGATTTGATTTGGATGACCATGATCTGACACAGGTGAGTGGTGGTAAAACCACCTCTTGAAACAGGACAGGGCAAAAGACCCCCTCTAACCTCAATGAACCCCTTCCAGACCTCATTCAGAACAGCATTCAGTAATTCACCTGTGATGTGATGTTTGTTCACTGCAGTCTCTAAGTATTTCTAATACTCTAAAAATTGTGAAGCATTTGCTGAGATTTTAGAGACTGTTATCATTTAACTACTCAGACTCTGGTGAGTAAATAGAATTCCTGGCTGACCAGTAAAAAGACCCAAGGTGCTACCTGGTGTTTCTGTGGACTCATTCATTGAGGGACAGGTGAGAAGAGAACCAGGAAATCCTGGTTTAGGTGCAGGTGCTCCACAACACCAGACACAATTTTCTTCCCTTCAGAGGCTGCCAACCAAATGCATGTGTAGAAATAGCTATAAACATATCTGCCATGCATTCTCTTGGGTTGTCTCTCTCTTTTTCTCTCTAAAACTTTAAAAGGAAAAATGCATTTGGAAGTGTGATGTGATTATGAAACATGAATTTCTGATTAGAAGTGTAATTACATTCCCTTTTGATGCCAGCCAATGGTGTTCACACAGGCCAGGTTATAACATGTGCACTCAGGAACCTTAAACCTCGCCAATTTCTCAACTGCAATTTGAAGGTAATAAAGGAAATCCGTGTTTTAATTTTTAATATTTTCAATGCCTGTACTTACAGCCATTATATATTTTGGGAATTAACAGCTGAATCCATCATCCTGTCTCCAATTGAATCTCCAGAGGCATTTTACCTGAACCTTGATGCTTTTTTCTCCTTCCTACACAGACTTGCTCTATTTTCACTTTTTATAACCACACTGTATATTACCAATAAGAAAATTAACTCATTGGGGGAAAATTATACCATGAGAGTGCATCCAACTCCCTGTGTATTTTGACATTCCATTTAGCAAATTGCATTATCATTTTAAGAGTGAGTCATCTCAGCTCTGAACCACTGCAAGGGAAGTAGAAGGTTTGTGAAGAAGGAAATGGGAAGACAGACACGTGTATTAAATCTGTTTTAAATTGTGTTAGAACAGAGTGCCAAAGAACAGAGCTTCATCTCCCACATAAACGACCTGGATGCTGAAATACCAAAGGACAACTCTCATTGCAGGGCATTTGGTTGGACAGCAACTGGTGGAGTGGGTGCCTGCACTAGAAATGCCTCAAGAAATGCCAAACTGGCCAAGGATATATGAACTAGAATATATTTTTTTTTTTAATGAAGAAATGAAACAGCAGAAACTGGTGGAAGTTTTGATGTTTCTTCTCAAACCCCATGTCAGCATTAGCACTAAACAGATGTCCCATGTTCCAAAGAAATGGCAGGTTTGGCACTTCTTCACCATTAACAAATTTACTTATGGCTTTCAAGTGCAGTAATAGAGCAATCTTGTTTTGGCTATAATTGGATCTGCAATTGGCACCAGCTTTCCTTCTCTCACTGCCACATGGGGAACTGCAGAACAAGGTGCTGCACGTGTCCCTGCTGAATTACACCAGGTCAAACTGGGGTCAGATTAAAACAGTATGGAAGGGAGGGGAGGGAAAATAAGAGATTGGCAGTAGGGACAAACTCAGTGCTTGCCTGCAGTTCCAGTTTTGATGGCCAAATTGTTTGAGATTCAACTGGATGTGAGTTCAAATAAAATAGCCACATTAATTAGGGGAACTCCCAGTCTGTCTGAAATAACACCGTGTTCTGGGCAGAAGATCAGAAGTAGAACTGGCATTGTCTGAAGAGAAGACAGTCCTGAGATAGGCACAAAGGAAAACAACCCTTTAAACATACCACAAATACTGGGGAAGTTCTCTCCTTTTCCTCTCCTTTCCTGAGCCAATGAGATTTCAGAAGATTTGTTACAGAGTGGGAAAAAACTCTTCTGTCAACTCACACTGCAAATCTGCAACAACATGTCCACTAATAGCAGCAACAACAATACCTATCTTGTGATTTGGATATATAAAATATCACCTAAGGCAAGTCAGACTCTTTACAAGGCCATTTTCTGTTGCTAGTAACTTTGCCAGATTAAAACTATGTGAGCTGAAATTCCCTTTTTGACTCTGTCCCAGGCTGAGTCTGCCTGCAGTGTTGCCCTGCATGTCCACTTATGCCTAACTGGGATGGCTGATTCTGATACAAAGTAAGAAAAAACAACTTACAAAATATTGCTTCAAAAACTTCATATCTCCTGAAAGGAAAAATGACATTAAAATAATCCTTGTGACATTTTTCCTGCCAGGAGAAGAGGAAAGCTCACTGTGCAAAGTGGGTGCTACTGAAAAAAATTTCTGATGGCAATGCAAAAGTGCTTCCCCCCAGCCAAAGTCAGCAATAGACACAGCTCTTGCCCAAATTAATTTTAATTTAGTAATATTCTGACACACAATCATTTTCTTTCTCCCATTAAAACTAATGTGACTTTTCCATTAAATTTAAGGAGTCTCAAATCCTCATTTGTATTTCTGTAGAATTCTACCCCCCTGTGACATCTCTTAAGGCACCGAGAATTAAAACCCACTTATGCTATTTACTATTTGAATGCCCATTTTTTATCCCTGACATTGACAAGGAACTGATTGTTCTTATTTTCCTTTCAGTACTTTTTTTGCTTCATAATTTGAAATTATAATTATTACCAGTTTACAATAAAACATGAAATTACCCCTGACAGCAGGGAGAGCAGAACACACAGAGAAGCCAGGCCATACTCTGTCAGAGGGACCAGTTGATGCTGCAATTAAATAATATTGCCATGGCAATGGGGAGGTCCAGGGAATAGCTGGGTTACTCTAATTAAGGACAGCATGGCTGGGACACAGTCAGGGGTGACTGCTAAGCAGGAATCCAGCCTCCCCCCCAGAAGACAACAAAGCACTTTATAAATATTAATAACCATTTGCAACACCTAATTGTGAGGAAGAAGGGGACGTTACAGGGAAAAATAATGAAGGAAGAGGACTGTGCATGGCAGTGTCTGTGCAGGGCTACACAGCAAGCGGTGGCAGAGCCACTGCACTCTGTGGCTCCCTCCTGTGTCAAAGCCATTGTCCCTCCGGATTTCATCATTCCTAAGGAGAGCAGGAGCCTTTGTGTCACCCGGGGCTAACCTGAGGCTGCTCTTGCTCAGACTCCTTCCTTCAAGCCAAGCAGAGCAGGAGACAAGACCTGCTGCTCACTCCATTATCAGCCATTAGTGCTCTGCAACAGCAAAAAGCAAATTACTCTTCTCCATCTGGCTCGCTGAGCTTAAGAGCTTGACTGAAGGAGGACCTGGAGCATAGGACCTGCCCTTCCTGAGGTAATTTGGACTCAGTGACTAAAGCAGTAACACAGAGTGATTTGTCTTTGTGTGGTAGCAGTGTCCCATTTGTATGAGCAGGTCTTACAGGATGAAAAATGATGATTTATCCTCGTTTTAGTAGGAAAATTCCCTTCTCTCATCAGTCTTTTATAACACTGTAACAGACCTTCAGGAGATAAAGCTGGGCTAACAGCACCTGGTGGAAGTCCTTCGGAGGAAAGAAATAACTTCCAGTGGCTTTTTGATTAAATTCTTATGAACAGAAATGAAAAATAATACAGTTTCCTGATACCTTGATATCAGTAATGGCTGTACTGGTTATTAGAAGGATATTCCTGTCAGAAACATTTCTGCAGGTCTACTCTATGCAACTCATTTTACCTCTCCACCACTCCTCCCAAATGTGAGAGAGCCAGCCTAGATTATTGAAGCATCTTAGGTTTTAAAAATGAGACCTTACAGAGTTTCAGCTACTGAGCCAGCTCATAAATCCAGTATTTTAGGTGGCAGCCCTTGGCAGAGAACAACCACCCCATTAAATCATGCTGAGCAAGAAACTGTCACTTCAGTGAGTCATGAGAATTACTAATTCTATTATAATGTGTAATTCAGGAGGAGTTTTAGTTCCATCTTTATGGCGTCCTTCAGAAGATTATGATCCTGGCTGCTTTTCCCTGCTGTCCGTCCAATTTCCAGAGTGGCTGTTAAAAGTTTCAACAGCAGCAGTTAATGAAGACAAGCAAAGTATAAACCTTTGGAAAACTCATTGCTGCTTTGCAGCTCCCCTGGTTGCTGGCATTAACATCCCCCTCCCTCCCTGAGCATCCATGACCAATGGAGGTCCCAGGGCTGTGGTACCTTCAGGGTCTTGTACAAAACAGACACGTTTGGAGGTGCTTCAGGAAAACCAGGTGATCACCCAAAAAGGGAAATTTCTCACCTGCTTGTGCCTGAGTTGTTGCACACTCAGTTGCTGCCCACTCTTGCTGACACGTGAGCTCTCTCTATCATTTACAGGGAAAGTAAGCCAGGACTGCATTTTATGTTATTAAAACCTCTTTGAATTTTAAATTAGAAACCTTTTTTTTCTTCCCCTGATGCATACAATCACAGAAATGGCAGTTAATTAGAGAACAAGCACAGTTAACAACTGAAATTCTCACAGTCCAGTGGCTAAAAAATTCAAACATCAGTCTGCCCTAAAAACAAATCCAAGAGCAGAGCAAGCAGTTCTGTCTGAACGTGACACACAGAGCCAAGTTTTCAACAGGTTCTGATTGCAAATATTTAATTTTGCACTCAATTGTTATTTGGTGAGATATGTGGCTGTAACTTCTATTTGACCTTAGTCATTCTGAGAGATATAAATGCATGTGAAAGATTTGAGAAGTTTTGTCATCTCACCATTACACATAAAACACATGCGACTTCTCCCAGATCAAATACATTTGCACTTTTAAGAGACATTAAATGGATACAGACAGATTTGATGTATTAATCCACCTGAAATAATACACGTTACATAATTCAGTATTAGCACATTTAATGGGAAACTGCACAAGTCCAAAGTGTTGGTAATTTCAGGCCCATAATTTAAAAGTACCTGGTTTAATTCAATGTAAAGGAAGAGATAAAAAGCAAATTTGTTCTTTCCTCCACTAATGAAATAGTACTTCAAGGTGCAATAAAGAAAAAATTTGGCTCCACTCAATGCAATCTGTGTTTGGAAATAGCATACACTGTTCTCGATTCATAAAATCTTGTATGTGTTTAGCTACTAAAGCAGAAGTGGATGCTGGGTTTTGTCACCAGTGTTTGTGAGACAACGTTATCCATTTTTACATTAGCAGATGTAAATTGCTGGAGGCAATTATTAAGCACAAGTAAACATGTGTTGCCTTTTAAACACTGCCACTGCGATAACAGACCAATGACATGATTATAAATATGGCCAATGGGGCTTTCTTGGACTTTTAAAATCCATTTTCAAAGTATTGCTCATTGTGTCCTGTGTTTCTTCCTATATGGTCCCTTGGCACACACATACAGCCCAGTGTAAACAGTCAGGCAGCGAGCTGTTCTCTAGTCCATTTTGCTGTGTAATTCTGCTAACTCCCCCTCACCCCTGCTTGTGAGACAACTATCATTTAAATTCCCCTCATAACAAACCAGAGGATGATCAGAATTTCCTGGGATTGAGCTATACAGAGATCAAGGACATGCCTGCACTTTGCAGGAGAGCATGGTAAAACCAGTTTTAGGGAATCTGTGCTTGTGTCTCATAAGCTGCCACAAGCAGTTTGGCCCAACACATGGTGCTGTGTCAAAACACAACTCAGGTCCAGAGAACCAGGGGTAATTAGGGCTACCTAATTACCTGGCACAGCTATTTTGCCCCTGGTTTTGGAGCTGGTGTGCAGCCTCCCCATAGGCTTGCTCAGAACAATGTGCAGAATTCCCTGCTCAAGGTCTTACCAGAAATCAATGGCAGAGGCATGGAAAGAGCCCAGCTGTCTTAAACTCATCCCAGTCACCAGATGTTCTCCTTCCCAAGCACAGCCACTCCCTTTTTTCCCTGCATACATGAAGTGTTGGAAAAGCTGCACAACTTGTAACACAGGCAGAGAAAAAGCAGCACAGGCAAAATTAAATCACCAAAGCATCATTGCACCAACAAATTGTCCTGGTCCAGGACCACGGAAAATCTGGCCCTTTGTCTCTATCACCATGATGGACCTGCACAAATAAGTTACACCTGTATTAAACAGGGGAGAATTTTGTTTAATAAATGCAGTTTTTACTTGACTACACACAGCTGTGTTTGCTGGTTACAGAGCCCTGAGGGGCAGCCCCTGCTCGGGGTGGCACAGTAATAAATTCTAAGTTTCCTCAGTTATCACTGAGTTTCCACTGGAGATCCTTCACTTCTGTGGCCAGCAGCAGGATCTGACTCTTAACACACGAACTAGTGACACTTAATGCCTAGAAGGAGAAATCCAGTTATCTGCAGCCACTAAAATAACACTGTACAGCTTGTCATACTCAGTCCAATTTGTTCCACAGTCTCTTGGAGACACCAGGGAAATACTCCATTCTCCAGTTCAGCAAGCTTCATCTACAGTATATTGCTTCCTAAACAGTTGCTACAGTGGTGAAGAAAAAGAATAGAGGCTGCAAACAAAACTACAGGCTTTCCACCATGACTGCCACCAATTTCTGCTACTGAATTTAAATCTAAAGCCATTTTCTCTTTGAGATAATTGCCAGTTTCTTCTGTTTTCTCAAGCTGTCTGCTTTGGTACAATTCTGCACTGATTTATACTTGCTTCTGACTTCACTTGTTTAGGTGTAAGTGATGGAAAAAATGGCTCTCAATTTCGCTGCTTTAAACATTTCTTGAATCCATAGATAACATAGGCAGACTGACTTTTTAAGTTATTGTCATCTTTGTTTCCCCGAAATCACAGTAGTTGAAACCATTATGGTTTTTTTTTTCATGCACAAACAAAATTCATATCCTTTCAACTTAAATTATTTTTAGATGGTGAGATGCAGGAGTAAATACAATGACAAAGCACAGTGGGTTTCTTTTAATACATTTGGAGCAAAACCAAGATGGAGCTGTTTGCAGCACACAGCAGACTCCCAGAAAATTGCACTCACAGTAGATGGCAGAGGTAATAAATTTCCATGCCTCCAGCCAGAACATCCAAGCTCTGATTTCTCTGCCCCAAACCAGCAGAGTAAGAGGGAGTTCTGATGAAAGGCTCTTTTTGGGACTGTTTTTTCTTCAATTCATTGCCACTGACAAAGAATTCCTCCTGATCTTGTAAAAGCTCTTTGTGGGAAGTCTGTTTGGCAGCTGCTGGCACAGGGGGGGAGCAAGGATAACTCTCCCATTCCTCAAAAACACCTCAGGGCTCTCGTGAGCAGCAGCAGGACTTTCTGAAGACACTGTGAAGAAAACAGAGCACTTCCAAGGGTGATTACCACAGCAAGCATGAACTGGATGAACACTCAGGAAGAAACCAAAGGAACCATCCAATTTTTCTTCTGAGTATTTTGTTTCATAAATCTTCATACAAACCATCACCTTTTCCACTTTGGAACTCAAATCTCAACTTGATTCTCCTTGCCAGTAACAAAACAAAAGATGCTCTGTGTCTGCCCCCAGAGCCCATCACATGGCCTGCAGCTATGCCATCTCTTCTGGGTGCTGAGACTGAAGAAAGAAGAATTAGAGCATAGAAGAACTGCTTTTGATGATGTGCAAGCCCCAGAAGTATCCAGACCACACTAATTTAAGCTCTCTGGGCTTACAAGGAACAGCTCTTACTTTGGGTAGTTACAAACTAGAAGAAAGAGTTTCTTCAGTGGGAAGAATTTAACAGCTTCTTCCCTGAAGGGTCTTTTAAAGTCATGTTAAGGAAAGGAAGAAATCAATAAATACACTTGTTGAAGGAGGAATTCCAAAGCTGTGGCTCTGCTGAGGCCAGTCCTGCCCTAGGGAGTTTAAAGATGGAGCCAAGGTAAGGACTCTGACCTCAGCAATACACTGAGGTTTGACTTCACCCATGAAGTCATCTTAAAAAGTAAATAAATTCGAATGTTCCCTATTGTGACTGGATGCAAGGGTTTGCGGAACTTGCAATGTCCCTGACTGGAAGTCTGGAGAGTGGATCTTCATCTGACATCAGTCACACTCTTCGTGTGACAGCCTTTCCTTTATTACTAAAACTCTGCTTGTACTGCTCCTCACAGCGCTGATCCCATGGTAAGTACTTCAAACTTATTTGTTTTGTTAATTGTTGTTTTTTAACTGAATGGAAACATGGAAAAAATACCTAAACCCACAAGAAACCAAGCCTTCCACACTGTCACAGAGCCCAGTGCTGAGCTGCAAGTGTCTGCCTGCCTGGGATGGACTCCTCACGCCCTCCACATTAGCAGGCAGCAAATGTCCCCTGAATGTGCCACCTGGCACAGCTGCTCAATGCTTTCTAATCCTCCTGGAATAGCATTTTCCAGACAACTCCTATCACACACTGAACAGTCTCTGTATATTTGCAAAATGAAGTCAAATTAGTTTGACATCTCCTGCAAGAAACCTTTATCATCAAAACTTGGCAGAAGAAAAAGACAGGGCTTGTTCCTGAGCTAATGGTTTCCCTCCCCCTTCAGGTAAATTTTTACACTGGGAGACATTTGCATCTCAGAGCTGATTTTTCCTGCATACTGAACGAATTCTGTGCAAAAAACATCCAGCACAGCATTGCATAATAGAGGAGAAAAATGTCAGTTTTCTCCTCTATCCAAGCTGTGCTGAAGGCAGACAAGTTTACAGCAGCCCTTGCCTCTGCACCTCTCCAAGTGCCTCCCTGATTTATGACACAAAGAAGCTCCAGGTCAGAGCTGATTTAACTCATTGTGCTCTGGCAAAGCTGCAGAACTCTAACCAGGGCTGCTGTTACTCATCTACATTTCTGGTATTTCCATGCATTGAAGTTGTTTCCTGCTGGGCACATCTGCTGCAGTTATGACCTCATTCTACCACCGTGGAGAAGACTTTACTGTGTTCTCCTGAGCAGGATCTACTAAGCCCTGACTGTGAGTAAAGGCAGAACGTGTGGCCTCGGAATGAGAGGGGTCTGCTTGGAAAACCTGACCCCAGTGAGCTCACAGCAGCTGCTGAGGGAATTCTGACTGTCAGGTTTTGCTATCCAGCTTAGCAGCAAGGAGTAAGGTGATAGGAAAATGACATAAATTTATGGGTTTCCCCAAATGATTAAAAGGTTTTCCTACACAGATCAGTTACACAGGGACATCTATTGGTGGACACATTTAATCCTGTAGACCAGAAGCAAATTTTCTGGAGGCTACATATTACCTATTTTTTACAGAAGAGTTGTGCCCCAAGCAGAAGGAACAAAACAGGTCTTGTGATTAACCTGCTGGTAATTTAATGAGAAAAGCACAACTCCTGCTACAAACTCTCGTCAGGAATTTGCCACGTGCCTCATTTTACCACCTATAACCTGACAACTGGAATTCTCCTGTGTACCATTGTCAGGGAGGATGGCAATGTCCACACTGGACAGGAACTATTTTTTATTTGTGATTATTCACACTGTGCTCGAGGATGTCCCAGCTTTGGTTCAGTCTGTGGCCTCAAGGGATAATAGAGCTCCTCCAAGGATGACCTTGTCTTCAATCCCACAATTTCCTCCTTATCTCAGCAACATGTTTATAAGTAACATTTGTGCACTTGGTTGAAGTGTTGTAGGAATTCTTTTATTACTTCTAAGCCCAGCTATTTGCAATTCAGAAGCTTCTCTTACAACATTAAAAGGCTTTGACAAAGTAACGTGGAATTTCTGGAGTAGGCTCCAACAACACAGTTTCTTCTTTTCATCTTCTATTTCAAGGAAGAGTGACAGCAAAAGTTAAATGCTGATTTTATTTAGTGCTGTTTGATTGAGAGATTAAGGCTTGAATCTCTAATTTGATGAGCAATTCTCAATGGAGATGCAATATTTGTCTCTGTTAAAGACAAGGTGCCCCTGAAATTGCAATCTGCTGCTCTTCAGAAGTTTTAAATTCTAGGAAATTATAGCTTTTTAGCTTAAAAAAAAAGTAGCTTTATGATACCAGAAGTGCCTAATACACGATATACATATATTTCAAATAAAAAAGGTAACCCATATAACCTTCAAGCAAGGCACCTCTTCCAGCCACCAATAAAGCAGCTGTTATCTTATTTCATGGCCACCTCCCTCCATAGCATGTAAATCCTGTGATATGCAGCTATACTCTTTCTGAAACCAAATCCTTTCCAGTTCCAGGTCATCCCAATTCTGCTGTGTAGCAAAATGGAATATGTGGATAAGTATGAAGCAGATATTTAGAACCAGTCTTAAATCTCCCAGACATCATCTGCACAAGGAAACACCATTCTGCAGCATCATCATGCCAAAGGAGTTCCTCTGTTTCTCCTCCAGTGCCCAGGAAAAACAGATTTCTTCCTGCAGACTACTGTATGGGTCGTGAAGATGTGGAAAATGAAATATTTTCTGTGAGACTGCAAGGGCTGATGTCCCATCTCCACCTCAGCTTCTACACAGAAAACCAGCAGTGAAGCTTGAGTTTTTCATGTGTAGAAGCTCAGAGCTGTGTCCCCTGGTACCCCGAGCCCTGGCTGAGCTGCAGAACCACAACCACGAGATGCCAGCAAGCAGAGACCTCCCTGGACCCCTTGTGAAGGGTGGCTTGATCTCAAAGGCTGCAATTACAGCTCAACATGACTGACCCTCACCATGACAGAACTTGAGACACACAAACCTGCCAGACTCGTCATCTGTCACCCAAACAAAATGCCAGTGACCTACAAGCAGAGGTCCCCTCACCCAGCAGATTAATTAATCATAAAATAGCTGCACCCAGTCTGATGTTTGCAATTAACTCATGGAACTGTCAGAGCTTTCAAAAACATAAGTCAGGCTAGAGAGGAGGAAATTACAGACAACAACAAGACCCCCAGACATTTCAAATGGGAAAAAAGCGTTTCTGCCTTATTCAGAATAACATAATTTCTGTCTGGAAAGCACTGTGACTATTTATACTACATATTGTGTATAAACTCTATAAAGCACCTACTCCAGGCCACAGCAACTTGAATCCTAAATTGGGCAAAGGTGGTGTTGTCAACCTCATTTTACAGATGCAAAATACAGTCACAGAGAGAAGAGGTGACTTTACAAAACAAGCACGACAAACACATGAATGGAATTTGAGTTCAGACGGTATATAGGAATGTTTTAACTGCAAGCCTCCCTTTCATGCCAGTGAATTTCCCAAATGCATACACCCAAATTCCTGTGGCTTTCACTGGATTAACAGATTTGGATTCCTTCTGTTTCCACCAAATTACATAGGCTTCCCACTTATAAGAAAATCCACCAAGACTCTTAGAAGTTATTTCTCTCTCTCTCAATTTCCTTAAGGGAACCTTATCCCAGGCATCAAATACAAAGGCAGTTCTTCTGGGGACTTTCAAAGTTGCTTTCATGTCTGCTGCTCTTTGTGCTGAAGTCACAGGCTGAATTATTGCTGGCACAGGAGGAAGGGCAGAGCCTGGATTTGGGCAGTGCAGAGGTGCTCTCAGGGAGAAGCCACAGGCACTTTCCCTGCACACAGCAGGCAGGATGCAGATCCTTGCCCTCAAACTGAAAGATTCTCACAACCTCGTTTGGTCCTTCCCTGGATGTGTTTTTTTGTGTGGGGTATTTCAGTGTTCCTGGCAGGCAGGCTGCAGAGCGTGGCTGGTTTCCACTGCCCCGACAGCGCGTTCTGAGAACCATGTTTGTGCCGTGCCTGCTTGCACCACGGAAGCAGCAGGTAGGTGTCACAGTGTGACAGCTACAGCTGGTTTACAGCCATGAACACAACGGCACAAACAATCCTTTCTTTACCACACCGACAGGCCAGCACAGTCCGTTAGAGAACAAGCGATAAACAACTCCCCAGGCACGGCCGTGATTGGCTGAATTCAAACTCAAACAAGGCACCACAGCCAATCCCTTTGAACCATGAATGTGCCCATCTCATTGGCCAGCGAGCTGGGCGGAGCTAAGACCTTTGACCAATCACATCTAAGATGAATGCAAGAGGGGAAATTCGAAGCCCCTGTGAAAGGGGGTGCGAATCAATAAAATCCAGCTGGTGCTGCATGAGCTGGATGTGTCCATGCCACATTTCTGTCTCCAACAGCAGCGACATCACAGGATGGAAATTAGACTAATCCTATGTTGTTTTTTTTCCTGAGCACAGGGGAGTAGCAGCTCTGCCCTCATTTGCTCCCACCGATATGGGTTAAGGTGGCTGAGGAGCCTGGAATTCTTCTGTGGGACTCCACTATGAGGCGTCACAGGTCTGCTGGAGCAGGAAGTTTATAGAGCAGGCTCCCCATGCTAAGTAAAATGATAACAACATCTGGCATTCTGCCTCTAGCACTATCTAAAACGAAGTCTCCTAAACTGATGCTTCAGAGGGCAGCAGAATAAATAAACCCCTCAGCGATATGTCTAGCCAACCATACAATGCTTTACATGAAGAAAAACATCTTTCCTGAGCCCAATAGGAAATCATTTTGTGCCCTGAAGCATGAGATTTGTTTACCCTTAACTTAACATGCATAATGCTAGTTCTGTCTTTTTGCAATGAAATTATCCATTCTCTTTATAAATCTGGCTCTTCAGATTCCCCTGAAGAAGCTTATGGCATAAGCTGGAGAAATAAACCACTGGAATGAAACTGTGTGGGAAATTACTGCTATTCCTCCTAAACTACATCAGCATCTATAGAGCTTGGACAAAAGTTCACACACACAGGTGAGCACTCAGCAATATTTTGCTGCTAAGAGTGGCACATTATAGTGTTGGCTAAATAACAAGATATATTTCATATTTAATTCTCCTTGAAATGCAGCATGAAAAGTGCAAATCAGAAAGAAAACTGAAAACACGGGTTTGCATATAACACTGCAATATCTGGGTGTATTTCTTCTCGTATTCAACACAGTTTTGGAGGCTGAGGTTAGAAATACCATGGACACTTCAGAGGCAGACACCAATCCTTGGTGCAGGGGGACACTCCAGGGGGCCATCATCTTGTGGGGTGGGTCAGATTCCATTGCACGTTTTAAAGACCTATGTTTTCATAGAGACATTGCTTCTACAGAACAGCTGGGGCCTTCCACTACAAGATTCCTTTCCAGAAGTACGGATCTACATCCAAAGCTTAATTTTTTGGAAATCAAAACTCATGTGATCTTGTTCTCTTCTAGAAGCTGCTTGCAGAGGTGAAAGATCCTTTTGAAGGCTCTCCAGTGAGAACTGAAAACACTGTTCCAGAGAGGACGAGTGCTGCTAATCCACAGCTGATATACCCGTCAGTATTGACGAGAACAATATTTGCTGGAGGGCGTAACAAATATCTCTCCTATTCACATGCAAGCAGTAATGCAGGAGAGTAAACAGTGTGGTCAGAGTAGCACAGCTTGTTTTTTTCCTTTCTTTACCTGTTGATGTGCTGTGGCTGGGTATCTCCATTACATCCCTGGTATTCAGTCTTGCAAGAACTTGTTGCAGTTCCCAAGGACATAATTTCCATTACAAATAGGGAGTGCACTGTAGAAAGACATGCCAAAGAAGTTAACTAATCATCAGCTGAGGCAATGCAGAGACAGTGGGGGTTCACAAGGATTGCTGCAGCCTGCTGAAGTTAAACTCCCCATGCTCCTCTTCACAGTTAATAAAGGATTGGCCCTCTCAGATGATAAGTCTGAGGAGCTAAATTAGGCTCTTGCTCTGATGTGCAGGACCTTGATCATTAACTATAATAGGGCCCAGATTGATCACCTGCAGTGCCCTCACTTTGCTCTGTTCACTCACCACGTTCAGACCTGGATACAATGGTCCTACATTGACTGTGACCTTCAGGCCATTTCAGAAAGTGATCTAGGACACTTGAATTGGGTGTTTTTTCTTGCCTATTGCAAGCCAATACCAGTGTTTTGTTGCTGTTGTTGTTGTTGTTGTTGTTTTGTTTTTTTTAAAAAAAATTTTTTTGGGGGGTGTGTGTGTTACATTTTATTTTCAACTTTTAATTACTTTTCATCTGGCTAGGCTGGGCTGAACTGCCCACACAAGCACCCAGCTGCCAGCACTGCTACAGGGCAGGTAGCTGCTCAGTAGCAGCTTGTGTTTAGAGCACCCTAAAGCAGTTTAAAAACCTGCAACTTCAGGTACTGGAAGTCAGATGATATCAATATCTTCCTCCTTGTTTTGCTGCCATGATCGTTTGGATCATTGTATCCTTAAACCAGTCTCCACCAGTCATTCTGCTGAATGTCACTCCTTGTCAATACTTGAGAAAAGGAATTTCAAAGAAAGGCAGCCAATATCAAAAATTCATTATTGCTAGAGGATAAATTATATAATAAAGGCTTAAGGTAGGATACAAAGCCCAGATGGGGAGAGAATGTCTCCACTGTAGAGCCTGTGCACTGGGAAAGCCAGATAAAGGATGGGAGGGGAACACCTTATCCTTTGTTCAACACAAGGAAAATTATTGGCTTACCTTCCTCTCCATGTCAGCTTTTACAACAAAACCCAGCCAACCAAAACCATACAAAACACTCCCATGCAAGAATTTTCCTTCTAAGTGCTTGTATGTTTATCCCACTACAAATCAGCAAGATCACAGCTAAGCTATCACAGCCAAACAACTCAAATCACAGCTCAGCCACTCACAGGCACCTCAAAGGAGGAAATAAAGATGATTTTCAAAGAATCAGTCATCGAATTAATTCAAGGTTGTTATATTATGTAAATATATATCAGAGAAGAAAAAAACCTTAAACTTGTTAACATACACTCATGCAAATATTGACATTGAATCCAATAGGATTTTCCCCTGAGAAAGGGTAAGTGTACACCTGAGTCTCTGTGGAGACTTTGTGCTTAGATTTCTTGAATAAATAGCTTTCTGAGAATTATTAATTTTGTTATATATTGCACCATCTGTAGGAATACTGACACAATAATATGAACGTTACTGAAATACTGATTTTATAGAATATTCAGCTGGTCTCCTATTGCAGGTGAGGGATAAGACAGACACTCATAAAATGAGCTCAGGAAATAGGACAAACAGTCACATAACAAATGTTATTTGTTCCCTTGGAGTAATCAAGTTTATTAAAAACAAAGGCTAGTTAATATTTTATATTTACAAACATCTTTTCCCACTAATGCCCGAAGGCATTTTGCAAGCTACATGCAGACATCTTAAGTGCCATCCCTCCTCCTGTACATCCCAGTTGCAAAGTTCTCAGCTGAGTTCCCAGCTGCCTCCCACACACTGGCAGCCCCTTTGTGAGGCAAGAAATAAACCCATTAAACTCCATCTAAATACTACTGCTGACACCCAGGCTAATTCCAAATTTAAAGGCTGGTCAAAAAACCAAATAACTGCTCTTGCTGAGATGAAGGGAAAGCAGCAGGAGTGGACGTGCTGGTGTCTGCACTGGGATGCACATGTGGATTTTCAAAGTGATGGCTTGGGAACCACTGCAGGAGATACGGTTTGGAGAAGAGGCAGATAATAAACACATTCAAGATTTCCATTTGCTAGACTGGGACACCTTCCACTGTCCCAGATTGCTCCAGCCTGGCCTTGGGCACTTCCAGGGATCCAGGGGCAGCCACAGCTTCTCTGGGCAGCCTGTGCCAGAGCCTCCCCATCCTCACAGGGAGGAATTTCTACCCAGTATCCCCTCTAACCCTGTCCTGTGGCAGTGGGAAACCCTTCCCCCTGTCCTGTCACTCCATCTCTTGTCCAAAGTTCTTTTCCAGCTCTCTTGGAGCACTTTTAGGCACTGGAAGGGGCTCTGAAGTGTTCCCGGAGCCTTCTCTTCTCCAGGTGAGCATCCCCAGCTCATCCCGCCTCCACAGGTGCTCCAGCCCTCTGAGCATCTTCGTTTTGCAAACAAAGCACCACTAGAGGACAGTGGAAGCTCAAAAATGCATGGCAGAGCCCATGGTGCTGGGAAATAAACTGGAGATTTGGAGAGACTTGCTGCAGGAAATTCAGTCTGTGAATACCTGTCCATGCCTGTCTCACCTGCCCGTGATCCCGGGTACAGCAGGTCCATCCAGGCAGAGAGATTCCCGGCGGGATGTGGGGAGCTGGGAATGTCAAATGGGCTGAGATTAATCGAGATTCACTGCTAGGGAGCAGAAATTCACTGTCCCCCCAGCCCACCACAAGCAGCAGCGGCAACCACTGCAGTCAGTGTTTAGAACCTGATGGGTGTGCCACGCCAAAATGTAATTGTTGTGACTCAGAAAAAAAATTAATCAGCCAGCAAAAGAGGTGGCAGCTGTTTCTCTGATTCCATTTACATCCAATTTGTAGTGTTTACCTACTATCTTAGGAGCATTAGCAAACACAGCTAGGAATACCCTAGCTAAGAATGCCCTAGCATTTCAGTGACTGGTAGGTAAAAATAGGTTTAATTTTATGTGACCAACTCTACGGTTTCTTGCTAAACAGCAGCGATACAGATAGAGGGAAAAAAAAACCAAACAAAAAAATGCAATTAGAAAATCTCTCTTCTGTACTGCAGAGCATATTGCATAAACACACTCTGGCCAGATCTGTTTGCATGAATGGCTCTGTAAAGGATTCCTAGGATTGAAAAGAAGTCATAGAACACGTAAAAAATGTTGCCATAGATCTAAAGACAGGGATGTCAATTAACTGTGATCCTGAAGGAAGTATTTACCTAGAAAACACTTCAGATATTTAACTCTCCAGCACAAGAGTGCAGTTATCCCTAGTTCATCACATACCTGTCTTTAAGTGACATTCCTTTAGTGGCAGTGTGTGTATCCCTTGTAGAGAAGTGTGCCCCTTCTCCTTCAGGGTGGTTCTAGCTTGAGACCTCCCATGGTTTTAGCCCAAGTTTGGTGCCACCTCTATAATTTCTGATTCTGCTCATTAATTTAGTTTTCCCCATTAATTTAGGACTAACTTATTGCTTGCAAGGCAAACTATGTGTAAAAATACATCACAGCTGCCACAGCACTTTTCACATTTCAGTGTCCTGGACGACTTTACAAGCAGCATCACAAAGAAATGGCTGCATTTAGATTTACACCTGCTATGCAGGGTGGGGATGATCTCTATAGCACAGCAGCTATATTGTGTGAGTGGCCCGTGGCTCTGCAAGGAGCCAGTGGCAGGAGAGGGAACATGGAGTCCTGTCCTGTCCATGGAGTTTAGATGCTCTGCTCACTCCCTGGTGGAGGTTTAATTCCACAATATACATGTGAATAGTTCTTAAGAACATTTCTCCACTCTTTTACTGTCATTGTATGGATCATCCTTCCTGCTCTCCCCATGTCGTTCTCAGACATGGAATAAAATTTGAAAACCCTATCATGCTATTTTCCATTCCAATTTAGTTCAGTGGACCAGAATCCCAGGGGCTGGGCTGGGATGTGCTGGCACAGCCCCTTCTGAGCAGGACAGATCCCAGTTTGCTCCGTGCACTGCTCCATGCTCATACCCTGCTGGCAACACAGGCCAGTCCTCACACTAAGTTTTGCCTTAGGAGGTGTGGAAAGAATTTGGCAGCTTGTTCCAGTCTCCCAGCCTTGCTCTCCCTCAGATGGAATCACAGCAAACATCCAAAACAGCAGAATTCCGTGCCAATTTCTGTGGTTTGGCTGAGCAGCTCCCTGGTGGTGTTTGGCACACAGCAGCTGGATGTTTCCTGGCAGGGTGGCAGCCCTGGGGGGCGATTTTCAGCCTTTTAATTACGACGCTGCTGTCAATGAGTTAATGCCCACGGGGAGAGCAGTGAGCAGCTCCCACCCTGTGTGCAGATGAAGCAGTAAAAGATGTACAGAGAAATGCAGCCTGCCTTGATAGCTGCAGATTGAAAGATGGACACTATTAAAATTCACATCCTGCAGCTCTCATGTTGTTCATGGTGAAGACAGGAATAAATGTAGGAAAACAAAGCAAACCAAAGTGAAAATTGGAGGGCAAATTTACTTTTTTTTTGCCTTTTTTTGGTTTTGTTTTTTTTTGTTTTAAAAGCACTGTTTATGGAGCAGAAGGTCAGAGTCATGACCTCTTGACAAAAATACCTGCCATGTACCTAAACAATGGCAATGGCTTGGTTTTCATATTTAATATGGCTTGTGAGGGGTGATTCAAGGGACACAACCAGCCCTGTGCAGTCAGGGAATCACCTGATTCAGATCAGCCACTGTGTGTGACCTGTTCTCTGCACAGCACAGGAGGAACCAGGTATCTGTTTAGTTCTGCTGTAGCATCACATAGAAAATACCTTTCAAAGTGCATAATGGGGAACAGGAGCTCAGCATCTTCTCTGCAGACAGGATTGGATTTTGAGGACCTCTACTCAAAGCAGGGTCATTAAAATGTCAGTCCTTTATGCTGTTGAAACTCACTGCTACTTAAAGCAGTGGAAGAAGCAGAATATACAATATTCAGTGTATTGGTTTAAGAAATCTAAACTTGGGGAAACATCTGAAATTTTGACACTCTGTGGTCCTGAAACATATGTTCAAGGGATTATTTCAAGTGCTTCCCCAAAATAAGGAAACCTTCTCTCTGTGCTGAGTTCACTCCTGAAGCAGGAGTTATCTTTGAAATGCTCAACAGCAGTCTTCATGACTAAGAGAGTGTAAGGCTCAGAAAGAAATAAGAATGAAAGGAAAAAGAAAAGCAATCTAAATTCATTTTAATTCCTGTATACTATTAATCAAAATTCCCAAGGCAATCTCTATTTCCACACATCTGTAAATAGTTTTCAATTTCAGTAGCTCTAGCAAGGACTGTTAAACTTCAAGTGATGACTGGGAAGCCTGCTTGTCTCACATCACAGCAGACCCTTAATACTTCAATTTCTGTGACCCTTCCAGCATGCCTACGGAGGGGCATTATCCACTGGAGAGAACTGAATAATGATCCTCCCTGATCCCCACTGTTTTTTCCCTTGCAAAATTATCTCTCAACTCACCCAGATGGTGCAGAGGAGCCTGATGAGAAGGGCCTGGCTCTGAGTGTGGCTGTCAGAGGACATGCCCTGCATGTCTGTGAAACTGCAAATGAGGCAGATGTTTGTCATTATTGCCCACTCCTGAAGTACCAGCATTTCTTCCTCACTAAGCACCTGCTGCAAGCAGCAATCAAACATCACCTTCTGCTCTTCTAATGGCCACTCAGGTGTGTAATACATTGAATTTCATCTTGCTGATGAATCTTATTTTAGTTATTGGGCATGACAGGGCATTTCTTTGCTATAAAGTGAATGGAGACATCTGGCTTTGGCAGGGTGACTAAAACTCAGCTGTGTTTGACCAGTGTCTGTCCATGTTTCACCTTAATTTGCTGACACTGGAGCCAGCCAGGCTTGCAGGCTCAGGCAGCAAAGCAGACTGCAAAAGTCAGGCTTTACACTTGCCCTATTTTGCCTAAGACAACTTTATCTCCTGTGGTGTAAAATGCTTTACAGAGGTGTTCCTTATGTCACTTGAATGCTGCCAGTGCTGTTTCACCCACTAAACCTGTAAGCACAGGGAAGATATTCCCATTACAGCTGCCAGCATTCCTGAGAACCAAACAAGCACCCAGTCCAGGCCTTTCCTGGCCACTTGTCCCAGCTCTGCACTAATGCAGGGAGGCACGAGAGTGCTCTGATTCAGCATGTGACACAGCCTGCACTTGTTTATGTTACTGCACCAGGTACAGGACTGAGAATCAGCCTCATCATCTGGGGTTAGTGCTGAGAGACTGCTGCTGTGTCATCCACTCTGTAATAGCTTTCTTCCTTCATGATGAGTTATTGCACTCCTATTTTTGGCTGTGTTTCCTTTAGAAAGCTGGCACAGAAATATTGGTTGGCAGACACAGGCCTGCCCTGGAAATCTACTGTTTTGGGGGTTGTTTGCTTTTAACTAATTCATTATACTGCTGTACTGCAACATATATCACTTGTTTTACCCTCCAGCTCAAGGTGTTTATTAGACAACTATTCTCAGGAAGCTTCCCCAAGACAAACACTTAACCCTCAGGCTCCTTGGAAAGCCTGGCAGTCCCTATGACAAAGGCAGCTCAAGCACAGTAATGCACACAATTAATAATATTTTGCTTGTTAGTGAAAACTTGCACTAACATCAGTGCTTTCACATGGATTCATCCCTGAACTAACAGGAGCTCGTTACAGAGAGATTTTTCAGATGAAGCCTGGGCTTTGCTGGCTTCACTCTCTCTTACTTCTCTAATGTGATTGTTCTCCGTGACCCTAATGCATGACAGTCATTTCAATGCTGGTAACTACCCTTTCCATTGCAGAAGATAATAAATGCCAAAGATATTTAAAGATATCACCAGTCAGCCCTGATTCTAGAGCCGTGAAGCAGTTCATGTGCCTTAAAATCCAACTCCAGCAATTTCATGTCTTCTCATCAGGGATATTTGGTGTGGTCCCCTTGGCACTGCTGTTCCTGTAAGGGGCTCCTGCAGATACCATTTACTGATCTCAGAACAGCCCTGAAGTCAGTTCAGGTGCAGGCCGAGGGAAGAGTACTCTTCAGAATACTGGAGAGGCATTAGAACTTCATCTCCACTCACTGTCATACAGATTGTGTTCACAAAATTAGTCTAAGGGCAAGGAACTTCCTGCAGCAAGGGGATGGTGAATTTATAAAGACATGGCAATGCTAAAGATAACACAGGCCAGAGTTCACCCCACAGCAGAGCACTCAGTAATCTTGGAGAAGAGTTCCTGGACAGAAAGAGGCACAATGGAAGGCAGCATTTGATATCTTCTCCTGTTCCAGGGGTGGGGTCTGGTGGTGCAGGGTGAGCTCCATCCTCCTGTTCTTCCAGGAGAAGCTGACTGTGAGCATCCTGGAGAATCACCACTGTGGTGGGAGCCAAGCACTGGAGTTCTGAGCCTGCCAAATACCAAATTTCCTTTATAACCACAAAATTAAAAATGTTCCCTGGCACAAAACACAACTCATTACCTGTGTGAGACAAGTGCAGTGGGCTCACATCATCCCTGCTGCTCCCTTGAGACAAAGCCATGGAAACTGCACAGCAGGACATCACAGAATCTATCACAATGAATAATTCACTACAGAGCATTCTAGATCAGAAGTTAGAAGCTTTACAAAAGAGAAAACCCCACACTTTCTCTCCTGTGTAAGCCCCACTATGGAGTGGCTCTGGTTCCACCGTGACTTTGTGGGTTCTGAAGCTGCAGCTCAGCCCAGTGTTGGTAAAAAGTTAATTTTGGGAAGTCAAGGGTTGACTCCTCACAACAGCCTCTGATGCTGCATTCCAGCCCAAGCCCAGGCAGTGTGACCAGGGCTGATTTTAGTGCCAACTTGCATATCAAATTCTCACCCACAGGAGCACAGACCAGCAGAGAAACACAAAAACCAGAAATGCAGTTCATAATTTCCCCAGATCTTGTGCTTTGCCTTGGTTTTAAAACCACACCTTGCAACACTAGCTAATAAAGAGCTGCACCAGAAAACAGAGCCTTCATCTTTGTGCTGGATCCTTGATTTGTAGGAGTTTTGAGTAAATCTGTTTGGATGGTTAAGGAAAGCCTACAGCCAACCATCTGGGCTTCTGCTGCCTCTCGCCTTTTGTTGACATCAGCAGTCCTTGAAATGTTCCCAACAAAGCATAATTTTTTTTATTTTCCACACCTGGGTAATTAAAACAGGTATGCATTGAACACTGGAGCCCATTTTTAAAAGACATCATTTTCTTAACCCATAAATGTAATTTGCTATCAAATTAAGTATTTCCACACCCCATTTCTCCAGCACCTAAGCATTTCAATTTGAAATGCAGTTGATAGAAATTACTGTTTTCAAGCAGCAGCCAGGTTTGGATAAAATTCTGGAGTAAGTACTTGCCTTTTTTTGCACCTCAGTAGTTTATTGCCTTGGTGTGCAGCAGAGACAGTGAGAAACTGAAGAAAAAGTAATAAGAAGGGGAAAGGTACCTCATAAAATGGAGAGAGGAGGGCAGGAAGATATGATTTGTTTTACAAGAGAGCTACCACTATAAGCCTTTCTTGGTAGAAATACCTATTGCATGAAGCTTGATTTTCAGTGCAGCATTTTGAAAGAAAGCCTGGTCAATTCAGAAGAAATAAGACATGATCCCTATAGCAAAGCCATCACCTTTAAAAAATGTCCTAACTTAGAATTCTGCACAGCTTGGTTGCCTCAGCTGCATTCACAGATTCCAGCTGAGCCCCAGTCAGGAATAGCCCAGTGCCACACCAGAAACAATTTCCTCACCAAATTCCAAACAATACACACACCTAGCGTATCTTAATCAGATAGATTGTCCTGGAAACAAAAGTTCATAATTTAGGCAAAAAAGGGCTACAAAGAGTGAATTTTAAGAGCTGATTTTCCCTTTGGGAGAGCAGAATGAAGCAGCACCATACTTGGTGTTAGAACGACTTCTCTCCAATGACCAAATCACAATGTGCTGCTGAAATTCAAGAATTCTGTTTCTCTGCTTTAGTGGATTGCAGCACAACCAGAGCTGTAGCTTAATGCTATTTCTGTTTGTTTGTTTGTTTGCAAAGCACTAACTTTATTAGATTTATTTATGGTTGTGGTGCAATGGTTACAAGTCACTCTATAATTCACAGATCACTTGTGTAATAGGAGCCCTTAGCTGTCACATCAGTGCAGATGAAGCTGGCTTTGACCAGTGAATTACTGTCACAATAAACTCCATTCCTGCAGATACCAGCACTGTTCTTGGGGATGTAGTCTATGTTAATTTAAAGTATTTTAGTGAGGATGAGGAACCTGAAAAACTAGAAAGAGTCTGTCTGCTACCAGTCTCTGGTCTTGCTTGGAGACCTATTTGAATAAACCTGTTTGAATATGCAGAAAGTAATGAGTTACCCAACAAGGATAACTGGGGAATAACAGCAAAGGGAAGGACAAATCCTTGCTTGGCAGATGATTTACTGCCAAATGTATATTCATGACAAAGGAGCATGGATGTGAGCTACATTTTTGACACTGGTAAAGAAAGCTAGAAAACGAAAACGGAGAAAGAAAATGTAAAGAACAATTGAAGATAATGATGGTAATTTGTTTCCACATTCTGAGATAATTGATCCACACTGAAGACATAATTATAGAATGTTAAAGAGATTAAACATAAGCTCTGAGGCACAGAGTGAAGATGAGTGAGTTGAGATACTGAAATTATGACATTTGGGGAATCATAATATTTTGATGTTAGCCTTTCAAAATTCAGGGACAATGGCAACACAGAGAGCATCATTTCAGTTGTCAGATGCCTTCTATTCCTCTCCCTTTCCCTGTTTCTCTGGGCTGCAGGCTCTGACAGAGTGCCTGCTGCCAGCAAGCAGCCAGATAAATGATGTGACAGTCCATTTGGTTGGGGACGACAGCTCTGCTCCTCAGGTTGTCTTCTTTTGATCACTATCACACTTCAGAGAAGGCAGTTCATTTACTCAAGGGCCTTCTAAACCTTCAAATCTTTGCCTGTTTATTTCCAGACCTCTTTTTCCCCCCACAGATGATCTCATTTCTTGCCCCCTATGATACAGTTTTGAGCTGTTAGTGTTCCACCTGTCAGGTCGGGCAGTGTGTGGCACACAGGGCTGGGCTGTGGCAGACCTCAGCCTTCATTATCCTCTTCTGTCACCAGCCTTGGAAGAGCTCCTGGAACAGGGGAGCCCCCCCACCCTGCCTAGAACAGCTCTGGATATTCCTTGTTAGTGCAGTGCAGATAAATGCAATGACAACTGCTTGAACTATTTAAAATACACCTTTCCCTGCTGTCAGTCAAGCAGCTCCTCAGGAAGGATAGAAGGAATGACTCAAATATAGAAATTCAAATTCTAGAGAGGAAGGAAGAAGACTCTAATAAAGAAATACTAGCTATTTGCTATTAATTCTATTTTTCTGTGCTAGGATAACTTTTCTGTGTAAGACAGCCCCTTTACACTTTCCTGAATAAAGAATACAGAATGCCAGTTACAGAACACACCTATGTTTGTTCATTTGAAACCTTTTTTTTGGGTGGTATCTATATGATACCCTGGTCACTTTGCAAGTTCCTTGTCCCTCATTTCTAAACCAGCCCTTAAATATGTCAAAGTGGAAATTATTATTTTTCTGAGCCTGAACTTTCCTGGCCAACAAATTTCAAAAGAAGAGTGTAGGCTGAAAGAATATCAAACAGTTGCTCAAGAAAAAAAGAGAGTAAAATCTGGCAGATCTGCAAGCAGCACTGACAGACTTGGGTCCCACCAAGCATTTCAGGAGAGATCAAAAGTATTAAAACACAAATAAACCACAAAGAAATTTAAATGTATTCAACCTACAGCCAACACTGACAAGTGCAAGGGAGAGGTGAAAGCTTTGGTTGATAATCCAAATGTTACAGGAACAAGTATGAAACAAACCAGCCTTAAATTCCTGGCTCTGCAGCTACCTCCTACCTGCCCTGTAGATAACTTGGTCTATGAAGTAAATTATCTGAGTGAGGCTTTGAGCAGCTGCTCTGCTGATCACCTTGAAGGCAACTTTCATTTCATTCCATCAGCTGGCCTGGACACTGAGTGTGTCCTTGTTCATCTTGGTTCCAATTTCTTCTCCTCCTGCCTTTGGGGACAGCAATAAGGAAAGAGAAGGGGAAGAACTTTTAATGTCCTTTACAACACTGTGCTTTGGGCATTTGCAGCTCACCTGATCTCCCCAAGCTTTGCTCTCAGTGGACACAACCAGCCTGTGCTCAGAAAAACCCTCCTACCACAGAGAAGGAATGGGGACAACCCAATAATACACAAATATGCACCCCTTTGCTCAAATTTACTCAGGAAGCTGTTACCAACCTGCTGAAACCAAAAATCCTTAAAAAAGCTTTTAGGAGAGGAAAGGGCATTGGTACTAATGAGGCTAAACAAATAAGAAATAAAAATATAAGTGAAAAAGAAGCTGAAAATTTGCTTGAGGAGACAGGAAAATCAACTAAATTAAACCCCAGATCTGCTGTTATATTTCCTACAGAGTTAGTACAGTAACAATTCTCTAGGATCAATTTTGCCTCCAAACAATCAGGTTGCAGTTGTTTCTGCAACAGCTCGTTCAAATATTTCCTTCCTCCCTTGCCTCACTTAACCTCAGATAGCTGAAACTCCCTCAAATTCTCTTTATCTAAGAGTTGCCTAAAACCTATCAAAAAGTCCCAATGTTATAAAATCCAATTTGTTAAAAGCAAAGGTTCAGTCCATTGCTCAATAAAGACAAAATGTTGCATTTAAGAGAGGGAAAAACAATACTGAAATAGATTAATGGAAGAAAGCAATGAGGGCAAGAAACTGCCCAGGATAAAAGGCCAAGTGCTTCATATTAGACAAGAGGAGAAAGAAAACTGCAAGGCCATATATAATCTGGTCAGTTGAAGATTGTAAGCAGATGCCTAAGTGAAAGACCAGAGAACAAAATCTTAAAAAGTGACTACCAAAATCCTTAAAAACCAAGTTTTTTTCATGAGCGCTGCAATTAATGAAATCCATTTTCCAGGCTTTGTGTTCTGTGAGCCTCCCTGGCTGCTGTTGTCCCCAGATCTCTGCCATGGCCACTGTGGCCAGCTGGTTTGTCTTTTAATGCCTCAAATGATGGGTGACGACCTGGCTGAGCTCTGTAAGTGTCACCACATTATGAACATTAAATCATGCTAATAATGGAACAACACTGAGTCTTTGACAGTCTTCAGCTTTGTTCCCAAAAATTCATTCAGGGCTGGTTCCCAAGGAACTCTCTGAACAAGTCTCCTAAATAAGCCAAAGTCTGCCCTCTGGAAGTCCAATGTAAATGTTTTATTAATGTTCCTCCTGATTTCACCAAACATTGAGAATTCTATAATTTCCTGATCACTGTGCCCCAAGTGGCCTCCAACCACCACATCTCCCACCAGCCCATCTCGATTTGCAAACAAGTGTTCTAGCATAGTCGCTCCCCTGGTGGGCTTGCTCATCAGCTGTGACAAAAAAATATTTATTCTCAGGTCAGGTCTATATTACTCTTTGCTTTGTGATAAATGCAAGTTCATATTCAAAGGCAATGCTTACATTCACCACACGAGCTAAGCCTATCTGCAGCAATTAACAGTAATTCAGATGCTGCCCATTATTATTCCAAATAGCATTTTTTTTTTCTTTATCATTAGCTAGCTAGGTCAGTGAACACAAGGGCAATGCATATACCCAGGAAAATTCCCAGGAAAGCAGAGATTGGTTCCAAAACGCTTCAAACACCCTAAATCACTGTCAGCTGCATTACAGAATCCCAGATGTAAGGAAAGAAGGAAAAGTCATAATGTATGAACACACACAAATAAGGTAATTGCATTTTCCCCCCTCTCCCTCTCTTGGCACTTCAGAGAGATCACAGAGAATAATTATAACTATTTTTTAAATTCTGTCAAATGAACCCAGTTTTGCTTCCAAGAGTCAACTCTGTGCTGCTGCTTTAACATTAATCTGAAGGATTATTTGGATGGGTGAGAATTGTCTGGAGGTGTCAGGGCAGCTGTGCTCTGAATGGGGAGTTGGGCTCTGAGTAGAAGAGGTTGTACTCCAGATTCTGGGACTGACTGCCAGGTGATGGGGTGGTTTGATTTCCATGTAGATTAAAGACAATCTCATCTCTGGAAAAACAGGGGGAAATATCCCAGGAGTTTGGCACGTCTGTGTTCTCATCCCAGAGTGCTAAAAGGAGTAGAAAACCTCAGGTGTCCTCAGAGCCCTGATTTCCCACTGCTAGCTCTGGGGTGTGAGGTGTGAGCAGTTTAAGATAATTTCAGAGTTTAAGAGCAGTTTAAAAGTCTGAGGCACTTTGTGCCAGCTGCTGGTGCAAGCAGTGTGGGAGATAATGATTGTTGTTCTACTCTGGACTGTTCTTTCTTTTTCCTCCCTCAACTGCAGAAAAAAGAACCCAAATGAGACACAAGGTTGTGCAGAGGGGAAGAGAGAGAAATTTGGCTACATTTCCTCCTGTACGAAGCACTTCATCCTTCAGAATCATGTGCAGCTCTGCCACTTCTTCAAGGGGCAGAGATTTGGGGTTGCCTTTGGTCAGGACACCCTGTAGGGCTAAAAATGCAACTTTTAGTCCTCTCTTCACATCTGCTGTGACACTGCAGCCCTTCTTCCCCAGCACACAGCTGCTACATCCTGTTCCACTGTAATTCCTGTTCTCAACAGAAGCAAAGGTCAGCCAGGATAGACTCCACTGCCTGTGCTTTTACCCTTGCTATGGGATTATGGGATTTTCCAGGAATTCCAGGGAACATTCTATCCTAGAAGAGCAGAAGACTGTCCTCATGTTACTTAAAATCAGGCGGCATAGTATCACAAGCACCTTGTAGGAACATGGAAAATAAACTGCCTCAATATCATTTGATCTATTTTTCCAATAACTTTGCTAATGAATATTTTATTTTCTCTAGTGCTGGACTTAATTTGCTTGGAAGACAATTGTCATTACATTAAGGAACAAACAGTTCACTAGACCTGAGGAGTGCAATAATTGATTTTTCAGTTTGGTGGATGAATTAAGAAATCATTATTTTTATGTTCCAAGCCACATGCAGAAAAAGCTAGTGTGGGCTCTAAAATCCTTCATGTGGAAAAACCAGTTTTGATGTTTTCTGATTCTCCAGGTAATTTTTTCTGTAGTAAATTTGGATCAATATCTCCCTGCTGTGGTCAATATTGCTTTTCCAATTCAGGTTGAGGTGTTTGTCACTCCCAGCTTGGGACAATGGGAAGGCCTAGCTGGGCAAGTTGCACTCCCAGAGAGCAAAGCTGCTCCTGGTGTCCTTGAAACCATGATATATATCTGTTATATCATCTGGGCATCCTACATGGCATACTGAATAAAGCATGCTCTAATTTATCTGGGCTTAGGCAGGTCCTGAGCTCTGTGCTTGATCCCTATCATGTAAAACTTTCAGATTTTAACACCACTCACTTATTTTGATTTGATGACTGAATGACCTCCTGATTAAAAAAAATGGGAGTTCTAATATTTCTGAGCCTCCAGTTCCCGCATATGAAAGCAGAATATTCCATGCAGCTTTGCAAGGATCTTTGATGTCTTCAGATGAAGAGCAGTGAGCATTAATACAACTCTATCACCAGCATAAAATTACTGCTGTACCCTCTCTAGCCCTTGAGCAGTGTAAAGGCAATGACACTTGATTCATTTGCTGTAACTATGTAAGAATGATCATATAGATGCAATTTAAAACAGTTTTTATCAATTATGCAGTAGCATGTCATCTGTACTCTACTAATTAGAAAGGGGAAGAAAAAAGTTACTGTTTGAAAATTAATTATGACAACATTTCTACAGTGTTTAGAACCTAGTTATAAGAATTAAATATTTATGTCATTATGGTTTTCATTATGCATCCTAATGTGATTGCCTGAGTGAAATCACTGCAAGGTGCTCCAACACTCCCTAAATTCAGAATTTGGATGCTCCCATGAACTGATAATGCTGACAAGGTTGTACCTAAATGTGTCTTCAGATGAGAATCTTCTCTCCTCATGCAAACGTGCACCTCATTTCAAGCTGCTGATGTGTCTCCCTGATCTCAGCAGATGAGATGACCTTTAAGCAGAGTGGTGTGCAAAGGCAAAGGCACTCAAATTGTGCCAAATCTAAGTTATGGATCCTGAGCCAAACTCAGAGTCTTTCCTCAGAGCTGGATTGTTGCTACAGCATTTCAGCACAAAAGACTTACTATGTTTAGGAGAATGTTAGAATTTTTGGAAATTTCTCCACTCATCTTGTATTCATATTTTTTAGACACCTCCCCTCCTCCCTTCTAGCTTTTATTAGCCTGGATCCACTTTTCTTCACTCAATCCCTTTCAGCAGCCAAGTTTAAAATCCCATCCCAACAGGGCAGTTCCCCCTCCCAGCCCAGCCCAGCCCGAGTGTTTACACAGAGCAGGTTCAGCTCTGGGCTCCGGGCTGGTAAATTGGATAATTGTTATTCAAGACAAGGAAGCTTTTGCTCTTTGCAGCTGGTGGGTAAAGGTGAGGCCCTGACCCCACTCATTACACGATGGATTATTGTCTGGCCTTCACGCCCAGGGGCTCTTTGCCTCCAACTTTTATCACAACCAGAAAATTAATCTCTCATCCAGAGGGCTCTTCCTCTGCCATTTGTCCCTCCAGAATCTCGCGTTCCTCTCTAACTTCCCTGGATTTTGAATGCTCATTCTTTTCCACACCTGAGTTGCAGCTCATGGGACAGGTTGAGTTGCCCCAGCTTGGCTCACTCCTGGACCCCGCAGGGCACCACACAGCAGCACTTTGGAATGAACTGAGCAAAAAAGCAAATACACACTGAAAGAAACCCTCTCTCGTGAAACAAATGTCACTTAAACACTGAGCAGTTTAGGCTGCCAAAAAGGCACTCAAACACAGAAGCTGAAAAGGAAGGATGGTTTAAGAGATTATTTTAGGCTTCAAGAAAACACAGAAACATATGGTTAGTGCTAAATATTTGTATACATGACACAACAAATAGAGATGTCTCATGGATTTTGAATTAGATATTTGGAGAGAGAGAAGAAAAAAAATACCATGTTGGGTCCCTTCTTAATTTAGAAACAGATTTTTTAAAGATATGTTTGTCTTAAAACCTGGCTATTGGAATCCCAGGTGGAAATGGCCAATATCAGATACAGCAAAATCCAAATTCGTCCTCCCTCAGCCCCACATTGTAGTGTTACAATAGTGAGTGAGTGGAGGAGTCTTGGCTACAAGGTTAGGAATATAAAGAAAATGGGATATAATTCTCCATTAATAATATCACAAAGGTTCAAATCAACAGACTAGTGAAAGCAAAAGTCATGGTTCAGTATCAAACAAAAAAGGACAGGTCTGTGTGTGTGTGGATGCACACAAGCACATGTATGCATGGGAAATCCTTTCTCTTGAATTCTCAATATCCAACAGTCATGAGGTGCTTAGCAATAGGAACAGGGAGAAAAATGCACCACACCAGCATTACAGAACAAGTCACCTGCCTGTTCCTGTTTTACTCACTGCTGTTTGACTCCTTTACACAGCTGCAGTTGTACATGGAATGATGTAAAGGTTGCTGTGGGTTGATGGGTGCCTTATGAGCATAAGTAATTTTTAATATTAACAGTCATTTCATTACTGATGTCAGTGGGATTTTCCTGGTGAAAAGGTTGGGAGAAAAAGGATTGCCTCTTCCCATTTGTCACAGCACAGCTAGTCTGTAGCTGGGCAAATAATTTGGCCATAAATAAGAATCCCAATTCAACCTCTCCTTGTTCACCCAGGGACCTGTTTATTGAAGCAGGAGAGCCAAACTGAGCCAGGTCTGCCCTGCTGCTGCAGAAGGGCAGTGCCCTGCTGGGAGCATCACACCATGGCAGCTGCCACCAGCCACTTGTCCCCAGATTCTCATTTCACTGAATGGGACAGTGAGGACAGTGTGACATTGCCCAAAGTGCCCTTCATCCCCATCTATTTGCTGATCCACCCCCTATTATTTCCAGCTAAAGCAAGTTCTGGTATTACATTGTGCAAAGAAGATGACTGAATTATCTCTTGGGGCTTTTTCCTTTTCTTCCACCCTCCCACCCCCTTTTTTTTTTTTTTAAGTTTTATTAAAAGACTAATGCTACAGACAGCAAAAAATTTATAATTAACCAGATGCCCATCAACATTTTTAAAGCAGAGCTTCTACTTGAAAAGCATTGAATATTTTCCCTCCTATCCCACTTCAACAGATGTTCTGCCTAATCTACATTCACTTTACTCCCTGTCTTACCTTTGACCTTTCTTTTGAATGTATTCAGAGAAGAGAATGTCAGTATTTATCTACCTGCTGTGCTTCCATCTGCCTGTGCAGCGCACGAATAACCACAAATTATATTTTCTTTGTGAAAATTTGAATGACAGAAGCATTTCTAAGGCTTCATCTACATGGAATGATCAGATGCTATCTGCTTGTCTTGGAGGAATTATGCATCTCATAACTGGACATGCAAACCAGGAACAGCTGCCAAATGTGGATTTGTGTTTCCAGTATCTCCACTGAAATGTCTTTCTTGGATGCTTTTCCAGCACCCTTGTCTTATCCCTTTTTCTTGACAGGGAAAATGAAGTAGGAAAGTTCATACCCAAGGCTGCCACGAGGAATGTAGAGCAGCAAAAAGCTGTTTGTGAAGAAGTGTCCTTTGGGACGTGTTATCAGACTAATGACCTGCAAACCTGTTAAACTCCACAGTTTAAAGCCTGAGAAACAGGTTTGGCACGATGATTTTTGCTAAAATGAGTTTATAATCTAAATTCAGAATCTGTTTTCTCCAAAGCAGCAGTGCACAGCTTTAAGGCTGTCAGAAGAACCATCCAGGAACTGACAATTTAATATCTTGGAAATAATTTGGTGATTGTAGTAGAACTGATCAAGCATTGGTTTCATCTTCAAGTACTCAATTGTTTTTAAATTTAGGCAAATTTAGTGCCTGTGCCACATAACAGGGCTGTGCAGTGTTGATAAGAGCTGCTCCAGCAGAATACACAACAGTGAAGTAGAAACAGAGTGGATAACCTGATTCTGGTGCATTTGCTAAAAGGCAGAAGTAATTTTATGTACTGTACCCCTTAGCTGGTCCATGCTAGTGGAGAACATGTTCCAGTTTAGCCTCTGTCTCTGAGAGGTGTTGGATACTGGTTATACAGGAGGCAACACTTGCTTCTGAAACCAAGTGTGCCCTGCAACATCTGCTGGGGGAAGCCAGGCTCCAGATAAGTGGAGAGGAAAAGCCATTATCACATGTTATCTTTAATGCTCCACAGCACATTCTGTGTAAGCACAGCCATCAATTCCTCATCCTGGCCAAATTCCAGGATTGGCAATTAAATCTTCCTGAATGTCTACATTACAGTCTAGAGCATATTCCTGGACACAGGGGGACTGTGCAAAATTTTACATATCTATTTCTCTCCACTGACTATAAAAAAGATCCTGGTCTAGTCTGGCTCCCTAACATGCAGACATCTCATTTTTATGTGCAAATGTTAGGATAAATGAATCTCATCCCAAGCTCCTGGGAACAGAAAGGAGGAAAATCAAGCCCAACATAATGAAAAGCTTTACCCACAGCTCAGCCTGAAGACTAGAGGGGAAAAATCAGATAGGGGAAACTAGGAAAAGAGAAGACCCCAATGTCGAAAAAATCCAGCTTTGGAACTCAGTTGTAATTATCTGGTGCTGATTAATTATCTGTTTACAAAAAATAGAGAAACATGTACAGTGAACTATGCAATCAATGTTTTGCCCAACCAGAAGAGAAGTACATCTGCTTTTCATCCAATACTAGCCTAGTTTTACAGGGAAAAATGCAATTGGTACTAATAAATGAGCTTGCAAATTAAGGGGTAGGTAAGCCAGTACTTCACTCAATATCACTAAGAGAATTATAGATATTAGGCTGAATTTCCTTATTTAATCCATTAACCATACAGGTTTTTGAAGAAGCTCATTTGTTAGGCTCAGGCATATCACAAGAACAAAATATTCATGATTCAATTATCTGAAGAATTGCTGAAGACCAGGGTGCCTCTGAAGGATGCACATTAGGGCAGGGAAGTGAGAACCAGCACCTATCCCATAGTTCTGCACACTTTAGGGTTTTTTTACATCTATCACAGGACTGAATTGTGCTGCTCAACTGAGCAGGATCTGGACACACTAAAAAATGTGTTTTCCTACTGTCCTTCAGGGTTGATTTCAGTCTAATTTTCCATTTACTTATTTTTTAAAAAAATGTCTCTCTAACTCCTTGAAGTCTCAGTGTCTCCAGTGCTTGAAATCTGGCCCTACACAACAGGAATCCCCTCCATTTGAAAGCAGTAAATTAACTGCACCCCATAAAGTTCACAATTCAGGGATGCATTCTCTGTATCACACCAAGAAACATATCTTTAACAGCTTGGCAGTATTAAAGACTTTGAGGATTTTAAAATGTTAGTGTCAAAGGCTTATTGTGAGAACATTTTGACTTGCAGGATGGATATCAGGGAGAATACAGTAAATTTTTCTGCAGATTAAATAATTATAAAGGAAACTACATGAAATACAGTATTTCTAATAAGGGTAGAGTTGAAAACTATGCCAGAAATTAGTCATGATTTTTGAAAATCAGACTTTAATTTTCTATCTAATACTTGGTGTTAGGTTATCCTCCTAACTGGACTGAACCCTGAAAATCAAGCACTAATGGTGGTTCAAGCCCTCAATAGAAGTGCATTAACAATGGTAATTTTGGTCAGGGATGAGTTCCATCCATGGCTTCTGTTAATTGGAGCCTGCTTCTGTTTTTAAAGTCAGTAGCTCTGTTGACTTCAGGGAAAATGAAACTGAACTCTCTTTTCTGGTAATCACATGAATTCAGTTTAAGAGGCAATCAAAGACCCTGCCAAAAGCTAATCTGAATTTCTGGAGTAAAACTAACTAAAAGAACATCCTGATATATGCATGTGTTCTTTGCATATCCTGATTTCAGGCTGCTCCAGGACAAACCAGCATGAATGATTGGGTATTTATGACCTTTTTATCCTTAGTTAGCCACGACATTCCCTGCCAAGGCCTTGGTCTCAGACCCATCTGCACTGGGCTCTTAGCTTTTCCTTAGCCTCAGGCTCATCCCGCTTTCTCTATGCTCATTCCCTGCTTCAGAAAAGGGACAGAAGAGGCTTTTTCATATTTAGATTATATGACAGGAGGAGAAGGTGGTGTTGTTCAATGCATTATGCAGCACCACAAATACTAACATTTATCAAGGCTGCTCTCGGCACCTTGGGCACAAAAATAAACCTTTCCAGGCAGTGAGGAGAGTTATTAGAAGTCATGTTTGTGCAACTCCAGTTTGACTGTAACAGAACAAAAGGCTTGTGAGGTTTGCTCAGGTGAAAGAACAGAGCTGCTCAGAGGGTTGGTTGCAGCCACAGCAGCCAGAGGGGAAGCACAGCTCTTCCAGGCTCATTCCTATTTCACTCCTTATCCTCTCAACTCCTGGCTACACCCCCTGGTAAACCCTGAAGCCTGGCCTGACACTGTTGGAACCCTGAAGCCTGGGAGTTTTGGGCTTTCTGTGCTCTCTGACTCTCAAAAACACACTGCTTTTGACTTGAGGCCTTGGAAAAGGCTTCCAAATTTGGGTGATGGAGTTGGAATCACTGCTGTGTAGTTTGAATAGAAGTGTGTAATATCACATGGTGAAGGAATTGGGGTTTTAGAATATAGTAATAGGTATGGGACAAGATGGAGGTTCTTGAGCAGTGGCTCTTCTTCCTTCTTGCTCCTTCTTCTTGATTTCAGGCAGTAGTTTTTGGTTGGATAGAAAATCTTGCACTGTGGGTCACAGGTGTTTGGTTATTGGGTCAAAAGTATAAATAATACAGATGTTAGTTTTGAATTGGATAGTTAGCCTTTAAAAGACCTTGTAGCTAGCTAGATACACCAACATTTTCTTTCTTTTAGCTTGTTAGCCAGAAGTGCTGCAGAACTCTCTGTACTATAGATAAGATTTAATAAACAACCAAGTCCGAACCAGAAAATCCATCTCTCGTGCATCCAATCCTGGATTCCTCTGAAGGCAGAGGAAAAAAGAAGATTGGCCACTAATATGTGGAGCCACTAATATGACACCTGTGGTACTCCCAGTTTCCTGAGAGTAGAAGAATAACAGCCCTGCACACCACGACAGCACACCCAGCCAGGGAGAGGGGGAAGAACTGCTGAGTCCATTCCACACACACCAAGCTCAGAGCAGCCCCAGCAACCCGGGCTGGAGGTGTGGATGTGTACTCAGTTCCATCAGAATTTTGCCTCTGAATGACTCCAGAGTCTATGTAGCTACAGGCAAAGCAGCAGCTATTTCTGCTGCACAGACACTATTTCTGACAGGAGCATGGCAGCATTTGTTAGGCTTTTAAAAGGACACATTTCAAAGCCAAAATGGGTCAGACCTGCCACACACAGTACTACCGCCCTCTCCAAAGTAATGAAACCCCAGCAATGGGGAATTTTGACAGAGTGGTAATTTGGGATGAACTGGATTCATTTTTAGAGAGCAATCAGCTGGAATTATTTTGGATTAAAGACTCCAGTCTTCAGGGTAATTAAGGGAGGGAAAAGTAGAAGGGGTGGCATTCTGAGGGGGTGTGAAATGCTGTCTGTCTGTCTCCACCCTGAAATCCAGTCTCTGCATGGGCTGACATTCCTGATGATGTCTAGTGCTAAATGATCGGGCTCAAGCAAAATGATTCAAGCAGAATTTGAGAAGTTACTTGTAGGACAGCATCTGAACGTCCCATTTTCAACAGGACTCAAAGGTCCCAGAAGGTGTCCAGTGTGGCCCCAAATTAATATTATTCTGCCTTCTGCAGCTCTGAATTTCACTCTTAGCCAGTTTCTTTCTCTCCAGCATCAAAAATCAAATTGCTGCTAGTGCCCAGGACATCCATCCTTATGTGGATAAGACCACCCTGTAAGACCGCCCTGCCCAGGGCAGAAAGGACTCAGGTACAATTGCCAGTGTCTCACAAGGACGATGCCATCAGCATAATCCCTTCACTCTGAAGACATTTTTCTGCCCCTGAGATCCTCACAGCTGTGCTGAGCAGCCTCTTTTTGCTGGCACATCCTGGGCAGCACCCCACAGAAGGCAAGCACCCAGCACAGGCATGGCAGGACTGTGCTGATATGGCTTTTCAAAGCCAAGTTTGATGCCAAAATTTTGCTAAATCCTGTATCCTGAATGGTGCCAATAATGAAAATCCATGAGTGAAGAAACAGACCTAACAGACCTGTTATAAATACAGGTAATAAATACCTGTTATAAATCTCTAAATACAAACTGGGGTTGTTAATGGGTGTTCCCTGAGCAGAGAAACAAGGAGAGGATAAACACAAGAAATCAGGAAAAGCGTCTCAGGGAAATTATTCTAGCACAGTCAATCTTCACATCAAATTTAAATCAGGCTGATAAAGAGAGTTAATTTTGGAGTACCTCAATTTAACTTTCAGGTGAGACCTGTCTTCAGGGATTTTCATTATAGTGTACAGTGCTACAAACACTGCAGGTGTTTTGCAAAGCCCACATCAGCACCCTCTGCAAGCACATAAGCTGGGAGAAAATTTCACCAGCACTTAAAATGAGTATCAACTTCAGTTTAACCATGTAGAGCTCCAGTAAATAGATATGGAGAAAAGTATTTCTTGCTCTTGGTAGTAACAGATTCCCTGCAGCCCTCATCACCTTTCCCCCCTTGCTTTTCTCCTTTAGAACTGGATTGCAAATTTCTACACCTTAGTTCCTAAAAGCAAGTGTTAGGTATGCCACAGGATAAAAAAAAAGGAGAGGTGATAATAAAAGAGCTTAATTTTTATAGACTCCACAAGAGGTTCTAATTCCATCAATTCTGAGTTTAAACAACATGAAAATGGGTCCAACCCAGGAGTAAATCCCCTCAGAGTGCAGCCTTTTGAGTCAATTTTTCATCTTAGCCTTTCTAGCTGGAGACATCCCACATAAATAAACATGTGCAAGTTATTGCCAGCATGCTCTGCTTTATTAATTTTGTGTAGAGCAAGCTGGCTTTTGGGGAGGTTAATTTCCTGAACTGAGAAGAAAATGGCACTTCACCAATTTGAAAATAAATAATTGTGTGGATACCTCAGTTCATTATTTTTAACTCTGCAGAGTCTTTGCAGACTCCAGGAGCATGCTGACAGCTTAGGGAAACTGAGCTATTTTCATTAACTAGTTTCTCTGTGTGGGGTGTATTATACCAGGTTACATAGAAATTAATGGCTATTTAAAAACAGCAGCACCTTGTCTAGGTCTTTGTAAACAGAGCTCAAATAATCCTGGGAGTGTCAATTCCAAAGATGCAGCTACAGCTGGAGTAAAAACCACTAAAATACCACATTGTTTTTGTGAAAATATTCTTAAACTCTGGCAACAAGAGCCCCTGGACCTGTGGATATCACATTTTTCTGGCTCTGTTGTTCTTGTTGTTTAACATCAAAACCCCTTAGGGATGAGAAGCAGTGACTCGAGTGCTGAGTTTTTCTGCTGTGCTACCTGTGAATCTGGGACCAGAACACACAGCCCAAAGTGCTGGTTTTGTCTGAAGCCATGAGGAAATGACACGAGCCCATATGGTCCAGGAAATCCTGGTGCAGACCTGTCTGTTGGTTTAAAGGCATATGGAAGCTACAGGGCTTTGACAGAATAACTCGACTGCAGCTATTTCAGAATCCAGGCAAAAACAGATGGCAGCATTTCTGAGGTTTTGAAACATATGCTGGGAAACATAATTTTTAAGCATATTTATTAACAGTAGGGTTAATTTTACTGGAATTCCTAATGATACTGTTGGTATATTTTTTAGAAAACTAGTGGTGTGAAAACTTAGACTTGTGCAAATCTATGGCTCCAGAATTGTTTTCCTGGATTAAAAGTTTTTTAGGAATTCTAAATAACAGTCTGCGTTTCTGTCTGCTTCAGAACAGACAAGATTAGAGAAATAATGTAAATTTGAAACTGTTTAAAATTGATGTGTCATTTTGAGTTTGCAATGATCTTTTCATCATCTTAACTAATGTCAGGTGATAGTCAAAAGTATATTAATTTATCTGTCTTACCAAAATGTTTAACATAGATAATTGATGAAAGAGAAAATATTATCTGGCTGACATGATGCTAAAATGTCATTCTGTTCTCTGTACAGATGGTTTTTCACTTCCCACGGTGTTTCTCTGTGGAAAATCTGTTGTGTTCTTGGTATTTAATTTGCCTTTTTGGTGCAGTTTTCTCAATTAAATCTCATGCAGATGATGCAGTCATTTATATTCAGATGATCAGGCTTCCTGCTCTTTTTGGATAAACTTTAATGTAATCCACAGGGTTCAGATTTAACTGCATGATATTAATTAATTTTAAATTTAGATAAATGTTTCTTTGGTGGAGATCAAAAGGTAAATGTGGTCCCCAGATCTGAAGCCCACAGGGAGGGCAGATATTGGATGACTTGCTTGGATTTTACTGATCCAGGGAGAGTCCAGGTGAGAGAATTGGCTCAAATAATTAATTGCTCTGTACAACAGGTATTGCTGCAGCATTAGCTCCACTTTCTCAGCTGCCACGTGCCAGCCCTGCTCTATGACCACTCATTAAGGGGAGGTCAAGCACAGTGATGTTTTCATGACAAGGACATTTTCATCTAAAGGCTGACTTGTAGCGAGGGCATAGCAGGGGGATTTTTACCTGCTGATGCAGTACATTTGCTGGGTATGAAAATGGTGTGAAAAAGACAAGGAAATTTGTGATAAAACCTTCATTTTTCACCTTGCAGCTTTTACCTGAATAATTCAGTAACTCCCTCTCCCTCTTCAGGACCTCTCTTCATTCAGAGAAGAGCAGGGAATAACCAGCAGGCACAACTTAATGTGACTGTAGAAACTTAAACCTGGTGCCTGACCTTGCAACCTAAACAATTGTTTTTAACTCCTTTCTATTTGAAACAAAATTGTCCGTGCAACTGCTGCCAGCAGCTAAAGAGAAGCATGAAAGCTGACAATACATCCTGTATAAAAGCAATGAGCCAGTTTAACCTTTGTATTCCCTTGATCAGGTTTTAGATGGCAGGAATTCAGCCCTCTGTCCTTCACAGACCACAGGAAAGGTCTTTGTTAAACTCCTGGTCTGGTCCACAGGACAAAATGATTTTCTTCCATTTCTCTATAAAGCCAGGGAATCTCTGCCAGCTGCCATAGTGCCTGTGATTTCCATAGCCACAACGAGGACCAGCAGGGCTGGCTCCATCCTTGTTAGGATCGTGTATGGGGATGACACAGCAGATTAAATATCACACTCCTGACTTTCAACTTGTACCTTAATCCCCTTCTGTGCACATGAAACAAAAAATTCAGCGTGAGGATGGGAAAGGGGAAGGTGTCTCTTTCCGTTCATTTTGAGAACATTTGCAAAAAGCCAAGCTCCCCCTTTGCCCCTCAAGTACAATGAATTCAAAGAAGATCATCCTAAAAGACATCTTGTAATTTGTTTTATCTATTTACAGAAGGATTTGTTTTTCTCTCTGACTTTGAGTTATTCATAAGATATTCATTTACATGGCTATCTGCATATAAATATTACCACTGGAGAGCAGCACAGTGGAGAGTGAATATGGATTTCTGAGCCTTATCATTGTACGTCTTTCATATCAGGTGCTCATTTAGACAGAATTCATTGTATATTATTCTCCTGTGACAACATTAACCGGCCTCCAACTTTCCAATGCTTGTTATCATTTCCAGAGTGTAAAAACCTCAAGGACTTAAAAGGACAGACAGGAAAGTTTGCAGAACATTTCATTAATTTGTGGGAAATTCCACTTACTGTAAGTGTCATGTCTTTGCTGTGAGGACTGAGAACATCTGCCAAATACAATACCACTTTCTTCCCTCACAGTCTGGCTCCTCTTCTGTTTGACATTGAGGAACTCGCCCTTAACTCACACTGCCTCAGCCTGAAGATGCAACTATGTGTATAAACCCAAAGCTTAAAATTCAATTTGTATTGGAATGTCAGTCATCAGATAAATTCAGACCCTGAGGAAAGTGAATAATAAATAGCTGTGTGGGCCAAGAGAGAATAGAAAGTGCCAGTAATAGCTCCTTTCTGATTTATCCCCAGTCCTATAATGCTCTGGCTGCTATTTCTAGTGGACTTCCCTGTTCCTTGTAGCCAGAGTGACAGCAAATCAGACTCAGGGGTAGTAATGGCTGAATCTTTCATCTGCCCGGGGGGATGAAAGATTTCTTTTGTCTCAGAAAAGCATTCAAATATATGGGTGACACTTGTCCAAACGATATAATAAGCTCTGGGGTTTGTCAAACTGATGTGGTGATACCATAGTACCTCTCTTGGGCTGACTCATCATCTCCCCTTCACATTTCAAGCCTCTGTTTGGGTCCCCAAAGACAAATGAAATCTAAAAGTACAGTAGTAGATGGTTGGAAGTTATAACCATCACCTTGATAAAGATATACACACATCACCCTTTCATTTGGATAACACCGGCCTAGTTTATGCAGCAAACCATTTAAAAAGCATATGCAGCTAACCACAAACAGTATTGCACCATGCAAATTCAGAGAAAAAATACCAGAACACAAGCCCTCCAAAATAGCTACAGGAGGATCCAGAGAGATCTGGCCACCTTTGCTGTACTTAATAACAACATTTTCCACAGGTTGCCCTGGGATACTTGGACCCTACCACAAATAATGTGAACTCAGAATGGTCTACACTTGGATGGGGATTGAGAAATACAGGATCAGTGAGAAACCATTGCCAGTGCTACTGGAAATTGTTCGATGAAGTCTCCTGCAACCCATTTTTTCCTGTTGCAGAGCACATTATAACATCACCATTCTCTGTTCAGTTTCTTTAAAATAAGTGAATTGCACCATTCTCAGCAATTCTGTTCATGCCTCAGCACTGCCATGATCCTCTGTGCTCTGTTAGGTTTGAGCCTAAGAGAGAGCTGTTATTTTAAGAATAATTTTATTACAAAAACACCCCTGGACTGATAATGTTCTTTTATCCATTTCGTGGCACTCAGAGATTTTTACCTATGGCTTGTTGATTAAATGTGATCAGGCATGTTGAACTATAACATCTCCTTTAGAATTCATTGCAATAAGAACAATGCAAATATGTGCTTAAGGTGTCCCAGCCAGTGAATTACAGGAGTGATAGGCTGTAATGTCTTCTTTAAAGTGATAAAGAGAGTGAGAGAATTAGAGAGCAGGAGTTGTGAACTTTAAGAAAAGAGCAGCTGTATCACTGTCATAGCAGAGTTAATTCAACAACAAGGAAGGTGCCCTGGATTCTTTTTAATTTTCTCTGCTCTTTCCAGTGCTCTTTAAAAAAAGGAAAATAATTTCACCATCTCTTTTGGCATTGCCTCCCTGTCTCTGCTGACATTAGAGAGACCTTATGGATGAAGTTCAGAGTTTGTGCCTCATTTTCCAGCTCTTACCACTGAATTGTTCATCTACAGTAAGACCATAAAAATCCCACTGCAAATTGCTGGGCATGCTCGAGACAAACCTCGGACATGTTTTCAGTTCAAAAATATCAATTTAGACTTTGAGCCAGTAACTTCAGAACAAAATAACTTTCACAGAGATAAAACCCATGATCTGACCTATTATTTCCTACAGCATCCAGGTGCTGCAGAAGACACAAATAAGCTCATCTGACTAGAACTCTGTAATAATTTCTTCACACTACTCTTTCCAAATTTTTTCTATTAGCAATAGCTAATAGAATTATCAATATTTCTGGTGATTAGCAATAGCTATATCACCAGAAATAAAGTTTTAACTGTCTTCCAGCTCTCTGATCCCCCTAATTTTACATAGTGCTACTGAGTTTTCCAAAATCCATGGAATAGGTATAGTTTTTATAAAACACCTTAAGTTTTAAATGTTGGGGAGTTAGACAATAAAAATACATTTCTGGGCTTGTTCTCCCCATAAGATACTTACTCTGGAGCAACTTAGCTTTAAGTAACACTTGCATAATAAAGATCTCAGAACAACTAGAAATGCCAGAAAGAGGAAAAAATATCAGATATAGGAAAAAAATAACAGGGTCAGTCTTCCCTCAAACACTACCACAGGAAATTTTTAGCAAATCTGAGCAGCTGTGAGAGGGAGGTGGAAGCAATTTTGAGCAGGGGACTCAATGCAAGGCAAGTCCCTTTAACAGACTGAGAATGGCATGGGCTCTTTAATTACAATCCTTTATGATTGTAACTGTGAAAAGCAGCGATTACCTGACTTCCTCTGAATAAACTCAGTATAATTAATGAATGTTCAAGCTCTAATTACAGCAAAATCACAGCAAATGAATTCCAGACAATGGAGTGTATTTTTGGCATGTTTTCAGAATGATCAGCTCACTTTTATTACAGTTATTCCCTCTGTTCTTTTGAACGGTTTGAATTCACGTCAGTTTTGACTGGGTCCAAATATTTGGCTAAAAGAATGAAGGAGCCAAGGCACAAGGCTGCAACACCAGAATATCTGTGTGCAACTGAGCACTCCCATCTGCTCACACGTGGCTTGTCTTTGAAGACATATGGTCGCCCCTGGATGCCTGTCCAGGTCAGCAAATGTAGGTGGGTGCTCAAATTCAACATCTGCCAGCTCACACACTCAATAATAACAAGTCAAAAGTGAGTAATAGACCTAAGTCCTGTTCTTTCCCCACAGATTTTTGCATCTTTGGTTGTGCTAAAGAGATTTTCCACTTCCCTTGGGGCTCACATCTACAATTCTGCAACCACTCCTCTAAACGTGTGGGAAAGGACTGGCCTTGTGTTGTAAAATATAGACAGGTACCTTTAATAGCTTAAAAATTAGGACATTCATCCTGAGAATGGGGCTGTCACAATGAACACTGTGTGTGTTGACACAAAACAATGTATTACATGATCCTTCAAGTGTCTGTGAACAGATTTTGGTTTCAATTTTACAACTGAGACAAGGGAAAAAAAAAAAAAAAGCCCGTGGAAGGCTCTTGGCCCAGTCCCTGGCAGTGTGGCTGCTCACGCACCAAGGCAAGGGAAAAGCCTGGAAAGATCCATTAAGATCTTTGCTCTGACATCACCATATCACCTTCCCACAAGCTACATCTGACAGCAAATTAACCAAATGCCACCAACCTTTAATATCCAAAATGAATCCTTCTTACCCATCTGTGAGCAATCTGAACAGATTTTCTCTAGGAAAACCATAACCAACCCTCCTGGACAAGTGTTTTTGCTGGCAGGTAACCCATGATCATCTCTTTAAAACACGCTGTGTTAATGCAGGGTCTGATCTTTCCTATATTGCCTACATGAGACTGCTGGGGCCAGCTATGGCCAGCACTGCTTCCTCCTGAAGGAATTTATACACATGGCACAGCTTCCTGAATTCTTTTGGTTGACAGTTTCACTTCAGGCTGTGAAGAAGTTCAGGTGATGAAGCCAGCACATGATTATTTTGCAATTTTCTAGTTTGTGTGTTTGTCCAACTTCTGTATCAGTCTTTTCACACTTCTGCACATTGCAACAGGTGCTGGAAAGCACAAAATGGATCTGAAGAGGAAAAAAAAAAGCCAAAAATGCAACAACAACCAAACAAGAAATCCCCTCCTTTATGCATATATAAAGAGTTAATTGTTCCTGGACTTGCAGGAATCCCTTGCCAGTCTATAATTCCTCCACTGGTGTGCTGCATTACAATTCTTGCAATCATTCAGCTGCCTAATGATCCCTTTTATCAGGTGAAAATGAGTTTTCCCACTCTAACCTGGCTTTTGTTAAGGCTTTAATGGCAGCAGGTCATGAATGGGATTGCTCTAAATTTCCTGTTGTGAGAGAAGGGTTCCTCCAACAGGTGACACAGCCAAGCAGGAGTGACCACTGCTCTGCTGTGCTGAGAGCAGAGCTTAAGGAAGGAGAATCTCCCAAGGAAATGAGGGCTGTGCACACCTTAGATCCATCCTGGCATCCCACTCCACTTGTATGGGCAGGGCTCCATTCATGCCCAGCCAAGGATCTCAGTGGAACTGAGGGGTTTTGTGTGAAACAGCCCAGTTAAAACCACCAGAACTGATAACAGCACAACTGTTAGCCTGTAACAGGCCAACAGATTTATTCAACAGCAGGAGACTGCACAAGGATGCTCAGATTTATTGCTCCAAATACCATCATTATTTAGTGTGCAGAGAGCCTTCTAGTCTCACAGTTAGCAAAACAAAATTACAAATTAATAGCCATATATTTCTCACCATGTCCTGGATCTATCATCCCATTTCGCCTGTGTTGTATTTTTATTTTGGTACTTAGCATATGGGGCTCAGAAAAAGGGCAAACTTTGAAATCACACATATTTTATCCATATTGTCCCACATAGATTTTCACTGTGTGTTAATTTATTGAAGGAATATATTTCTTTTTTTAAGAATCAGCAACATTGAAGAAAACAAGAGGACATTTAAGTTATACCTTTGAACATGGGTTACTTTCTTCTTATCCCTTCAGCTAAGCCTTGGATTTGAAGAGGAAGGAACAGCTCCTGCATTTATTTATAAAAGGCAGCAATCCCAGCTGGGTAGAAGTGAAGGTTACACAAAAAAGCTCCCATGGGTAGAAGTTTGCCTTCTTTCAGGAACTCATGGCTAAAAGGTAACTGAGCTGGGTCATCTAATAAATAGAAATGTATCACGATACATTTAATTAATGGCAATACTTTAATTTGGTTAAATTCAGATTCAGAGTTTAAGCTGAAATCCAAACCCCTCTGAGGACAGGAATGTAATGGAGAATGAGGTGTAAAATCCCCAGTTCTATCCAGATTCATGTATTCAAGTATTTAGTCTCACCACTGAAAACATCAGAAATCCATCTTAAGAGTAGCTTTCAAAGGTTCAGCAAAACCAGGTTTTGTTGGAGATAAAAAGCCTGATCTCAATCTTTTTAAAATAAAGACAAACTGTAGGTCACCTTTCCAAAGCCAATGGAATTACACATTAGAAAGCTGAGATAAGAAAGGTGATTTACTTTAAAAACTATTCCCTCTACAGGTCCACAACATGTGCCAGAGACCTGAATAAGTAGCCTTTGGCAATTAATTCCCTGTAGATGGCTTACAGACTTTCAAAACCACCTTTCCCTGGGCTCACTCACAGGATTTTTATCTGGAGACTACCCACGAGCAAGGGCTTCTTGTACTAAGAGTAGGCTGACTGTGGTGGAATTACAGGAGTGGAATTGAGGTGACACATAGAAAACTTTGCCTTTAAGTCCAAGTGTGATGCTTGAGATGACCACGAGGAGACCACCACCTCTCTGCCTGCCATAAAGAGTCTGAATAAGGATGGCTCTTGGCTATTTGAGTGCAAATACCTCTTTTTGATTTGTCAGAAATTAAGAGAGCTGTGAGAAGACCTGTGTCTCGCTAGAAAAAGAGCAATAGGGAAATTTCAAAAGATGATCCAAGAAGTGCACAGTACAGGGAATGCAGCCCTGTGGTTGGCACTTTCAGCCTTCTCTGTAGCCTCATCAAAAGGCAAAATATCAGCTAGACAGAGCCTGTGATGCTCTGTAGGAATGAATAATGCTCGTTCCTGCAGCTCAAACAGTCTGAACACGAGAGCAGCTGCAGCAGAGTGGGAGGAAGGTCTGCCTTGCCCAGGATCCTCGTTTGGGCAGGGGCCAGCACGCAGCAGAGCTGCAGATGGCTCATTAAAGCTCTGATGGCTCCTCAGCTTGCTCCAGCTCGGGGAACCATGGAATTCCCAGAGATAACACAGGTTGATAAGCACTGACCTGCAGGGATGGATGCATTCATCATTATCCAGTGGAAAATGCCTAGGGAAGAGCACATGGACACCAGAAGCATGCAGCATTCCCTGCTCCTCTCCTTCAGGAGTCTGGAGGATCTTCTGGTATTTTTTATTTCTCACAGTTCAGGATGGATTATTCTTCTAGAAACTTGTGCAGGGCTTAGCTTTAACTGAACACATAAAAACACAGGCAATTCAAACCCAGCATTAGCCTTTTTGCTGTAAATCTCTTTTAAAATGATGAAGGTCCCAGCCCTTTTCCCTGCTCCTGCTGCAGCTCCCAGGCTGCCACGTCCTGCCAGCCAAGGCTGTCAATAGATGTCACACTTGTGCTTTTGTTCCCTTCTCCTGGAGCACATTATGCCAAGGGAGTGCAGGGGAGCAGCACGACACAAATTACTTGAATGCACTGCCTTTATGTAATAAAGCCAAATCTGGGAAAAATTTGATCTTCTGTAGGTTTTACACTGTGCATTCCCAGGAAGTATTGAACAGATCAAGGGGCAGAGGGAGGAGGGACAGAAGGGATCCTCTCTTACAAGGCAAAAGTTCATTTTGCCTTATAGGTTACTAGTTCATAACTGTACATCTACTTGCTTTGGAGAGCAAATGAATTTTAAATGAATTTTTGTATTCTATGGCTAAATGCCTTTTTTTTTCTCCAAAAAATACAAGGCTGGGGGAAGCCAAACTATTTGTGTTGAATGAACAAATAGCAACAGATGAAGATATTTGCTCTACTTTTTTTCAAGCAGAGAAAAAAAGAAAAACAAAACCCTTTTAATGCCTTAAAACAGTAAAAACATGGAGTCTGACTTACAGGTGTTCTAATTTAAAATCTGCATGCAGATCTGCAAAGGCTTATGGCATGATTAATGGAAGAAAACCTAGGAAAGGCTTTTTCCTGAGCTGTGCCTTTTGCAAATAGTCATGTTAGAAAACCAGAAAAAAAAGTATTTAGTCTTATTTTCTATTTGGGAAAAAAAAAAATAAAAGAGTTTCCTTTCTACATCTCTGTCTGTCAATGCATATAAATCAACAGGGCATGCAGGTGAAAGTCAGCATTACCAAGAGTTTGCAAGACAGGCAAAAAACATTGAGTTTTAAACTGTCCAGTCAGTATTTGTGAAATTTCAGATGACAGTGTTCTTGCTGAATTTTGACATGTGGCCCTGGTTGTTTAATGGCTGTTGTCCCTGGAAGGAAATGTCCAGTGGACAGCTCTGGGCACTGTTTGCAGCAGGAGCAGGCAGCTCTGCTGGCCAGGATTCATCTGGACTATTATTAATAATATCCTGTTGCTGCAGCATTCCTTGCTCTGTCAGGAAATCCAAAGCCCTGTGTTGTTGCAGTGGGTCACACCATGGGGCACAGACACTGATTCCAGTGGGGCTCTGCAAATCCCAGGACTCCAGCTGCAGGGGCTGCAGTGCTCATCACTTTTTCATGAGCCAAATTCAGCTACTGAAACACTTCAGTGCAGCATTATTCCATAGGCTGAGTGAGAAATTCCTGACTTTTATGCCAAGAGAGATCTACCTTATACTCTAAATGCTTTCAGTAGCTGAACCAGGCAAAAACATTCCATCTGCTGCAACAGTTTGGAAATCTGGTTTTGAGAAAATGATGAAGTTCCCTCAACACAACAGTTTTGGCCAGTTTTGTTCCTTATCAAACATTCCTCTGGGCAGTAAAGCTCCTGGAAAGTTAACTGAACTAATTTCTGATTTGCACTCATCAATAGGCTCATTCATTTATATTAACAATGAATAATTCATCATCACTAGCAGCAACACAGTGTGCAAACCAGGAAAAATTCAGCTTGACTTTCAGGTCCCAGGGTGAATGAAGAGTCAAGAAAACAAGAAGCTGGAAACTTATTGTCTTATTTCAGCAAACACCAGAAATGAACGTGGCAGCTGTTTCAAGGACATGTCGTGCTTCTTGATGAGTACAAAAATTTGTTCAGAACCTCTGTGTTCCTCAGGAGCAAAGCACAGTGGACAAAGGGCTGCTTGGAGGAGCTGTGCCAGCTGCAGTCCCAGTGGGATCCACTTCCCCCAGCATGGATTACACAAACAGTGTTGAAAGTCCAGGTGTGCCCCCATACCTGCAAATGGGCAGAGGAAAAGCTGTGGAAATGCAAATCCCACATGGGCTTGATAACCTCTCTTTGTCACACTAGATGAAACATCCTCTGGATTACAGAAATTTCTAGAATTTGGAAGGTGGCTGGGGACTGAGTCATTCTTTTCCTCCAGAAAAGAGGTTTAAAAAAAAGGGGGGGGGAAATTTAGCAACACTGAAATGCATCCATCAACAAACTAAATCCTGTAGAAATAAATTTTTTTTGGGAAAAGAGAAAACTCTGGAGAAAATTCTCTCCTGTCAAACCATGGGGAGGATGTCAGTGGAGAAATATCCCAGGCAGCAAGAGCAGCAAGTAAAATCTCTCTTCTAGAAGCAGCACCTCTCTTGCTACTGCTTGAGCAGTATCAGGGAACACGAAAGTTATGGGACAGATATAACACAAAAAGAAGGATGAAAGGAAGTTCTCTGCACCCCAGCAGGTCTCTGCTTCCTCTGCTGCCATTTATGACTGCTACAAAATTCACTGAACTCCCTGTTTTTTGGGTGGCACAGGGATCAGGATGCTCCTGAGCACGTGGTGCAGATGTGTGCTGGTGGGAATGAATGAGAAATCAGAAGATCTGCCAGTCATGTGCCCTTAGACCTGGAATAGCTCAAATTACTTTTTTTCTATGCAAAATATTCTACAAAGGAAATGGCACAGAAGCCCAGTTTAACAGAAGGAGGGGACAGTAATTTACTCCAGGATCCAGGAAACTTCAGGCACTTTGAATCTTACAGTAAGCTTGGTATTTTTGAAGCTAATTTTCAGATTACTCAGATGTTTTTCAGAGAAGAAACAAAGAGTCTCCTTTATGAAACTTCAGAATATGAGTATAGCCCTCACACACCTCCAAATGATTAATCCGTGTCCCTGAAATAGCATCTTTTTAGGTTTAATTTATTTTCTTTAGCCCCACGAAGGCCTTTCAAATTTATATACTTCAGCTTTAAGGACTAATAAATTATTTTCTTTGGCCTCAAGAAGGTCTTCTTCATTTATTTGTCAACCTCCTTTGGAGTGAACTTTAAGTGCAGCATGATAGGGATAAAATAAAGGCAGTGATCAGCAGGAAAAAGAGGAAAACCCAGTATCTTTATGAATTTAGCACTGTCTCATTACCTTATCACACATTTAACACAATCTGCAATCACACAAAATATGTTGCTTTTTCCAGAAAGGGAATCTTGTTTCTGGCAAGTTTTTACAGGCAGCTGAGAAGGGCAGAAGCTGGAAAATGGAAAGAATGAAGCAGTCAATTCTTTTCCAGGGCTTCCTCTGGCTCTCAGGCTGCTGATGGAACCACTGCTCCTGTCTTTCATTGGCTTCTTTCTCCTTTCTCTTTCTTATAAGAGTAACTTGGGAGTTCCTGATTGCCAAATCAGAAAACTTAGGAGTAGAGATTTATTTGACTTTACTGCTATGGTTTAGTTTGAACTGTTTTGTTTGGAAAAGTGAAATTAAATGAAACAAAAACTAAACAAAAGGACAAGGAGTAAAAGCAGTCACACTGGTCACACTTAAGAAGATACCATTCATAAATCTAGAGGTATTTATGGGACCAAGGTTCTCCACAAAGACTAACAGAAATGCCCATTAATTTATGAAATCAAAGAGTATTCCTTCATTTCCAGAGACACCATTAAAATACATTATTGAAAGAACATAATGCACCAGGGCAGAATATTTTATATTTATAAAAATCTTAACATCTCTTTCATATTGACAACCCTCAAACTTGATGGGAATTCTGCCTTTATTAAAAATTGCACAAGGATGACATCACGTGGCTTAAGGTCACTGCAAGCTATTAAATATATGCATTTCTGATGGAAGGGGCATAATGGAGATACAAACTCTTTGTTCTCTCTCTGCCAGTCAGACAACAAAATCATATGAATGTTCCAGGCAACAGAAAAAAAAAGAGAGAGAAAGAAAAAAGAATTTATAGGAATGCCAGTAACTCTGCTTTGAATTCTCAACACATCAACCCACCCTAGCCAAACTCAGAAAGCAGAGTGAGAGGAAGGCCTGAGGAAGAGCAGTGCTTTGCTCCATGGAGCAGCAGAGCTGGGAATGCAGCTGGAGTTTCCAAAAGCAGCCCAGGAGGAAGCCTGGCTCCACTCCCTGGCTTCAACCCCACTTGTGAATGATGCAGCCTTTTCAAAATAGACTAATAAAAGCATTATTGCTGTTGCTCCATCTCTGCTTATGGATTAGGAAGTCTTTATTTTAAGAGATCTTTTCTTCCTAATCTATACTTTGTTCCAATTATAATTTATTTTACCAGCAGTTTTCTTTCTTTGTTTCCTCTCCTCAAAGCACAATTAGAGAATAATTGTTTTCAAATAATAACCACTACTTTTCCATTTAATTCTTTTTTAACACTAGTGGTGTCTCCCAGCTGACTCACTCTGCATTCGATGAGGGTTTAGAAGCACTACAAAACAGAGAAACAGCTGTTTCTTTGAGCATTATGAGTTTTATTAATCCCTTCTTGCCTATAAAACATAATCATCCCCTTTATTTCTAGAGGTACTACATACACTTTCCAAATAACCAACAATCAGGAGAAAAAAGGCTTCCAACCCTTGTATAAAAAACCTTTTTAGAAAGTAACTTATATATGACCCTGCAGAGTGAATGGTCCTTCTGATTTCTCTTTGGTTAGTTAATAAATCCGAATACTCAACAAAAATTAACATGTCTAAAAGCTGGGCTCTAGTAAAATCTCTTTTTGATTAGCACCTTAGGAAGAGTTTTTATCCACAGCAAACAGGAAGATGCTCATGGATTATGCTGAAAAAGATTATTTCATGGTAGGAAAACTGCTTTTTAAAAAATATCACTGAGGTTTTTGCTCCAGGCTAGAGTAGCATCTCACAGAACTGCTTCCCTGCACTTTTGATCCCTTCCTGCTCCTCTCCCTCCCTCTCACTACTACAGAACCTTTGAAGCAGCTGCAGCATTTCTGAAGCAGTCCCTGGCAAACACCAAATGGGTTGTCTGTAGGCATGAACAGATTCTTTTATTACTCATTCATTTTGTTGGCCTCTAATGCAATATCCATATTTTTTACTCACCACCCAAATAAGATGCTCTATGTTGGTGCTGGGGGGAAGTCCTAGGAGGGAAGTGGGAGAGGGAACTTGCATGTGCCTTATGGAACAAAAAACCTTCATAAGGCAGCATAGGGGAGCTCCTGGGAGAAAGGCAGATTTGGCTTTGCTGGAGGAAAATTTTATTTATTTGGATAATTTTATTGTAGATGTTTTAGTAACCAAAAAAATCCAAAAAAGCCCAAAAAACCAAGAAATCCTGCCCCTCAATCTGGCCATGCTCAGGTGCTGCTCCCAAAGGTGGAGCACTGTGGGTCTGGCCAGGAGCAGGACTCGTGGGGGGATGTCTCCAGCTCCCTGTCACACTTTCTGGCCACCCTCCTCCCAGCAAAAGCACAGAACCAAGACACTAAAGCTCCCTGCAACAGATCATGAAAATAAATAAACCTTCCTAAGGGCAGCAGCCTTTTCTAGCAGTAAACAACTACAGCCTGTGACTTGCAGCATGTTGGAACAAATTTCATTAAGGGAAAGTTTCATGAATTCAAAAGAGAAATCTGTTGTTATTCCATCCAAATTTTCTCTGTTGCTGATGCCCTGAGCAGAAGTAGAGATTTGTGAATAAAGAAACCAGAGATGCTTCTGTTTGTTTACAAGGCTTCAAGAGTCAAAAGGATCTATTCAGACTAAATTGCTGAGAGGGGAGAAATATATTGGCTGGGGAGTTTGTGTTTGTGGATGAGATGCTGAGAGATGGGGTGGGATAACTCAGGTGTGTAACCACGTGGGGTGAACCCACTGGGGATTTTTTCCTTTTACCTGATAGCACAGTAATTTATTCACTTGCCTTTGCTGCTCAAATGACCTCAGTTTTATCCCTTTGGAACAGAAATCTAGTCTTTCTGTGCAAATTGGCCCAAACAGGAATAAATTCCTTATGATTTCACTTTACATATTTAATTTCATAAGCTTGTTATTCATTAGAAGTAAGTAGGAAGCAATTATTCTCATATTGTCACCTATTTCTACGCTCCTCCAATTTTTAAACTGACTTGAAAAACCAGACCTAGTAAAATGAAACATAATGAATAAGCAAATTGAAAGTAAGTAATTTCTATGAACAGGTGTTCCTATCTGTCTCATTTTATATTTATTGATTTTACACACACTATTTATCATCTTACTAGAAAATGCACACATTGCCTTTTAGGCAAAAAAAAAAATCATGTGAAAATACAGATGACTTTACAGAAAGTCAATGAATTAATTAAAAGTAGTTGCAAGGAAATCTCTATTCCACCACACCATAGTCTTCAAAACACAAAAAGCCCTGTTAGGACTGAATTTAATATCTTTATACATATTTATATGTGTATTAGTTTTATTCTTGGTGTCATGCTGCCAACATTGCTAAAGCTCCTGTTGCAGCTGGTCAGAAAGTCAGATAAGGTGTGACCATGAACCATTTAATAACATGTTCTGACAAAGAGCAGATCCAAGGATTGAAGGACCAAGGAAATGAATGCAGTGTCTGGGTTTCATCCTGGTAGCATAAATGTATGGTAAATATATGTATTTAAATGCAAATGCAGTATGAGAAGCTTTTCTGGGTCCTGGCAGGAGATAATTCCAACGACACCATGCAGTGCATCCACCACCCTCATGGTTGTGGCTCTGTCTTGTCCTTCCTTTGCCTTCTTCCCACAGTGGCAGCAGCACTTAACCATCAATAAGAAATGCCACAGAAATACAAGAGGGGAAAACCACCCTACACCCTACAACTTCACAGCATTTCAGTTAGTCCTGTTAATTTGGGGGTGAATTTCAAAAGTTTTGGACTTTCAAATAAACCACCCAGAGAAAGGTCACTACCCAACAGTGTTTTGAATTTGTACAAATTTTAGCAATTCTAGTGATGTATTTGATTTTTTTTCAGTTTTGAAGTAATTTGACAAAATCACACATCTACCTTTTTTACCTCTGTGAAGCAGAGCCTACACCCAAGAATAGCTGCAAATGAAAGTTTAGCAAAAAAAAAATAAAGATACTTTATGGAGATCAGAATGACACCTATTCAGAGTCAGGACTATTTTTAAATAATTTATATTCAAGGTACAGTAGAACGACCAGCTTTACATGAGGTCATTAGATGTAACACAAAGAAAGAAAAATAGCTATAGAAAACCACGGCAGCAATGTTTCCAGAAAGTAGGCTAAGCAGCTCTTTGAAGAACATAATGTGTATTATATTACATGAAAGATACATGCCAATCAATGACTTCTGTTCTGAGGCCATGGTACCAGTTTGGAGGCTGTAAAATTAGAAGTATTTTCTGTCATGCTGGGCTTTTAAAGAAAGTGCTCCATGGGATACAGAGCTGGCCTTAAACCTCAGCAAACAGTTCCTAATAAACAGTGTGGTTAAAAGCTGGACATGCTGCTGTTTAAAACATTAGAGGCAGCATTAGTTCTACAACACCTGAACTTTGGAGTAGTTCAATACAAGAGAAAATACTTGGAAAATCCAAACAAATTAAAGGGAGAGATGACTCATCCCTCAATCTGAATTTAACAGGACTCTCAAGAGAAATCACTGTGACCACTCTCCTGTGAGAGGTAACAGACTTGTAGGACAATATTTGTTGCTAATGGATCATTTATTTAACTACATAAACGAGGTTTATCTTATGAGGAGACAAAGTCCCATGCAGCCACATTGATATCCAATGTCAATCACTTAACAAAATGTTGCCAGAATGGTTTGTGTTTATTTCTCTCCCTATACAGGACAGTTAAACATCATTAGAGCTCTGCCTGCAGGCAGACTATGCACACAAAATTAGCCTCAACAGAGCAAACTTGTCAGGCAGACACTGATTACAAAACATACAATTAAAGGCATCCACAAACCTTGAGATTTGATTCAGCTGCAAGTCCAGCTTTCAAAACTGAGCCACGAATTTATGCTGATGTCTGGTGACATCGCTGGACAGCTGAAAATGAAATGTTCCTCTCTCCCTGGGATAGTGTTTAGGTTGCGTTGCTGTTTGTCTTTTTTTTAATTCATCAAATGACTGGTGGGACTTTACCATGGACAAGAGCTTCATTTTTTCCCCCATGATCACGATGAGCATGGGTGTGATTATTCCTGTCACTGTCCCTTTCTCTCATGTAATGCTCTTCCTAAAAAATGACCACTCAGTGCTGATGCTTCACTCTCTCAATCCTGTTCCCATTTCTGAGCCATTCTGAGAATTCTCATCAAGTATAATTCTTCCTGCCCTGTCACTGTGGCAAAGAAGAGACAGACCTTGCTGGCTCTTACCTGGATTCTCCAACAGACAGTTCAGATTTATTTTCTTGGCATCTGCAAAATTATCCCACGAGCTGGAAATAAGGGAGTGCTGCTAGGATGAACACATCTGTTTGCCAGTCTGGTTCTTGCCAATGCAAGTGCATAATTACTGCTCTGGAAACATCTCAGACCTGGGAGATTTGGCACCTCTTCCTCTCCTTCCCAGCACAGCAGTTTTTCCTGCAGCAGCAAAGCTGTGCTAACCTGGGCAATGGTGGCTGCACACCAGGGCTTGAGCTCTCTGCATTTCATGAGCACAAGGCAGAGGAGGGCTGCTATCAATAGATAAAGTGATTGCCCTGCATAAATTACCACAGTTAGATGCCTAATAGTGGCAGAATTTTCTCTAGAATTGATGTCTTAAAGCTAAAAGCCAGCACAGAGCTACAGAGAAACAAGATTGCCTGCCAGTGCTGATCTGCAACATCCAGTTAGGGAGATTAAAGAACAAGACTCAGAAGCCAGAAGAGACTTTGTTCTGTTCTATTAGCACCAAATTCTCTGTGTTTTCTGTGATTCAGTGTGACATAACTGCTAATGACCATTATGAGGGACGTGACATGGCATTTGATGGTACATAATTGTGAAACTGCTGCAGGAATTACACCATGTACTACAGTTTAAGATGATCATCTTTTTTTATGATACAGAGCAATTTCTTCAGAGCTTCGTTCCCTCAAGCCACAGCTGAAGCTAATTGCAGCAGTTTAATCCTACAGAGCTTAAACCCACAGCAAGACAGACTTCAGAAAGTCAGAGAAAAGGAAAGACGTACTAAGACACAGATACCTACCTGTTGGTTAAACAACCTGTATTTTCTTTGCAATCATACAGTGACAGGTGACTCTTTATGTCATTGCTTTTCTGGGCAACTTATTCTCCTCACTCAACCTCCTGTGCTGCTGAAGGTGCCAGAGTAGTTCCTCTACAGTCCTAATAAATGTTTTACCCATTAAATAAAGGAAGGATAAAAGGTTTTCTTTTTTTAATAAAATTCTTCTGTGAATTTATTTACTTGTTTAAATTATTAGAGCTGAAGTCAGCAATTTTAAAGTTTATATTAATATTATTTTTTTTCCAGCTGAAAAAGTGATGTTTAGATAACTATTAAATAAAACTAAACAAAGCATAACAGGAGATAAAACCCTCCCCTGGACAAAACACATAATTCAAGTACAATATTGATATTTAGCATCTCAAGTTTGTTCTAGTGATCCCCAAAAATAGTGATTGAAACTTTACACCCCCTGCTCCATTTATCTGATTCCAAAAAAAACCACAGGAGCATGAGATCCCCACTAAGGATCAGTATATAAATACTGATTTTTCTAAACTATTGCACAGATCCCCCTTTCACTGACACTGTTCATTTGTTCCTGCTCTTTCAGCACGTTGTAGTGCCTATCCCTGTCTCAGGACACTCAGATGTGGTTTGTAACTCAGGGAAACACAGCAGGAGGAGTGTGATTGATGTGCTCTCAGTGCTCACGGGTGTAAGGATCAGCAATCCTTTGGGGCTCACTGGGGCTCACTGGTTTAAGGTCACAGCTCATGGCACACACCTCTGCAGTGCTTGCAAGGCAGAGCTGGTGTCACTCACGTGCCTGGGGCTCAGGAGTTGGGATGGCTAAAAATAATGGGAATAAGGTGTGACTGCAGCCAGGCTTGTGGGGGTGTGTGCTGGGCTCTGCCCCACTCATTAGTGGTTTGTCATCAGTCTCTGTTTTCCCTCAGAGCCAGGATTAATGGAAACATGATTGAGGTGATTCTCGTGTTCAGGCTTGGATGTTTATTGTATCTTATCAGAAATTACAGAAAGTACAACAGCACCTCCAGCTCCTTGCTAGAAGTGGGAAAAATGGCTCCAGCTGGGCCTGCTTCAAGGCCTTTTAAAGCTAAACAAACTAATAAAAGTTCAACACCTACATTATTTATCCTTTTAACCCAATAATAGATTCCCACGACCCTTAGAGTGACATTTGACTGACCAACCAAAGGTCACTGCCTGAGTTCTGTGAAGAAGAAGAAGATGAGTAAAGAAAAAGACACCACCCAAAATTCTCCATCTTGTCCCATATCCACCACTGTACTATAAAAACCTCAAATTTAAAACCCATCACCTAGTGAAAATACGCACATCTAACCCACTACACATTTGTGATTTCTAACTCATTATTTATATTTACAAGCCTTCTCCAAGGTTTCAGGTCCAGAGCAGTGTTTTCCAGGGTGTCTGTGCCTGGAAGCACAGAAAGCTCAAAAACTCCAGATTCCTGGGATCCAACAAGGCTCACTGGGTTTAAAGTTGTAATGCACCTCTAATGTATCTTTTATTCTGCTTTTTCAGCACACATCTTGTACCCATCTACACCTCCACAAAAAGTGTGTGAGGGTGAGTGGTCTAAATGGGTCTGTAGTGGCATTAGGGAGTCTTAATTGAGGCAAAATAACTTCTACACTTCACCTCTCACCTCTGATGTGGGTACTGAATGCTTGTCAATCCCCTTTCAGTGGGCTCTATCATTTGCCTTATATTTAATCTTCTTTGTGAAACTTCCCCACCCTTTGAAGGTAAGATTCATCTCATTTGCCTGGTCTTTGCACCTCAATGCAGAAATTGATACTTGAGATATGATAGCTGGATAATGATCACAAATAGCTTCCAAGAGCTTCTTTGGCCTTAAAATAACTTATTTTAAGGAGATTCTTTTCTACCTGCTTGTTTTAGAAACTTCCCATGGCACACATAACAGAGAATTCCAAATTCTCATTGCACAGTTTCAAGAATAGGTTTTTAAAGCACCAGTGCTATTAAAAATCTTTATCAAGCACATTAGGAATTATAAAAATGATGCAGGAACAGACATCTCCATCACCAGGTACCAACATCCCCTGCAGTATCAGTTGAACAGTGAATAGAGGGCAGGTTTGGCAGCACCAAGCAAAGGTGACTTAATTAAAACCATGACAAATGTTTTGTGCTTCCTCTGATTACATCCTGCAGTGACTTGCTGCTTGTTTCCTTGTCAGGGTATGAGCAGTCCTTGGGGCTCCAAGCACTTGAAACAATATATAACAATACACTTAATTGTTATGAGAGCTTTTCACTGCACCAGAAGTTAATTCATCACATCTCAAAGTTTCCCTGACCCTCGCAATGTGGAACAGGGGGACCCCAGTTCCCTGACAGGAGGGGTGACTGTCTAGGTGGGGTTTCTGAATACAAAACAACCCCCTTTCTCCCATCTGGCTGTCCTAAGGATGTGAGAGTGCTTGGTTAGCACAGCTAAGTCCAAAGCTGTGAGTTTGGCAGGCATTCTCAGAGCATGAGGGATCAGTGGTGCTTTCTCTGCAATTGCTCTTTTCAGGTCAGCAGGCGAGGACAAGGGAGCCAGTGGAGAGAAAGGAACAGGAAGGAGGGATGCTGGGTCAGGCTTAGGGGAAAAAATTCAAACTGACTGCATGAGAGGGAGACTGAAGAACATTAAAGGTGTCTGGAAAACATTTTGGTTTAATTTCAAAGACTTAAGTGCATTTTTAGTAAGAGAGAAGGACATTTCAAAATGAGAAGGTATAAGAAAGACTATCCAAAGATTTTGTGCTGCAGTGTACTGAATTTTGCTGCTACTGCTGTGTTTCCCAATAAGAAAATTTCTTCAAAATTGATCCAGTTTTGTGAGACATTTTGGAGTCCCTGAACCCACGAACAAAACTGCTTCAGCTGAAAGCTGCTTGCATGCACTGTGCTCTTGTTATCTGAGATGCTGCACTGCCCTAAAGAACGAGGCCTTTGTTCCTTTGCAATTCTTCCCAATTGGCTCTGAAAGATTTCAATGTCTAATATATATATATAAAATACATCTCCTGCTCCATGTCAACAAGGATTCATTACAGGGAGGCTCCAGTGCCACTTGCTTTATCTGCACCTACAGTAATTACTACAGCAAGAGTGCTGGCCTGCACTTATCTTGTTTGGGAAGGTATCTATTGATAGGGGAACAAACAACAGTCACCCATCCTAATGAACACGATCAATCACAGCACACACACAGCCAAGGCCAAAGTGTTAAGACATGTTTCTTGTAGCCTTGCAAAATAGAAGCCTCCAACAGTGGCAGAGCAGAAATACTGGAGGAAAATACCATAGCAAAACAAATATCAAACTGAAATCAACAATTCTGGACTGTTTTGCAAAATTAGAGGGCTGCTGTCCTTGTGACAGCTTTCTGATGCGTGAGTTTTGGTAGAAATGATGAAAGGGGAAGCAGGGAAATTGAAACCTCTAATGCTGCCTGCACTTAGCATACCTGTCTTTTAATTTTTCAATGTCATTTTCATGGTCAGTAGCTAAAAATATATTCGTGAAATATCTGAATTGATCTGAACAGAACATTGTGCCATGGAAGAAAGCTGTGAGAGTGTGGAGCTCTCTCCCTGATTATGTGAATCCTGTATTTCTTTCCCAAGTGTCTGCTGCTGGTCTCTGTCCAAGTGAGATACTGAAACCTCTTCTCTGACCCAAGAACAACACTTATGCTCTTACACATTGTCAAACAGGTAAATAGGGATTGAAGTTAAACACATTGGCTGAAACGTCTGAAGCTGGAAAGAACCAGCAAACTGTTTATGTCCTGCTCCATTTCCCAAAGCAGGCATTACCTGGAGGTCAAGCAGGGCAGTGGAACCTCATTGTCCTCTGCTTTCTGCTTTTCCTCTCAGGCTAGGAAAGGAATGAATCTCCTTCTCTCACTGCTGCAGACTCCTCCAAGGAGGAGAGGGAATGACTGGCTCCTCAGGTCACCCAGACATTCAGAGCAATTACAGTTTGAGAGCCCAAATCATCTCCAGCCCTGGCTGATCCAAATTCTCAGCTTTTTTCTGCAAACAACCTGGCACTTCAAAGATCACCATAATTTCTTCTCTCCTTAGGTACCCTTAATTATATGTTGTTAATTGTGCTTAACACAGCCACGTGGCCCAGTGCATTTCCCATCATGTTGGTATCAATAACCAAGATAAAGAACTTCTTCCCTCTGCTCTCAGCAGCCACTCCACCACCCAAGCCAGACAAACTTCCACCCCTTCTCTGCAGAAATCCCCTCTGTGAGACAGCCACGTGTCTGCAGACAACATAGAGCCACAAGATCCAACCTGGATCATGTGCAGGCAGGAGGCTTTTGAGGTTTTGGAGAGGAAAAATACACCAGGTTCTGGGCTTTATGTCACCATGACCATGATATTAAATTGTCTGTTGCCTCTGTGCTGTTTTGCTCCATAAAATATTAACTTATTATGGAAGGAGGGGAATGAGGCTGCTGTCCTTGTGGACATGGAGATTCAGAGTGAAGTACCAGTACATAGGCTGAAGCTTCAGGCATTATTCCATCCTTGTATTTATTGAAGTGAGAAAGCATCCATTAATTTTAAAGGCTTACCATACCCATTCAATTTAGTCAGTCCTAAAATGTTAAATATAATTAAACAGTGAAAAAAATCTTAATGGCTTGAGATTGCCAGGAAGTTCTGGGAAAAGACTGAAATTTTCAGCTCTCACTCCAAATTTGATGCCATTCAGTAACAAAAATGAAAAATTGCAGTAATCTACATTTAGGCATAAGTCTGGTCATTTATTTTCCAATTAAAATGCCTTTATTGGTTTTGCCGGGGGTAATTTAAAAAAACCACTTTAAATATTCAATGATTCACACTGCTGGAATTTAAAAAAAAAAATAGAGTATGTGCATGCATGTACATGTGTATATACTCACTTTTTCATATGTATTTATGTATATTCATATATATACGGAATGAAAATGTAAAATACAAATATATAAACTATATGTGTTTATCTGTGGAGTGGATATGAACATTTACACATAGGTACATTCTGAATTTACATTAGACAGTTTCCTTTGAAAAGGAAAACTGACTGATAGGCAGATCCAGTTAAGTTTTGCTTGCTTTCACAGCATGTATTTTAAAGATTGTAGGCAGTTTTAATAACATCAGTATTATTTTAAGACCTAGAAATCCCCATCAAGATCATCAACAATGGGCAAATGTAACTACACAGGAGGATTTTTATCCCCCAGGAAAAGTATTTATTGCACCTAGACCTGTAGTGGTGGGACCTGAGTTTGCTTCATCCCCAATCCAGCAGCAGCATCCTCATCTCTGCAGGTTCCTGGAGGACAATAACAGCCCAGTACATTCACTGGATAACCTGATGGTCTCTTTGGCCTTAAAAATTTCCTATGCCAGTAAAACAGAAGGCTTTATTGTTTGTTGGCTGTGTTGGTTCCTAGAAGTTTGGGACAGGGCTAAGAGTGCCACTGTGCTGCAGTCGAGGTTTGCAAAGTCATCGCGTCCCAGCTCTGAGCGTTTCTAAGCTGTGTTCGTGTGCCCAATATCCACTGTCCCGTCAGCTCAGAGCAGCTCGATGGAAACCCAGCCCATTTCTGCATGAGGAGCAGTGGGGAAGCAGAAGCCAAGTTTGCAAGGAGGAGGAAGTTGTACTCTGCATCCCAAATTAGCATCAGTTGCAAATACTTCTGACTATGTTTGGGTTTTTTTTACAAGATGACTTCTAAAATCCATCTCTGTTTCCTTTGTCCTACATTCGTGAACTCACTACACAGGTCTCACTGCTACCAAACACCTGAATTCACTTTGGGTCCCATCTACAAAAAAACCCCACTTATTCCCTCATACACTGCTCCATAATAAATACTATTCAGTAATTACTTAGGGACTCATAAAAGGGAATTGGCGTGCTAGTGACAGAATATTTGCACTCCTCGCAGATTTGTGACTTTAATATTGAAGAGATACATTTCTCCCTACAAAATACTCCCCAGGCTGCTTTCTTCCTTCATCTGAGGACTGAGCAAAGGCATCAGGATTTGAAGAGCAATCACAAGACAGCAGCAAGTAGCATCCAATTTACAAACAGCATCACTGGCCTAACAAACAAGGGAGGAGGATTTACAGGGACACATCCCTGAGAGCCTGCTGTTGATATGTGTCAGCAAATCATCCCCGTGCTTAAAATAGATTTGGCAGGAACACCAAGATTCAAACTATATTTTATTATACAGGTTCACTGCTGAAACAGGCATGGGGATACACTAGACATGATAATGACTGAGATTTAGTAGGAAATCAGCCCACACTTCTCAAGGGAATCAATGCAGAGGTTGTTATACCTTGATCAAGAAGGAAAATTCATTATTCTCTTGGTGAGAAACCATTAGGAAAAAAATTGCTGCCTACCCAAACACACTCCCACCAAAGAGGGCTACTTTTTGTTAAGAGGTGTCTGTCAACTTCTAAATGTTCATATGTGCATGTTCACTTAAATATAGGATGAGCCAAAACATTACACCACTGTTAAGACGAGTTCAGAGTGTTCTAGATTCAAAGATGATAAACTGGAAGTGCCTCCTGACTCAGCAAATCTTCCAACCCCTCCACAATAAACACTTCTCAGCCATCATCCTTTCTAAAACCCTACGTATAAATTCCCCTTGAGCTGTCTGACAAATTCAGAAAGATCAGACCATTTTGGCCCAGCTGGATCCCTAACTTGTGGGCTCTCTACAGAGAGTTTCACTCCTGAGTATCTTTCCTGGAAAATGCCACTCATGCCTTGGAGGTGATCACCAGTCCTGCAGATTCACTGGGAGGCATCTCACACAGCTCCCAGACCTCTAAGAACTTCACACACCAATAACCAACAACTTAAACTCTCTCTAAAAATTAATAGACAGCCTGAGGATGGACAGCAGTGCAATACTGAAATGTGTTCAGAGCATGAAGCACCTGACTAGATTACCCACCAGAGCCTACTGGCTAGGGAAAAGACCTGTTCCTGACTTTCCAGAGCCTGACTTACTTTGGATTCATAGGAGAGCATCCAGGGTACAAGTGTGGGTTCAGCAGTAAAGGTGAGGTGCAAATGGAAAGACAGCTATGTTATTGCCAAAGAGAGATTAGAAAGAGAAGTGCATCTCTAGAAAACTCGTATTAAAAAGTAGCAAAGATTTTCCAAAAAGAGCTTGCCAAACCTCACCAAATCTACAGATAAATTATACTGAATAGAGCTTCTCTTAATATAAAATTTAAAGTGTCCACATTTATATCTAATTACCTTGACTTTTATTTAAAAGAAAATGCACGTCTTTGAGTAAAGGAGATATGTTACCTCTTCCTTCACACCCAGTTGCTGCTTAAATCAGCTACCTTAAATCAGGAGCATCTCCTTACTTCTGTAATCAGCTAAACAAAAGCCTTTTCTGTTCAAAATCAGTAGGGGGAAAATGAACTCTGTACCAAAGACTGCTTGAGCTTCAGTGGATTCGACAAGAGCATCTGTTCTGTCAGTGGCCCTCAGGAAGACACAGGCCATGCCCCTGCACAGGACACCAGGCTGTCCAAGACATTTTTAATGCCTCTAATCTCAAGTGATTTAGTGAATTTTTAGTCTTTTCCTCTTAGGAGTCTCCTGAGGAAATTCAGCACCTCCCAGAGTAAGAACAGAGATTGCACTACCACTGACAGGCTGATTTCACCCACTTGCAGTTATAATAAAACTTTAAAATTTTGCTAAACTGACTTGAGTACCACATAGGTGCAGCAAGAAAAACTGTTATAGACTGAAAAGATTAATAAAGTCTTAAATTTTGCCTAACCTAGATGTAACAACCTGCTGGTATCTAATGAAAAGAACCAGAGGCAGTCATGTTGGACTTTGTGAGATACTTGGAGCCCACCTGTGTCTGTGCATGAATTGCAGACTTAATTTGTGTAAATGGGGACCAAGCCTGCACATCTGACTATTTCAAAGTATTATGTAAATTTGGGGACCATCAGGTTCTTCAAAGCTTAAATTCACTTCATCCTCTGCTTATTTTACAAGTTTCGACCATACTTTATTATAAAGCCAATACCATTAGACAAAAAATAAAATTTAAAACTCAAATTGGCTTAAAAAGGGTTATAAAAAATGTGGATTTTTTCATTTAAAATGCAAATTTTTATGTCAGTTATCTGGAACCAGGATAAAAGATCCTTGTGTGATGATTCAGACTCTAGGATGCATTGAATAAGAGATGACAAGAACACCCTTTCTGCACAGCTGGATGGACTCCTCCCCTGCTGGACTACTACATTTCTAGCCCAAACTTTATAATTTCTCTTCCTCCTCCCAAGCTTGCAGACCTCCTGGGTCAGGCTGGACCGAGCATTTCTGGTGCTAAGTGCATCATTGAACCTCTTAGGGGGTGTTCCTGTTTAGTCTCTCCTGTATGAACATGGGACAGGCACAAGAATTTTGGCTTAACACCAGCCTATGTTATCCACCACAGCTTATTTACTATTATTATTGTTATTATTATTATTATTATTATTACTAATTGGGTTTTCTTGCCCAATAAAGCTTGAGAGCAGAATCACTTGTGTAACATCCATCACAGCTCTTTGTGCTTGCATAGCTGGCAGGCTGAAGCCAGTCCATTATTTTGGAAGTAAATGCATTTTGGTTGAATTTTTGACTGTTACCAATGCTCTGTTTTCCCATGTCCCACCTGAGAGAAATAACATTTAATCAACGTTTCTCAAAGAATGTGACAAAAACACATGAATGAGCTTGATTAAAATTCTGATAGAGTCTGAACTATGATATCAGTATCATAGACCAGTAAGATCCAGACAGAAAGGGGTTACAGACATATACATATATATATATATATATATATATATATATATATACACACGTACATATGTTAATCCCTCTTCTCCTTAATTTTCTATTGTACCTTTTACTTTCTTTCGTCTACTTTTTTTTTTTTCTGGCAGCATCTCTTTAGAATGACATCTAAAATGATGTGTAAAACTGTTATATATATAGATAGTACTATTATTTGTGTTGCAGTTCAAAGCAAAATGCAGGACTAATAGTGGAAAAAATCAAAGTATTTACGTGTGGGACATGGCAGAGCAAGGAGAGTCAAAACAAAAGAAAATGCAGTCTTGAAGCAAGTTAATTAACTAAAAAATAAATTGTGAACTCAAGTAGAGTTCATGCTTGATAAGGCACTGAATAAAAAAACAACAAAAAACCCCCATTCTTGGGTCGGGGCTATTTCACTGTTTCCCTAAATGACTTTGGCAGGGTCCTGCAGGAAAACAAGGCAGAGTCATCATTTATGTTTTGCCCCAGGGAATATCAGTTCAGAGTGGGTGGAACCTCCTGGGGTGCACAGGAGCTCAGGGAAGTCTCTCTTTGCAGAATCTCCAGGTGAAGGAAGCAGAAAAACAGCAAAATCATAACAAAGAGCATTGGGGCAGTCCCCAGTCCCGGCCAGGGAAGGAGCACAGTAAAGTGTTTGCTCAGACCTGTCCTGGCTTTTTATGAGCTCAGGGTAACACCATCCAACACCCCAGAGCAGCACAACTCACCTTTCCTTTATTCCATCCATCATTTCCGACTCCCAGCAATAAGCCCACAGAGCCAGCAGAGGCTTTAAAAAGTTCAAGATGTGAGGAAAGATGTGGGAGTGTTTGAGCTGCCTGTCAGTTCTACAACAAGGGCTTTTACTGCCCTGGCAAGGAATCCAGGGTATCATCAGTAACCAAATCTTTGTGTCCCTAGGGCTGCTTCTGACAGTGATGATGCCTGAGATGTTCAGGACTGGCTCTAGTTTCAGTTTTCCAGCACAAACTAAGATCCATAAAAAAAGCTGTTGGTACAGTTTGAGTTTCAAATAAAGCTTTGCTTATTATTCAGGTCCTGGTCTCGTGTCTTTTCTGTGCTTCTGAGTTCATCAAATGAAGAACAAAGCCAGAAATATTAAGAATTATTATTATTATGGTATTAAAGATCCAATGTCCTTTCAAAAGGAACTGTCACAGGACTGGGTGAATGTGAAAAACTGGAAAACAATTTTCATTTATCCAAATCACTGTGCTTGTGCTCAGAAATTTACCTCAATCACTGACACAAACCACTCCTAAGGAAAAAAGTTTTCACAGATTCAGCCAACCTCAATAAAAGTTATTATTGAAACAGGCTTTGGGAGAAATGAGTTTTGGTTCCCACATTTAAGCATTCTCTACCACCCTCACCCTACACTTTCAGTTCCTTTACTACTCAAAGCCCTCTGCTCCTTTAGTGTTAAATCAAGAGGATTCAGTTTTAATATATCCTGTGATTTTCCTTAAATATTTCAATAACATTTATACCCTACCTTATCCACAAAGAAAAAATTTTCTTAGAGCAGTGTACAACATTCAGTATATCTTTAAATATAGAAGTATTTGGATTACTTGCTTAACACATGGAAAACTTGGTTAAGGTAAGCATGCAGCAACCAGACAGCTCACATCAGACATGGCACAGATTTATGTGCTTCATATTAAAATATTAAAACACGTTTAGTTTCTTGTCTTTCAGACAGTGAAAAGATTTCAGAGTAAGAATGAATTAAGCTTGTAAATCCACTGTGATTACTCTGTAGTCTATCTGATGACAATACATAACTAAAGATGCAGAAATCCCTTGTTTCTGGCTATATTAAATTAATATAAATTATAGATAAACTGATATACCACCAGATAACAGCATTTTACATCACCAGGGAAAAAGTAAGATCCATGAACACGAGAAGAGGAGCCTGCTTTCACAAACTTCCAAGTATGTCTCTATTGTTTGGGGTGCACACTATTAATTTCTACTGCTTTACTTTTTATTGTGGTGTGTTTATTCCTCTTCCCTTTCCATCAAAAATGAATAATGGGCTGCTCCTGCTCCTACTAATTTCAATGAAGGTCTTTGTGCTCTGTTTCACACCTCACTGATGCAGGTTTGATTCATACAAATAACAACAGGCATATTTTACAGCAGTTTTCCAAAAGCTGAAAAAAATTGTTTTCCATTTCTAGAGGAATATATTTAAACATGAATTTTGTAACAGTGGTCAAAATGAATTACAAGATGAAGCAGATCAGCTACTTATTTAGCTGTAAAGTCCAGTGAATTTAATTCACAGATTCCTGCTGGTTTCAAGAGGTTTTGGATCCAGACTTGGCTGAGGTGAAGATTGTGATTTTATTACTTTCATGGCAGCCAGTGACTTTGAATCCCTCTGTTGCTGACATTGAACAGATAAATGAGATGGCTCAATTTTGTTTAGAAAATACTGGTCATTTAGTTCAAGTTTTTCCTACTAAAAGAGAGGCCCAAAGACTACTTAAGTAATTAGGAACAATATAATTAAAGAAATGCATATAGATAGAAGATAGATAGATAGATAGATAGATAGATAGATAGATAGATAGATAGATAGATAGATAGATGATAGATAGATAACACTGTGGGATTTGATTGGATTATTTTGGATTTTAAATACTAATTTGAGAGGGCTCAATACATAGCTACTCCTATGTAGGACCCAATTTTTATACAGATCACAAATACACAGTGAAGATGACTGAGGATGATTCATGGTCCATAACAGTGTCCCCATAAAGCTCCCTGTCTGTACAGCAGCAAGATTGTCACCCCAGATAATGACAACTGTAGCCTGGGAGATTTTCAATCAGCCTTCATGTGCTCTGTATCACGATCTGGTGACACTTTTACTTGTAGGGCATGGCCACAGTAAATCATGCACTGTGTCTGCACACATATGTCACTGGGCTGATGCCTTATTGAGCTACCTAAGAACAGAGGCCAGACAGAATTAAGGGAATAAAAAGCAGTTCTGTTTACTGAAGGGCCTTCAGGTACCTTTTGGGAAGATGAAGTGACCCCCAGGGGCTACACCCAAAAATGGACACAGGTTTTCACACTTTTAGAAGTTTGGTCCATTTGCATATTGAGATTAATCTGCCAATTACAGCTTCAGGTAATGAAGTCATTCACCCCAAATTTGCTCCCCCCAATCACTTTTGTTTCCATCTCTCAGAGCTGAGGCAGTGAGGTGTCCTTGATTGCCAGCCTTTAGAGGAATTGTTGTGTCTGACCAAAATGGGAAAGCAGCAGCTCACACTGGGTGTGGAGTTTAGAGTTATACACCGAAGAATTGCAGGATTACAAATACATGAAAAACACAAAAGCTAAAATCCTAAGGTATCAGGGAAGGCTGACACCAAGGAGTCCTTTCCTCAGGTGACAGACACTTGATGGGCAGACCCAGGGATGCCAAGGAATCCCCCAGTGCTGCTCTAGCCTGACGTTGTGCAGGGGATCAGGGACAGGTTCTCTCCTGGAAAAGCTTACCCCTACTCCCCCAGATATGTCCCTGCAAGAATGCAGCACCCCAAGCCTCCCTCTTTGTCCAGAAGGGACTGAAGCCCATGTCCAAGACTCCTCACACATGAGGATTCAGGTGACATGATCTGAATGCACAGAATGATTTTTTTGGTGCTGTGCAACACTCTGGCACTGAGTTTCTTTAGGAAATGTTTTAATTCCATCACCTCCAGCTTCCATCAGATGTGACAGTTGTTGTGGCAAGTCCTTTTTGTTGAATGACAAAGTACTGAGCACATAATGCCTTCAACAGGCACACCAGCACTTCCCTTTTTTCTTTACTGTCAGGGTTTTGGTTCAAATGGGAGGAAATACCAATTTTGTGTAGTGGTTTTGGTTCACCAAACTGAGATTTCCTGGCCAATGCACCAATTTATGTTGTGGGTCTAGCATTGGCCAAATTGGCAGTGCACCCACTAGAATTATTTACTTATTTCTTGCTGTGAAATAGGATTAGGAGGAAGGCAAAACAGGCTTGAACTTTAAAGGGTGCAAAGAAAAGCTTTATTACTAGAAATTATAAGGAAAAAAGAATAAAACAGGACTGGGTGATCTTTCATATATATAAAGAATTTGTGATCTTGTAACACATGCAGAAATTCACTGAAAAAAATCCATCTCCTTGATTTCACTCATGAAAATGTACTAAAATTAGAATATATCTTGCTTCCTTCTATGCTTTTTCTGCTGGTGTGGATTTACTCATGCTGCACAAAACCAAGGTTGCAGTTGGGTACAACTGTTTTACAGGACCATGGTTTGTTTTATAATGAGTATTCTTCCTTTTCTGTGCTGTATCTTCCATTTTCATTATGCCTCAATTAATGCACTGAAATATGCCAAGCGGTTTCACATGAAATATGTTTCTCATTTTAATCAGTTTAGCATCAAAGGGTTTAGGCTGGCATTTTCTAGGTTAGTGCGTAGGGTGTTTATTAATTTGGTTTTTATGCCTTCTCTCATTAGTGCTTAATGGAATTTCAAGCAATCCCAGCAGCTAGTAGATAATTTATTTTTTAAACACATTTTTATCGGTGTATTAAACAATCAGACTCTCTATTGTTTCTGAATAGTGTGGAGTGCTTGTTTCATCTGCAGATTGGAGAGCTGCTACACTCAGAGCCCTGATTGCACAGGGCTGGAAAAGAACCATTTTTTATTTGAATTCAGCGAGACTGAAAAGCAGCTGCCCAATAAACCCTGGGATTTGGGTCCTCCAATATTCACTTTACAAAGAACGTGGCCAAAGCAAATGTCACCCAGTCCTGATCCAGTTAATCCATTTACTGGCAGAGAAGGTTCCTGCCACACCCTGAACAAAGCACAGAACCTTTGTGTGCTGGAAAGCTGCTGCACAATCCAGCTCAAACCAGCAGCAGCTCTCACCTCCTCTGCTGCTCTTCCCTCTCACCTTGTTCTAAGGAGGCCTATTTAACATTATCCTCACTATGCAAATATTCATCAACTAAGAGTATATAAATATCTCCTAACTATCGACCCAAGATATTGAGTTTAGACTGTCAAGAGATTCAGAAGCCATGAAAAATGTCCAAAATTTAAAAAGAAATCAAGTATGGACATCAAGTAAAGCAATATTTTAAATATGAGCTTTTGTTCAAAAAATATTTTTAAGGAGTCCCATAATAGTCCAAATAGACTTTTCATTACTTCCTGAATGTTTGAATTATATATTTGAAAAATGTGACATATTTAGCACTATAATGAATGGTGAGAGCATAATTTCAAACAGAATTTTTTTTAGTCTAGTAATAATCTCTATGGGGAAAATAAAACCAGAGATTTTCTATTTTTACAAGGGTGAATAAAACCCAAGAAAACAGAATAGATTTTCCATGCACATGGCCTATCTGCAGTAATCACAAGGCATGGTTTGGCATATGAAATATGAAATCCAATGTGTGATGGAGGTGAAAAATAACTATGCAAGCAGATCTGAGGTTGTTTTTGCTTTCATTCCTCTGACATCCTCTTCTCTCAAGCCTATATGAATAAACACTGTGTCTCTCGATCACAGTGCCATGAAATCACATTTACATTCTCATTCCCAGCTCATGTTCTTGTTTCACTTGGTTTCATGTGCCAGATGAGTCAAAAACTGACTGCAGCCACACATGTTGAAACAAGGCTCAACAGGCATTAAACAAGGTCTCACAGGTCTGTCAGTGTTCCATGTGCTGCTAAAGCTCTGCTAAAGAAGAGAGTTGAGCATTTCCTGGCCTCTTGATTCATCCCTCCTGCTCCAGGATGGACAGGATGCAAAAACAATGGGGTTGTTGTTGTCCAGACTGGATATTTAACATGTCCCTGATGTTTACAGCCTCTGCTTTCCTCTTTGTCCCTTCTGCTCCTCATCTCTGGAAAGGGATTCTTTTGCATTTCCCTACTAGCACATAATTTTGCATAGTTCTCACAGATGTTTTTCTCTGGGTTTCCAGTTTTCCCTTCTTGGTGCTACCAGAAATAGAAAACCTCTGTAAAGACAGTTTCCAGGGGTACAAACTCTGCAGTCCCCTGTAGATAGCCCAGATGCAGAGCTCCTCACGTTTTGTGTCTTTGGGTGTCAGAGAGTTTGAGATCCTTGTCACAGGGAAAGCCCTTCTGCCTTTGGAAGCTTGGAATCCAAAAACAGAAATCACATCAACCCTCACAGAGCTCTGTGCCATGGAGGGGAACCAGCTCCTGTCAGTTGGATGCTCTCAAAAGCATAAATGGTGAGGAACAAAGATGCGCAGCACAATCCTCTACCTTGGCAAAAAAATCCCCAATCAGAACATCTACTGTAATTTTTATAGGATCAAACACTCAACAAGGATGAGCAGCAAGGACAGTAGAGAAGAAGAAAATCTATCACTGGACTGTCTGAGTAGCTGTTTCTCAGGAAAGTTGTTATTTCCTGTAACAACAACTCAGGAAGTGTTTAAGAGCTCCTTTTGAAAAATAACTGTAGCTGATTAACTAGCTCTTGTTTTCACTACATTTTGCCCTTATCCTGGTGCTGGGCATCCCTGAAAAGAGCCTGGCCCCATCCTCTTCACACCCAGACACTGCTGTCAAATGCCCAACGATTTGCACCTGCCTCAGCCCATGTTCTGTGGGGGAAAAAAAGAAAAAAAAGGCAGTTTTGCTCTCCCTCATTTTGTGATGCTCTTCATCTAAAATAAAAGCAATTCTGTGGGAATGTAACTTGTGTTGTATGGAAGAAATGCAGCATTATCAGTGCAGAAAATGTGTCCTTCAGCATGGAGTCCTTGAGTTTTTCCTTCAAGGAAAACAGCAGCAGGAAAAACAATGAGGCTGGGCACTCAAGGAAGGCTCTTGAAAGGCTAACCAATGCCAGTTTGCATAATTAAAATTACCTTTCTGTTAAACATCAAGATAACATGAATATGAAATAATGCCACATTTATATGCTCAATTAGAGAATTCAGTTTCCTTCAGAATACAGGCTGTTAAAAGCGGCAAGGAAAAAATTCAGCATGATGGTAATATATGTTAATTTTTGCTAATTGTATGAACTGTTGGGATCATGCCTTATGTAAAGCCCTTCCACGCCTCCCAGATTTGCTTGCAAGCTACAGTACTAAAATTGAAAAGATTTCTTTATACATTTTCACAGAGAAGTTACTAATTGCTATGCATTTTGTGCTGCTTTCTTCTATCCTAGCAAATGCAAACAGAGCAGGAGCGTGGGTTTACCTGATTAAACAGAACATTCTCCTGAAGGAGAGCTCTTGGAGCAGAAGCTACAAACGGATTTTGTTGTTATTTCAGAAGGAACAATACAATTTATCCTGTGTGAGTCCCATAACACCCCAGACTGATGAGGCTCCCAGCATCCCCAAATCTCAGGTGGCAATTTAGGGAGCCCACACTCCAGAGCTGCCAAATCCCTGCTCCCTGAACTGCTCCTGCTCTGCAGCCCTGCCTGAGTTCACCACCCAGGAATTATGTTCAGTGAACAGGGGGATAAGAGATTCTTCCTCTGGCAGCACGAGGAAAAAATCTCTCATTTCCTCTAAGCTCAACTTTGATTTAAGGAGTCTGATATAACAACTGCTGAAATAGAGGACTTAACTCAAGAAATAGGATCTTTTAAGGCCTATGTGAGGCAAAAATTCCTCATTTCTGCAGAAAATCTTTGCAGCATCTTAGCAGGCTTACATTGGTTGGTGGGTTTCTGGAAGCAGGATAAGGTTTGAGCACACAAAAATGGAGAGCAGACTTAGAAACACAGACCACAACTGGGAATTAGAACTTCCATCCCAGTGGAAATAGAAAGAAACTTTGCTGTGTGTCAGATGTGAATGGAACACTGAGTTTCCCCATTTTCAGGTGAGCAGAAAGTCTCAGTGAAAAATTCCCAGGAGCATGGAACATCTCGCTGAAAGGATAATAACAAGGGACAGTGTATAAGAGCCCAAGTGAAATGAGATGAAATACAATGGCAAAGTCAAATCTTACACCAACTTACACATTTTTCCACCTATTATTTTTAAGAAGTCCCTATATCCCTGAGAAACACATTTTGATTAATCTGTAGTTTCTGACAGGACACTGTTGTGTCAAGAATTTTTACCCATGCTTGTTATTACATTTTGAAGACTTTGTGACAGTCATAGAAATGTTCCCTACAGTGAGTCAATTCCCTCAGAATGACAAAAAAGAGGCAGAAGACTCTTTCAACAGAATGAGACAAATTGAATACATTGCAAACTTCCTGGGATTTCTGAATTTGAATATTAACCCCAGAGAGCCCTTTAAAAACCTCTTGAATTTCTAGACATGTAAAGTACATTACTTTTATGATCAGGGATAAAATTCTATAGACAGGAAATGGGGAATCCTCAGTTAATATCCTTCAATGTCTCATTTTTCATGGCAATCTATTTCGCATTACATGTGATCAAGACAGAATTTTCATCTGATTTTTTTTTTTTACAAGACAAGTACATTTAATTGCATTTTGCCATGATCAAAGTTGAGTCAGCTTGATTTTGCCAATAATTCATGAGCTTTCATGAATATGCATAACTTTTTCTCTACGGGTTGGCATTATTAAATTTGACTTTTCCCAAGATCAGGGAAATTAATGGAATGAAAGGGAAATTAAGAAGAAGAACAGGTGATAAACAAATGGATACAAAGAGAATCTTGTCACTTTAGCTGGTTTGGCACAAATATCCCCTTCCTGCCCCAAGATTCACTCACTGCCAGCTCCCAAGTTGTTTACTGTGATGTCCTTTGCTTTTGTGACTGTCTTGCTGAAAGCCTTTCCAGCCAACACTAATGTGAAGCAATTTGTGATGGCAACAGCATTCAATTCTACTGTGCCAAAATGCCCTGACCCTTATCATTTAAAAATAATTCCTTTTTGCTTTCATCAGCTGAAGATCACCATAAGTTTGCAGCTCACTGGAAAGTAAAACACTGACTATGCACTTTGTTTCCTTCAAAGAGAAAGCATATCTGTCATTCATGTCATACATAGTTGTCTCCAGAAGTAAAATATTCCGTTCATGTAGGAAAACTGCCTGCAACCACAAAAGATTGATTTTGCTCCCTGAGTAATTCTGACACGTTTGATGCTAGCATCTGCCTTGGTTTACATACAGCATATGCATTAGGGACCTGATAGCCCGTGTCCAAATTGTGGTGAAGCATCTCTGAAGGAATGGATGGGTTCCTCATCCATTAAAAATCAGGACAACCCCCCCAAACAGCCCCTGATTCACTTCAAGGGAGGCATCCACCCTCTGCCATGGCTGGGATTTCAGTCTGGACACGTGTCTCCAAGGAGAGTTTCAGCTTCCAGACTCTAATCCCAAGCAAGGTATCAGGCTGGGACAGCAGCCAGCACCCTCAGCCTGGCTTTCCTGGGAACAATCATGCTCAGTCTCTGACCTGGGATTCTCAAACAAAGGAGTATTTTCAATAGGGAACATCTTTATTGAGGACTCAAATCAAATAGATCGATAAGAACATTCCCTACCATGCACACCCCCAGCCCTGAAATCTATAGTAGATTAATGATATTAGTTGAAATTTTCAGGTTTGTGATATTGAAGAGAATTGAAGTTCTGTGTTCTAGACATGAGGAAGGACAGAACTCAGAGGTCTGATAATCCTTCAGGAAAGTGAATTGTACACTAAATGAATAAGGCAGGAAACTAATGCTTGAGAAGAGCAACAAAAGAAACACCAAACAGACAAAAAAAAAAATCTGTCAAACCTTGAGAATACAGAAAACTCCCATTCAGAATACCAAACCATCCCCTGCACCCCTCACACTTGAGTTGAGGGCACAAAGAGAAATATTCAACACAAAAATGCAGTTTTCAGGGAAACTAATAACCTTAATAGAAGGAAAGTTAGAAGGAAATACTGCATCTAAAAATCTAGGGGCTCACTTGGAAATAACACTCCCTGGTTTTCTTTTGAAATCTCCCCCATACATATGCAGTACAATGAATTATATTGAAATGGATGAGCTCCTGTCATCTATTATTTGAAATGTGAGTTGAGGTTCACTTTAAATCATTCCTCTGCCAGAGAACAGATAAAAAAGAGGATCCAATAGTTTCTACCCTGAAAGCCATTTCACCATAAATATTTGTCTCCTGTTGACAATATATTGGATGAGCTTGTTTACTGCTCCTATGGTCTCAGATAGTCCCCAGCCACTAAGCTTTATTCTCACCACAATATGTATTTTAGGTAGTCATGTATAGTAAAGTAATTATGGTATTAGAAATACTTGTACTTTCCCTTGATGAATTAAGAAAAACTTAGAGAAAAGAGTAGACAGCACATGATACAGAACTCTGCTTCACAAGTGTCTTTGAAAAATGATGTTGCTGCAGAAACTGCTCTGGACACTGCCTCTGCTTGCAGAAGGACAAAAGTCATATTTAATTTCTATTTTTTCCTAGTAAGCTTGCTATATAAAAATAAACACTGTTCATGACACTGTTCATGGAGGACTAGACATGATAAGGCACTCAGAATAATAGCAACCTAATTTCAGCTAATTTGCTTTCTCCCTCCCTTTGCACAGGACAGGTTATGCCTCCTAAATATGCAAACAGTGTCAGCAATATCTTATTACCTTCCCTGTAATTTCAAAAGTCAGGCCATGGTCATGGTCATGGTCACCTGTGTAACAGCCTTGAGAAGCTGGTGCTTCTCTTTCCCAAAGATATGAGCAGGGGAAGAGTTGATAACTCAGAGCTGTGCTCAACAGCCATCAATCCCCATTTTCCTAATCATGATAAGTACGTGATGTGTCCAACTGATGGATGGCTCAGGCACTGGCTGCTTCCTGGCTTTAGCATCACTATGACAAATAAATATGGATGTGCTGCAGGTGGGCTTGGGACTTGTGCTTTTTGTTTGGGTTTTTTGAAGATAAACGCTCAGTCTTCTTCAGTCTTCCTCACAAATATGATCTGATAAAATTAACTTCCAGTGATATCCCTGAATAAACAGTCAAATAACCTAGCAACAATTTTTTCTAGCAAAGCTAGAAAATTATCTTCCCTGCCAGAAAACTGCCTACATTTCTTGCAACAATGCACAGACATACTGGTGAGAAACAATAGAAATTATTTACCTGAATTTCCAGATCCCAAGTACTCCATTCAAACTAGAAAGTACATACTAAATATGTAGGGAAAGCAATGGTTGATAAGAAATTGTGTTAGAACAAGGTTTATTATTTTCCAGGGTAGAGCATGAACATTTAATAGACTGTTTTCATAATATATATACATATTATATTATATACATACACACATGTATATTATGAATATTACATATGAATACTATATACAAACATGTACAGAAATACACACAGACATGTTTATTTCTAAATTAAACAGTTTTTGTCTACCATTCTAAGGGCTAAATGATCATTTTCCCTCTGAAATCACAACACCTTATTGAAAGTCCATTATGCTTCGGAAGAACTTGGCCACTGGGAATTTTGAGGCACACTTGCTGTGCAGCATTTCAGTTGTGAGGTTTGAATAAAGGTTTATAAGGAGCCCTAAATTCAGGAAAGAATTTAATATTGAAATAATTTGAATCAAGTAATAAATCAAGTCATACCTCTAGATAGCATATTTATATGACAATAGCTCCCCAGAGTGCTTGCCAGACAGTAGAACCCTGCTTTCCAAGGCTGTCAAACACACAGACTTCAGCTTCACCCAAAAGTTGAGGAGGAAAAATAAACCTCAAGCAGTTTTCTGCACCTCTTTCCAGAACTACTGCTTGAATCTGCAGCTCTGCTGAATTCTGAGTTCCTTGTAATTAGATCAGACATATTTCTGCCACACATTTCCTTTAAAACACTGAATGCCTGTTGGATTACAAATTACTTGTTCCAACATATGTTAAACATTCCATAGCTCTTTGAGCATAAAACAAACAGCTACAGTTCTAAACACACTTATTTTCAGTGGCAGGTTTTAATGACATAGAATTGGAACTCAGAGCACTGTTCAATCCAGTAAAGACTATTAATAGCCTTGGATCACAGATATAATTCCTACAAATGGAATTTGAAATACTGGTATGTACAATTTTAATATTATTATTATTCACTGTGGAAACTTAAACAGATCTCTCTCAATATTGTTTTGCTGATTCAAATCAACTCTAATTAAAATATCTCAAGCACTTAATCATGCAAGACATTATGTGAATACCAAGGATTTCTGCTTGCAAATGAAACTTTAACAAGTACTCTTACTATTGATTGTTTATGAATCATGAAAAGGTGTTTGATACTTCACAGACATACAAAATGACAGACTTTCTGTCCTTTTATGCTTTATAAAACAGAGGAATATAAAAATAAGTGTATTGATTTGCTTTGTATCAGCTTATCTTGACATAACATCAGCCTAAAGATTTGCTTCATTAGAACAACTTGGTGGAACTAAACAGAATCTTAAAATTCTTTTAATTTGAAGCAAGCTGTATTTTGATGCCAAATACAGAGTCAGCCACTTGATACTTTAAAAGACATTTAAAGGCTTAGGATAAACAATTTAAAACACCCCAGCTAATTGCACCAGAAAATATGAGATTTGCTTTAGAGAATAATCTTTTATTTTTCCAAAGCCAGTAATTCTAGCATTTCTCAGAGGGAGTTTTTCTTCCTTTAGGTATGCAAATCAATTTTATACATATTACTAATTGGATTTATCATGTGCATTTGGAGGAGATGTTGGATTAATTGAAGGGTGAAGAGGCTGCCTCGTGCTTTGCTCACAGAGTTCAGCATTTTGCACTCTCAACCACGTGCTGCCCACTCTGGTACTATCTGTAGGGTATGAGCCTGAGGGGAAAATGTTATTTTAATGCTGGAGAGGGGGTGAACTCCCCTCTGCTGTGGTGAAGGTTACAGACAGCCACTGTGGCAGGTTCAATCTCCAAAATACTTAGAAAATCTCTACACAAAGCTCATCACCATTTGGGGTCTGAGACGCAGTTGCTCCTATAATTTATCTTCTCCTGTTTTTCATAATTAGAGATTGTAAATCTACTACTCTTATTTTGCACACTTGTCCAGTATATTTTATTAGAAGATACTCCCACATAAGCCAGATCCTTTATAGGCACTTCATGGGAATGCTAAGTAGTCTGCTAAATAATAAAAACACAAGGAGACAGACACTTTAAAAAAAATATTAAGGGAAAAGAACATGCATGGAAGCAATTGACCAAAATCAAGAACAGAGGCCACAGCTTCAAGAAAGTTCAGGAGTTTCTTATGAGAAGCTGTTAATTTAAAGCACTCGAGCATAACCCCATGTGTGCCTCACCAAACCAGGCTGGAAATGGACCTGGTAGGTTCCTAAATGACAGGTTAGAATAACTGACAAGTGCAATCACCAAATAGCCTCATGACAGGTTGCACACAGGCTAGGAATATATATTGTATTATTCCAACTAAAAGAATGGAAATCAGAATTCCTTGCATGAGGATGTAACTTGTTCTTGGGGCTGCCTTCAACTCCATCTTCTCCAGCTCATCCCAGCCCTAATTCTTTCCCAAAACTCACTGCTACAGAAGATCTTTCCCATGCAGCACACCTATACCCTCTCTGAATAACTGAGGACCTGGTTGGCACTGTGAATTCCTGCACCTGTAGTTTAAAGACAATGCACTGCAAACTGAGAAAAAGAAATCCTTACTCAAAACTATGCAGAAAGAGAAGAAATCTTGAACTTCATTACATCAGCTTTCACAGTCACTTGATGGGAAAGGTACATCTTAACACCACATCAAAATATAGGCCCATGAATATTATTATTTTTATAAAACAAACCCATGTTTGCATGTTACCATGTAGGGGCATTAATACTCCACTCTTTTACACAGCTTCTGAACTCACTTTGGCAATGCAGGTATTGTTACATTCATACTCCCCATGCAGAGCATAAGGCTGTTTGTCCATGGCACAGCTTGGAGCAGAGTCAGATGCTCATTTCTTCTTCATTTGTGTACTGCATTTGCCTGCCAATGCAAAGCACTCCTGTAATGCACACTGTGACACTGGGAATACAGATATAAAGCTCTTATTGCAGCTCTATTCCTTAGCATTTATCATATGGATGGAGTTATGGTGAATAGGTCAGACTTTTCTCCATCAATATTCCTTTACAAAACAGCCTTTGCTGGTTGGCAACAGCACATCATCACAGCACTTCCCAGAGGGAAACAGAACACAGCCCCTCACTGACATCCCACACTGAGCTATTTGCTGCCTTCAGGTGTTTGTGGAAGGCCTGTTTAGCATAATGAGAGCCAGCTATGCTTGCCATGAATTTCACAGCAAGCTCCAAGAAAATCTATGGGGGAACTATTGGCTGGAGTGCCAAGCACAGTTTTGGCTGCACTCGAGTGCATCCTGACTCTCAGAGCACATCTGGGACCCAACTGGTCTCAGCACCAGAAAGAGGCAGGAATAAACAGTTTGGTTGATTCAGTATTGGATAAGTAGTACTGGTCACTTAGCAACCTTCACTTCTTGGAGAGATACAGATGGTTAAACACCTGCAGCAGTCTTCAAGCCATTGACTAGATTTTTCTTTCATGCCTGTTTGGCACTCCAAAAGTTTCCTCCATTTTACACAGCTTCTTATGTTCCATCCCTGCAAAAGGGAGGAGAGTCACCAACCAATGGCTATGAGCAAGGCTGGAGTAACCCATTCAGTCACAAAAGAAAGAGATAAAATGAATGTGAACACAGTCTCGGGCACTGAGAAGTTTCCTGGCAAAATTTCTGTTTTACCTTCCTTTTATGTAAATATGTTGCCAGGAAATATCAATCTGCAATTTAATCTAACAATCTTTCTAGGCAGCTAGAAAGAACACAAATTAAAAAAAAGATACTCCCTTGAGTCCCCCTAGTTACATTTGTTTGATATGGTACACATTGATTATTGGCAATCTATCAGCATCCTATTCATCACTTTTCCTCCTCCTGTTAATTTTATACACAATATAAAAGAGCAGTCCTTTATTACTGCACACTACTGGACAAGTTGTGTTTTTTGTCATGTTTATCACTTGGCAGGGACCTGGGTGTCATGGGCAGGTTATTGGCCTGTGTGAGCCAGGCAGCATCCCTTTACTGCCACTGACCCAGGAGTGAATTCAGGAGTGACACTTTGCTTCCCTCTGCCTCTGGGTGGATCCACAGCCTAGGAATCCATGTGGGTGATGCATGGAGGATGTGGATATTCTGAGGAACAAGCACTATTGCAGTGCCTGAGCTACTGATCCCATTTTGCAGAGCAGGAACAAAGCTGATGAGCTCACATTCTTCTTTCCAGCAGCACCAAGTGTCACTCCCTAAACTGATGGCAAAAATGAACAGTCACACCAGAGAATTTCTTGACTCAGTGCATCTATGAGTCCAAAAATGATTGGGGAGTTACAGAGATTAGACATTTGCAAGAATATCAGTAATATCTGGCGTTGTGACAATAAATTCAAACCAAAGACCTAAGCCCTTAAATGCTTTAGATGGCATATAAACTCCTGTGCTTCAGGGAAAGTTTATAGATCTTTTCCTGTCTTTGAAGATGTGAAAAACTTTCCCCCTAGAGTTCCTTAGACTGTAATTGCCTTTTGTTTGTGTTTGCATGTGAAGCCTGTGGTATAAACCCTTTCTGTGACAGATATGGGCTACACAGACACTGCACTGATCCAATGCATTAACTCCCATGGTTTTCTGTTCTGGAAATGCTATCAATTTTATATAAAACTTTCTGCTTTTCTTCTTCATCATATTTACCACATGAATGAGCCAGCAGAGAGGTTTAATCTCTCTCTTTTGAAAGACTGAAGACAGCATTCCAGCCTGATACTGATCTGCTCAGGCTCTTTTATCTCTCTAATGGTCAATGCTGACATGCACTTAAGGAGGCTGAGAAAATAATGACAAAATAAACACTGGCTAAAGAAAAATAATTTTTGCCACCGATTACATAGCTCAGGATTTCTGCACATTACTGAGTCCTCTGTGGCTCAAGTCTGCTGTGATCCACCCAGACACAATGGCTGTGGCAGGCTGTGCAGTTTGTGGCAATTCTAAACGTTCTTGTTGATTCAAACACCCACTGACATTTTTCTGCACGGGCAGACAGCATTTTAAGCACTTCTTTTGCTGTTACAGCAAACGTATTTGTGGGTGATTTTCAACCACTATGACACAGAATCATAGAATCACTTAGACCAAAAAAAGAACTTTAGGACCATCAAGTCCAACTGTGTGTCAATTTTATCTTCCTCAAGAAGGACACCCCTTTCCTTGTGAATATTCTTTACGTTTTGTAGGTGTTGTTATGACACCAAAGTTTCTGGTTTAGGTGTTGTGGTTTTTATTTCCTCAACAACTTAATGACCATTTTTTGGGGCATTTTAATTGTTCCTTTGCATGTGTGCACAAGGATGTGAGGCAATGCCTGAAGTTGTATCACTAACAGCTCTATGGAAGCCACGGCAGCAAAAAGTTGAAATGCACTTTGTGATGTCAAAAATCCACTCTGGTTAGGCTTTATTCTTCCTATACAGTCAGATTCAGGTAGAGAATTCTGGGATTGTCTTATACAAGTTATCACTCTCCTGTTGTACCTTGTTTGTGCTCTGTTTTTAAGAAGGAGTTGTGGGTTTTTCCCATGGTAATGTTGTGATCAAAAACCTTAGCAACCAAGCACTTGACACTTCAGTCACCTAAACTAGATGCATGTTTACATGACTACATGAAAAAATACATGAAAGGAAAAAAAAGAGTAGGAGCTAATTAAAGATGCTCCTGGGCTTAACTTGACTAGCTGTATGAAAAGATATTTCTTTTTAAAGCACTTATAAAAATCCTAAACTTTCATAAAGAAGTTATGCTAAACCATTAGTGGTGATGCACCAAAATGTGATTTATCATCCTGTATAGCTCTCCACACAGCCAGCTCGCAAAGGTTTGCTCTTAGGACAGAAATAGATATAATCCAAATTATATTTCATGTTTAATTTACCATTTATGAAGCTGTAATATTTCACCTAAGCAGAAGAGGAAGAAAACAGCAGGAAATTCCATTTGCCTACAAGAAATGCCAACTCTCCTTGCTCTCAATAATCAGATGTCTGAAATACTAGATTATTGACCATAACAAAGTACATCTACACATGGTGAATGTGATGGAATCCAGAGGATATTTTGTAGATGGAAGTGAAGGAATAAAGCATACAACAGGAATGAGCCGTGGTTCTTACCTGTTTTTCCTGATTTGGGCTGTGGTAACAGCAGTGCCAGACAAATGCTGGGCCCAAGCAGCACGAAGTTCAGAACAAGACACGTTTCCAGTATCAGCAGACTTGGAACTAGTCCCAGACCAGGAGCAGGGATGGGGTTTGTCATACAGTGGGACAAGGAGCAAGTGCAGCCACAGGCTCTTTGTACATCAACTTTTTTCACAGTCACTGTGCCTGAATCTTTTGTGAAACTTTGAAAGGCAAAACTGGAGATGTTTCTAATAACTTCATGTACTGCAATGGAAAAAAAAAAAGCTATTGAGAGCATTCCTCAGCAAAGGAAACCTGCAAACTTCTCCCAAGAAGACTCAGGAAATAAACAATTATATCTTGTTCCATATTTGTAGCTGCCAAAGTGATTTAGATATTCTGAGCTTTCCAAGTGAAGATTTCATTAATGGAGGACATCAAACTACTCTTACAGAGCATATTTATTTACCTGCAAAAAGAAAACTGGATTTTGTTGTTGCGCAATGGTTAGACTCTGGTGTCAGTGCAAGTGGTGCTGCAGGTGGGTACTGAACAGATTCAGTAATGCTTTCTTAAAACAGTAAAATACTGGTTACTTTCCTTCCATGCAAAATATTAACCTTGGTGTAGTAATAATAATAATAATATTTATAATAATAATAATAATTATTATTATATGGAATAAATTTGGCCCATGCCTAAGGTAGTAATAGAAATTACTTACTGTACCCTTAATCAGTTTAGCTTTGTCTGTCAGTGGCTACCAACTTAACCTATTTGTTTTGGCATTTGCTGGTGCTGTCATGTGCAGAAGGGAAATTGGTTGGGATAGTTTGGCTTCAGGATTTCTAAGCTGAGGGCAATCACTGCAGACATTCAGGCAGCTCCATGTCTATGGCTTTTCCTTGGAAGTTACCTGATGTCCCTAGGCCTGATCCAGTCAAACAAGCTTGACAGGAAACACACCATTATTAACAACAACAAATATATATTATATAGGAGATTTTTTTGCTTATATCAAGCCATTTCATGAATAAAGCAACTTGACAAATAAAGATGCTGAGATGCAATTGATTTTGAAAAAGATAATCTACAATGCAGTAGCAGCATCAGGAACAAAACTCAATTTCCTGATTCCCAGTCCAATCCTTTATCCACAATACATCATCTATATATCACTTTCCATTTCAGGTGTTTCCATCTCAGAGCTGGATGGGCCAGCACATCTGGACCTCATCCAGCATTCACATGAAATCACTTTTAAAATGGTGCCTGTTTGATTGGACTGTACTGGATAAATCAATCTGGGAATAACGCAAAGAAAACAGGTTTCGGTATTTATAGTTATCATGAAGAATTTAGTGATGCCAGTACTGTATATCACTGACATTAATTTAATTAGATAGAAATTGTACCAGTATGACATTGATATATTATAATTAAAACTAATGATCCATTGATTCCCCTCCAGAAATCCAGTTAAGATGACAAATATTCTTCTAGAAGAAACCAACGCATAAATATTAAAAGCATGCAAAAGTCCAGGAGGTAAATTCTGCATTCAGCTATGCCAACATTCATATGCCAGTAATATTATTTAAGTTAGGACTAGGACATGAATAAAAGGAGAGTTTGTGATGATTTGGAAGCTCACTGTGTCAGAAGCAGCACGCCACCAATTCCCACAAGAAATCTGCTGGAGGATGAGCAGCATCAGAGGAATTTCAAGTTGTAGGAACCTCTGCTGTCCCTCACCAAATTCACACTTAAATATGGAAGTCACTATAGATTAGAACCATTCAGATGTAAGGAGCAAAATATTTTATTTGAGTTTTTCAAATGCAATTTCAGTGTCAGCCATGTCTACACTTCTCCATGATCACATCAGGTTTTTCTGAGAAAAAAATTCTGCTGGCAGCTACCCAAGACCCAGTACTAATGATCCCTAAGTGCTTAGCCCCAAATTATCAGAAGAAAATGAAAGAAAACAGCAGGAATTCCTCTGAAGAAATGGACTGAATCAACCTAAAATGCATTTTCTTTCATTGTTTACCTTAATTGTCATTCAGGACAAAGAACAATACAGATACTTCTTCCCTCCCAGATAAAAAATCATTAGTCTTTATTACTAGTTATATCTCTTGCTGTCCTTTGCTTTTATTACATGATTTTCCTACGATTAGACTTTAAAAGAATTCACCCTCCTTTCACCATAAACTGGAGAGACAACTTCTGAATATTTAATAAACGTAGTAAAAGCAGATTAGACACAGTCTTTTAATCCAGCAGTAGGAGCATCATCCAGATTTCAGAAGCTGTTTGTGGTTCTTGCCAACTGAAACACTTAAATTTGTCAAATTTTCAAAAGTTTAGAAAAACTTGTATTGATTTGCATCAGTGTGACAGCTAGAGCTGTGTGTGAGCTCACAGACAGATTGGCCACACCAGACCTCACCTGGACCAGCCTGGTTCACTAGAGAATAGAAATAAACGAGTCCCTGGTAAGATAATTATAATTATTATTGTAATTACAGGTTAGAGTGGAACTCAAACAGGGACCCCAGCCACGCCCACTCCATCATGAATGCAGACATCTGATTGGTCAGTGAGCTGGGCGGGGCTAAGGCCCCAACCAATCAGGTGTTCGAGTGGGAATTTGGAAGCCCCTATAAAAGGGGAGCCCATCAATGGACTTTGGCTGCTGTCACATGAACTCAGGGAGTTTAGTCTTGTGCCTGGATCAAAAACTGTGACACAGCAGTACATATTTGTTGTAGGTCTAACACATCCTGAACAACTCTTTCGAAAAAAAATATTTGTTCGACTGAGGCAGCCACAAAGTGGGGAAAACTTATTTATTTGCAGATGTGAAAGACTTTCCAGCTGTCCTTTGTTTGGTCACTGCCCGGCTGAAGAAGCCCTTTAAACTTTCTGTTCCACTGACCAAATACCAAACCATCACAGAGGCATCCTGCTGGTTCAGGAGCTGCCACTCCCATTAGTCACAGGAGGTATCTGTGAACATCTTTATACAGCAAACACACATCTTTCCTCACCTGCTTGAACTCAGATGTTGTTTTTCTCCTCTTCCTGACTCAAGAAAAGAACATTTTCCCATTCTCCCTCTCTCTGCCTGGCCTGGAGACAACCACCCCCTCATTTCACCATCATTTGGCAATGCAAATATTGAGTAGGAGAGAAGATAGGCAGGAACCCACAAAGCCTCTGTGTGCCCAGTGACAAATGCAAATCGAGATGTGCAGGGCATCTCCCAAGGGGCAGGATACACATGTACCTTAATTAAGCCTTTTTCTGCAGGCTAATCTGACTCACTGGGCCAATAGATACTGGTTTTAGGAGAGCCCATGTTTAATTTACAAATTAGTGGATTACAGTAATATGTGTAACAACATATTAAATGAAGCATTAAGGTAATACAGCCCAAATGACACATGATAAACTATATAAGCATATATACAAATTTGATTTAATATGTTAGCTTCCTTTGCCCTCTGCCAGTCTGATTGCCTTTGCATAATCCATGTTTCTAATTATCCCCTGGTATGCCTTGCATATAAATAGCTAATTAGATAGTGTCCCTGTCAGCTATGAAGTATGTAATATCTGAAAAAAATACTCCTTTGGAAATTTAATTTAGGATAACAGATTGTGCTATCCAACTGAAGAATTAAAGCTTTCAGTTTACTAATATGTTTGTGCATTTAATATCAACCTCATACTATTATGTTAGTGCCCCCAAACGCATCCAGTAGTTCTATTATTTTTTTTAAATCCTTCTGTCAGAAGCCTGTACAGTAATTACAGTAAAATGCTTAAGATCTAAAAATCACATTTCAGAAGATGATTTTACATGTATGTCAACTGTCTGCTGAATATGTGCAAAATAAGTGCAAAATTCTCACCTGCAGCTCTGGAAACTGTTAGAGCAAATCAGAGCACAGGGCTGGGTGGTGCTCTTGGCTCTTCCTGGCCAGGTGTTCCAGGGAAAGGGATGTTCTGAGCCTGCCAGGTGTGGGATAACTGTGAGCATTGTGTTACCTTGCATCAAACACCTTTTTCCCTCTCTTGCCTTGTTAGTTACTGCCCAGTTCAGATGCAACCCTGATCAATGCACACAGAACACTTTCAAGACTGTACTACATATTAAAAAAAACCAAACCAAACCAAACAAAAACAAACAAAAAAACCCAAACCCTATTTGTCCAACCTTCCCCCTTGACCTTCATTCTTCTAAAACTACTTAATTTATTTTTCCTCCCAAAACTTTATTGGGCTTCGACCCTTTTCATTTAATCAGTGCAAATCAATGACAATTTGCTGCTGTAAAAATGTAAATATGGAGTTAAAGGTGAAATGTTGCTGCACCAGCCACTTTCTCCTTTGTGGCTCCAAGGAACAGGCATCAGGAAGATCAGCAGCACAGGCAGGAGGGGGCCCTGGGGCTGGAGCAGGTTGTGTGGCAGGGCTGATGCCATGGGTACACAAACACTTTTCTCTCCTCTCAATGTACTGCTAAGAGTTCCAAAGCCATGTGTGAAATTTAAATAATATTCCTTATTCATTTTACGGGCAAGAAACGTTCTTTGGCTTTATAAAGCTTTGTGGAGTCACCAACCCTGGAGTTATTTTAAAGATGTGTAGATGTGGGGTTGAAGGGCATGCTTTAGTGGTGGATCTGGCAGTGCTGGGTAAATAGTTTGACTTGATCTTAAAGGTCTTTTCTCACGTAAAGACCTCTATGATTAAAAAATATATGACTCATATACAGGTATTTTCATCATAAGCACTGAGCTTAAGTGCTTTATAAGAGTATAAAACATGAAATATACTGAAAAATAAAAGTAAGGCACAACCATATGATCCTCTACCAAAACTAAATAGGAAGATCACATTTTTTTCTATAAATGAATAATGAATACTATATGGCAATTTAAAAACCACCACTGGATCTCTTATTCATCATGTTGTATCTGGTAGGAATATTAGTGAATATACTGAAAATCCAGGCCATTGTGCTGGAAATGAGACCAAGGGAAACAAAATCCCAGTTTTGTGATCTCCAGTTTCCAAATACATCAGCTTCACTTCTGGTATGGCTTCACTGCAGGAGTAGCTCAGTATGTTCTGTTGTATATGTGCATTATATAGCCCATGTAAAAGGCAATGATGCTCATTTTGGAGTAATTATAGCTAATAAAATACTGGGATTGCAAAACAAGTTCTTATAAATAGCACAGGAATAAGCATTAAAAAGATAGAAATGAAAATCTTTTCCATTCAGGGTGGAGATGATTTTTAAAAGCAATTGCTTCCTGAGCTCATACCCCTTTTTAAGAGTTGTCCCAGGTGCAGAAGAGATCATGGGAACCTGTGACCTGCTCTGTACCCCTGCTTCAGACTATTCCAATCCCCATCAGCACATGGAAATGGGGAAGAGCAGCTTCCCTCAAGGAGGAATGAGACAAACCACAGGAAAGGACACACACAGGAAAATCTGCCACAGAACAAGTAACAGCCTGCACCTCCTGTAATGCAGAGGAATGTCTCTGTGTGCCCATTGCCAGCTAAAAGTCAGGGTGATTTGTCATCTTAAATTATTCATGAAAGCCTGATTTATGTTCTTAGTGGCATGCAAGCAGCTCTAGATTTTCCCTCTCTTCTATACAGGTGCATTTGCTCATATGGAGACTTAATCCATGTTGTCTTTGCCTTGTTGGGGTAAATGTTATAGAATAAGCTGGTAGGGCATTAACAAATTATTTCATACAATTTATATGAAATTTCTCAGCTATTTAGAGCATAGTATGAATACTTGGCCTATTTTATAGCAGACATTTGTTGTAACATAAATGTAGCTGGACTTCTTATGATAAAGTAATGTTAATAATGTTTTGGAGACAGAGCAGTACCCCCAGATGTCCTGGGTGTTATACACTAATTCATGCTCTTATGTGCCAATTTTAAAACAACTCTATCTGGTCAGAACAAATGTGGGATCTTTGGATCCCACACACCTTTTCTTACTTTGCTATGGAAGCCTACTCAAACACTTTGCTTCCTTACAATCAAAAAGATGAAAAATACATATATACATACTAGCTGTTTACTGCTCTGCCCTTGGCTGCTGTGACTGTGCTCTCGAAGTCTCAACTTTATAGAAAATCCTTTTAGCATTAAATACATTAATACATTTTTAGGGAGTAATTGTTAGTACCTGAGATATTAATTGGAAGAGTCAGAATCTTCTGTGGTAGTATGGACTGGTTTATTAGTAACAGGTTAGCAATACAAATGAGAATCTCCAAGCATTCTTGATAAAACAATAACTAATTCACAAAATGAAGCCTTGCAGTAACATTTAGAAGGTGGTAATGGGCACAAACCATGTAGGACTGAGTTCTAGAGATGACACAGCACCTGGAGCTCCCTCTGTATGTGCAACCAGGCATCTGAAAACACCTTCCTGGGGAAGCATTTTCACTGGCAAACAGACAGACAGCTTTTCCCACTTGTCTGAAGTATTTGCATGTTGCAGTCTTTTCCCCACCAGGGAATTTACGCTTTTAATCTTCTAATATACCATAGCAACAAACATTCCTTGCACTAAATATATTTCTGTGATTATTTTGTGTATCATCAGCAAGCTTAAATGAAAATGACAATGTCTAGAGATACTCTTTAGCTGATAGCTGTATTTATTCTGTACGTTTATGCACTGGCTGTCAAAACAGCTGTAAAATATTCATATGAGGATGCAGATTCCTTGGAAACTCAGAAAAGTGAGGTGGACCAGTATACCCCATTTTAGATACATTTTTCAGTGCCTGTGTATCTCCACTGATGTTTTTATTACAGTCTAAAGTAGAGAGGCTTTTTAAAGCTTTTTTGGATGTCATTAAGAGGATCTCTATCTATCCAATTCACTTACCAATTTGTCCATTATTAAGTGTTCACCAGGCTGTGACAACTCCTGTAAAGTGGAGGGGACTCCAAGGGAGCCATGTGTAATGGGTTTTCTTTTTCTTCTAAAGAGATCTAAATTTTTCCTCTGCTAAAGGCAATGTTACAAAAATGTGATTCATTGCTGTCTTTTGAATGTTGTTGCATGGAAAAGATCAAACTCAGGAAATCATGCAAGATTTTTCTAGAATACTGCACTTTGCATACAAAGACTGCAAATTAACATTCAGCTAAACCCCACCCTTTATGCTTTGCTTAGTATCTGCCTAAATACTGGTTTAAGCACTCTGTTTAACACCAGTGTCAAGTTCAAAGTGCAGGGTCCCGACTGTGGTGTATGATTTGCAAATATCCACATGCAAAAAATACTTTTACACATGTCAAGATCCACTGGCTGTACATACCAAAGAATCCTGTTTGCCCATGTGGACCCACATTTACCCAAATCACCCTCAGAATAGGAGTCAAGCAATACTCAGCCCCAGCTGACAAAATATCCATCAGAAGCCTGGGTAAATTCACTGGGCTGCATCAAAGATTTTCAGCAGTTAGGAGCAGGGTTTGATTTTTATGCAAAGCCATTCTGAGACAGACTTTGCTTGAGCAGCCCACACAGTCAAACCCACAGCTAATTACAAATCTTGTCTCTTCTGAATGAATAAGCATCTGTGCATCTGCTATGAGTCATGGTGCTAACAGTTTTGTCAGGTGCTTATCTTCATTTAGCAATTAAACCAGCACAGCACTGAGAGGAAGCTTTTCTATTTGCATTGTGGCTACCTGTGAGATGTCTGGAAGCAGCAGCACAGGGTAAGATTTCAGGATGTGAGGGGAAAGAAGGTTTGGTTTATAGGCCATCAAAGAAAACTCAGAGCCCAGACAAGTTCCTATTCCTAAGGAATTGTAAAGAGAGATGGACTCTGGTTAGTCTGTGTGTGTCAGTGCTGCTGTCAGAGCAGCCAGGGCTGTGGATCAGGCACAGGCTGAGTTAACTCCTTTCTGCAGAAGAAGCTTAGATTCTAAACACATTTCTGCTTTATTTCTAGATGGTCTTCCATATTCTTTCTCTTGGATAAATCTATCTTCAAAACACTTTCTCATAAAGAATCTGATTTTACTTAACCTGATACTCCCAAAATAGTATCTGCTTTTCTCCTTGATTCTGCACTTGGAAACTGTGGTGCAGCTCTAACATTCAAATAGATTCTCAGCCTGTGGAAACTATGACATACATTCTGCTCTTATGCAGAGTCTGAAACAAAATTGTTCTGGCCTTTTCTCCTGGCTGCTTGGAGTAGTCTAACAGGTGCACCCCAGGAAATCAATTTTTTATGTGTAAAGGTAAAGTAAATTTTAGGCTGACAACAGAAGCAGAACACAGGAGGCAGAGTGGCAGATTCTCTGTTCTAATCACTTGTCTCAAGCTCCTTGGCAGGATACTCTGGGCAGTGCTTTTTTTGGGTGATTAAAATCACTAGAGATTGATAGATAAAGGTATAAGACTTGGAGGAATCTGAATGTGAACCTGCTGTCAAGACACTTTACAGCATTACCTGAGGCATGCTCTATTTCTCTGGATATGCACTGTCTGTCATCACATATTGCTTAAATACTTTAATTCTTTATTGGTATCACAATCCATGGAAACTTTTCTCATCATTCCTACATTTATATCTTTGCTCCAGGATAATTATCCACTGCTCTAGTTCTCTCTGAGCTGCTTCACTGAGTTTCAGTCTGTCTTCGTGACAGATAAATTATTTTTCTCCTCTGCACTATCTTTGATCTGCCCTCGGATGCAGCTGGTAAGATCTTGACTCCTACTAATTTTGAGCTAGACTCCCATTTTAACTGGAAGAGTATTCCATAGTTTCTGATCTTCCTAAATTCTTCCTGGTGCCAGCTGAAGTGAAGCAATCCTAGTGTTTGCAGGGAGGAAGGAAAGGTTCTTCCCTGTACTGCATCACAACTCCATGGGTGACTTCACAGGGCAGAAGGAACCTTATTCTTGTTTTAGCTACAATTCTAAATGCTTTACTTTTTAACCTTTCTTTAAGAGATTCTTTAGCTGGGCTCCAGGTCTTGCTTATTCCAAGCTCCTGACAGCAGTAATAGGTTTCAGCAGTAATACCTGTCTCAGACAGGTAACATTCCTTTAGTGCCAACATCTCCCCACTTAGTCTTATGTACAATAAAACTTGGACAGCTCCACTGCCTCTGAGTGCTGAGGACAGCTATGAGAGAGAAAGGAGGAAGAGGAAAGTCTCACAAAATTTCCTTGTGAGTTTAAACAAAATGATGAAGACTAGCATGTTATGTGAATTTAGAGCTAGGTGTTCAAAAGAGCTAAATTCTTGGTTAAGCACCTTAATTCTTCGTTAAGCAATGCCAGGCACCTACCAGATGTTTCTCTGCAGGTACTGACACCTCAGTTGTGAATACTGAGTCCACTTAAACCTGCTTCCCTCAAAGTCATTCCCCTTCCCTTCCCTCCAGTTTCTCAAATGTAACCAAACTGACTTAAAAAAAAAAAAAATCTAGCTGTGAGATTTGTGAGCAGTGACACTGTTTTACAGGGGGAAAAAAAAGCAGCAGCAATTTTTGGATATAAACCATCCCTTGCCAGCACTGCATGGAGAAGAGAAACACCAGTGGCACCACTGGTGCCCTCAAGCCATAATGACAGCACAGTTTAGTGGCCAGAGGAAATGTGGGAAATGTCCCAGCTACTCCTTTTAAAGCTGGAGCCACTATTTCTAGCCTGATTGCTGCACTGGGAATTGAGTTTTAATGAGTTTGAAGTAGTTTCATATGCTTCTTTTCTTCTCTTTTTGAATAAATTAAGGCTGTATCAGGCTGCCACACTGAAAGCTAATCTGTCCAGTTCCCTGTCATGCTCTTCAAGTGGATCAGAATAATATATTAAATGAGAGCAGTGACCTGGGAGATTACAAGGAAGATTAATATCTGTGCTGCATCACTTAGATGCATACATACATACAAATATATATATATATATGAAGGTATCTCAGAAAAAGAGGTGGCCTGCACTATAAACAAAATATTCTATGGTTAAAAAAATATTAAATCAATACACTGCCAATCTGATTTTTCAAAGATCTCTACCCAAGCTATCAAAATGAACAGGAAGCCTCACATCCCACAGCAAGGAGGAATAATGTTCCAGGGGAGTTTGTTACACACCCACCTCCCTTGTGCCCAGTCTCAGACACTACTGAGGTCCCAGCTGCTCACAGGTGATGCTTTATTGCTACTTCAAAACATATAAAAATCAAGTTATGTGTCTTCATGCAAAGTTTGAAGGAGCACATTCCCTAAGGCAGCATTTTGGTTTAACAGAGTCTGGATTTCTCAGCCTGGAGGGAGCTCAGGGCTGAGTGCAAGGACAAACCAACTTAAACTTTCAACACTGAGCTTAAATGTGGTTTGTGTTTTACACCAGACTCCCAGTGACCCTGCAAGGCTCCATTCCAGCTGCTCTTCAGGGAGGACCAAGACTGAGATGGAGCAGTAGAGAGATTAATGTGAAACCTTCAGGTACACATTTAAAGACAACCTGGCTCCTCTCTGCTTGGCTTATACAAGTTCAGGCAGAAATCCTCCACCACACATCCTCCATCAATGGACATGAAGACAGTCCAAATGGGCTGGGGGGCTCCAAAAACCTAAAATTCTGTGCACTGAGGCTGAACAGCCATGTGCTGTGGCTGGGGATTGTAACAACCTCAACCTCAGTACATTTAATTAAATGAAAATCTGTACTGAAGACTTTTTAGGGTTTTTTTTTGTCCCCAAAATAAAAGAGTTTGCTCATGTGAAGCAGAATTCAACATCAACAAAAAAATTATACTATCATAGCAAGGAAAGTGGCTTAGAATGACTAAGTAATTAATGCAGGCCCCTTGATTAAAGTCAATTTGCCTTCAAGATCATGACTTACAATGTGCCCTGGGCCTGCATTAATAACCCACCAGCACATGGCTTATTTGGCTCTTTAATTATTTATAATTTTTATTGCTTGTTAAAACAAAGCAAGTGAAATGAGATTAATAAAATTATTCTCTTACTTAACTTTTACTTATTAAAAGTAAAAAACTGTCATTTCAGTGCAATCTTTGATAAATGGGAAGAGAACCCTCAGCTCTCCTCTCACCTGTCTGGCTGGAATTTTTCCCTCTAAAAGAGGGACCCATCTGCTGGTGCTCAACTCAGAATATAAACAAGGGATCCAAATATCTTCACCAATCCCACATCCACCCAGACAATTCTGGTTTTGAGGTCACAGCTCTGGCCTGGCCAAAGCATCTGGGATGGAAAAGAGAATCTGAGCATCATTACATGGTACCACTTCATTTCAGAAAGTGACCACCAAAAGCAGAAATGCTACTTGGAATTAGGGAATATTTCCTCAAAATACCACAATATATTAGTCATGTGGAATTCTGCCTTCTAAACTCTGGGCTGAGCTAAACAGGTGCAGCTTTTCCTCTACAAAATCACCTGCACCACCACAGCAAATGGTCTTCTAATCAAAAGTGATTTTACTTAGATTCCACCCTTAGAATCCTTAAAATGCCATACTTCTGAGATGTCAGCAAGGGAGCACTTTCACACATTCTTATCTAGGAAATGTAATTTTTTTTAATCTCAGAAGTTATTGAATAAACTGTTTATTTTGAAATATACTTTTACATGCTTCTGTGATTTAAAGATATTGTGAAATAGCATTTTCAAGATCAGAGAAAAACATATAATACCTTTAGAAAGATCTTTTTATAGTTACTGGGTTGAAATTCAAAAACACCTAAATTAAAAATACACAAAAAGAAAAAGAATTGCTTAGTGCAATTACAAGCATCAGGCTGTAACCATATCTCCATCCTCCTTAAATTTCCTTTGTGAGTTGACTTTGGTATCTCTGTGAAGGACATTGCTTCCTGCAAAAGCACCTACTAAGAGCTTTATTAATTGCAAGAATACTGCATTTCCAAAAAAAAGAGACCTACTTGGGCAATAAATATCTCATGTAATACCATGCACATCAGCTCAAGTGAATTTACATAGCTAGAAACAGCTGTTCAGAATACTGATAGGCTCAAAGAATTTACTGTTCACCATCACCTGCCTTTGAAATATTTGATTAACCTAGAAAGGCAAAAATTCAATCAGTCAAAGCCTGCAGAACCCTTTCAGTGTAAGGCTAGCATTTGTGCTATTAATAAGACTAATTGCTATCAATCAATTCGTTTCACTGGCACTGGAGATGAAAAACCTGGAGCAAAGAAATCTTGCAGGTATTTGGCCTTAAACATTCTCAGCTGGGAAGGAAAACTGCCTTTGCATGCATAAGCAAGTATTTGAAGCCTAATCAGAAAAGGCATTTTAATTTCATTGTTCCAGGTAAAGACATTAAATACAGTCCCCCCCAGCTGCTCCTGGGGATCTGGAATTGTCACTGGCAAAGGGTGTTTGGAGATTGGAAATGCAAAGGGCTTGGGTCTGTCTTCCTGAACCATCCTCCAGCACATCAGCCCCAGCACAAACCATCCCTGTCCCTGCTGCCCCCTGTGCAGGTCCCAGAGGGTTGTGCTGCATCCCTTCTTCTGAACCTGCTGCTGAGAATATTAATTTTAAATTGAATTTTAATTTTAAAACAAGTATTATCCCTCTTGATCTTTCCAGATTTCGTTGTGGCTGGCACTGTAACCACAGCATCCAGTGGCAAATGGACTCAGGGAGTAGATGCAGCACCTAAAGCAGATTTATATCTTCTCTTGATATTTTAACACTAACAAGTTTAGTACTCAAGAGTTGCAGGCTTCCCAGTGGCATCTTTATGAGGCCCAACTGACTCTCCACCAAAATTTATCTCTGCTTCAGCGTGTTCCCCAAACCACAATCATAGACACAATAAATTTAAAAGCTCCTTTATATGACATAGACACTTTTCAATGTTTCCTTTACATGGCACAGAAGAGATAGCACTCCTTTTATTTGGCAAAACTCTTCCTTGGTACTCACAAATATTTTGTAGTTTGGAAAATATAAATATTAAGGAGAAGAAAACCAGAAAACCAATTTATTGACAAATGTCTCCGAGCCAGAATCACAGCCCTGTGTTTTCATCAATAAGGCCTCAATTTCTTCTGTTGGTTCAAAACCCAGCAGTGAAATTTATACACAATGCTGTCAGTATAGAATGGTTCTCATGGTAAAGTCCCAATGGCTTCTCCAAATCCACAAGCAAGGGTGAATGTGGTTCACTACACATTTTCACCTTGACCTTGAAAATAATGACCTCCATTTGAGCAAGTAATCTGCAGAACTTCATAAAGCCACACCAGCTAATGTGTTTTCACCTAAGACAACTCCAGAAGAGGAATAGATCACATTATTGCTGAAGTTTAAGTTGAAGGAAGGTTTTAGCTGTAAACATAGCTGTTCAAAAGATAAATATTTAAACAGAATCTTCATGTCAGAGTCTATAAAACGTAATATTCACCACTTGGTTGTAAGCCAATGAGAAATTTTAACAGAGAATAGACTACTTCTTTTCACTGATATTTAAAGCAAATTAACAATGACAGTAATGTAATTTTCTTGGCACAACTCTTCTTCATTTCTTTTCAGCTGTCTCCTGCTAGAATCTTTAGAGAAGTTTAAACTGATTTCAAGAAATCCTTAAGAAAAAACCCCCACACTTTGCTATTATACATTTTTCAGGTGTTCACAGAAGTGCAGGAGAAAGAACATTTACATTTCCACTAAAATGCTCTGTTTATACAGAGCTGTAGATGGGAAATGACAACATACATTTTTTGGGACCATAACTACTTACCTTTACTAAACTAAGAAGTTGCTTTTGGACTGTGACCTGTTCCAGGCAACTTGTGCAGGAAATCTCCTACATGAGACTCTTGTGAGGAGGGAAGCCACTGAAGAACCAGTCTGATATAAAGCCTAATTAAAGGGTGTTACAAGCTCTCAATTAGTGAAGGAACTCCTTCAACAGAACCCTTTCCAGAATTCTACTTACTTATTCTAACAGCAATTCTATGCTGTAACTAACTTCTTTGAGGCTACCTCTCATTGCCTAAAATCATTGTTTCGTATGTGAAAAACTGTAAAATAAACTTGAGACTGGAGAATTCTCATCCGCTGAGGCCAACAAAATTATTTTCTTTAGATGCAGTTGGGTTGTGAGGGTCATTCTTTTTCTTCCAAAGCTTAAAACATGTCTGAATTCAACTCATCTTTGACTTTACTTTAGTAGTCCTTGAAAGATGCACCCAGGGAATACTTGATTCCAAGCTATAAATCATAGATGTCATAGATGAAGTTGAGCTACAACTTTCAGAGTCCCCTGTATTGGATAGAGATTTATGCTGTTGAGAAAAGACCTCGTAAGAATTTGGACTTTGGGCTTTGGGCTCTCTCTTCTGCAGTTCCTGCTGTCTGCCATTGAAGATCCTGGCCAAGAGCCAGCCCAGTCCTGCAATTCCACCTAATGTCACTCACTCCTTCTGTGAAATGGCTTTTCCAACAGCACCACCCCCATTATTTACTGCAGAGCACTGTCTGTTTAAAATACAGGGGTCCTGTAGGAACTTCTGATCTTTTTACTGGCTTCTCTCAAGACATTCATGCTACAAACCTCTGGATCTTTGGGGAACCTTATGGTCCCACAATGCCTGACTGCATCTGTAATTCCCCAACTCTGTTCCTAGCAATACTAATTAATATAGGTCCCATCATTTGTGGTAGAGTACAAGGCAATGGAATTAAGTCTCCTGAAAGCAACCTGAATTTCAGGGTTGTCTGCCAAGAAACCTAATTGCTATAACCAATCATTTGCAGAAAACACAGAAAACCAGCTTGCTAGTGCATTGGAGGAGGAGGAGGAGGGAAATCAAAGCAAGACAGTGTAGGTGAAGCTATTAAATAAAATGAAAACAACATTGGTAGGTTTTGTCTTAAATAATCAAATCTATTACTACATTCTCAGAGGGGTTGTCTGTTTTACTAATATCTCCATTTTTCATGCCAGGGTTACAGCTGACACAGCAGGAAGAAAGATGACTTTTTGGGAAAGGTGACTTTTTGATCTCTTACTTTTGAGAAGAGTTTTGGGGAAGCTATTTCATGAAAATAATGCAGACTGCTGGCATAGGTACTTACAAGAAGGCAGCCTCAGAGTTGCACTGCAAAAATCGAAGGAATCACATGGAACTACTTCTTCATTTCTTACATTATCATTAGACAAAATTTGCTTCAAGGAAAGTGTAGTCCATCCCAGTAACTGAGGGGGTTTTGGCCAGGGTTTTTCTGTTTGGTTTTTAAATTTCTTCTTCAGGCAACATCTGGAAGCGGCACAAAGGAGCTGATGTTGCTTTTCAGAAATCACATCCAGGGCTGGTTCATTTTCTCTGGAGGTTCAGCCGTGCTTGGACTCTACAGGCAACAGCTCAACCTTTGCCAGGTTTCTGTTCTGGATACAAATCATAATTCACTGAAACAACAGAGCAGGGATAGCAGCTCTTCATGGTATTCCTGGATACATCTGTCTAAAGATGAGCTGCTCTCACAGGTGTTTTTATATTTTGATATTGAGATGTGGTACCAATTAAGATGCAAGTGCAGCTATTTTAAAAGCTTTTCTCTCCTCTCTGAATTATTGTATAAATAAATTTTCCACAACCCCCCTCTTAAAATAACTCAATTAATGTAATAATTAGCACCAAGTGCATTAACCATTCCATAATTAATAGTTCCAAATGCCCGTATTTTCCTTTATGCAAATAAGCAGCTATGTCAACAAAGTGCTAGCAGAGGGTGCTCTATTAAAGAAAGACATTAGGGGAGTTTCAGCTTTGTTTTTCCCTTCTTCTCTCAGCAGTCTCCATTAATATAATAAAACTCTCATTATAAAATCATTAATGTAAATGCAAATAAAGTCTTACATTGTTTATGTCCCCACCAGGTCTTTAATCACTTGCCAAGTCATGCTGCATTAAGTGTAACATTGATTACACATGATAAGAGGGGATGACGTAGGAGGTGCTGCTTTACCTCAGACTGAACAATTCACAGGCCACAGTGGGCTTTGTGTTAAAAATTATTTTTCTGTGCTGTTCATGTGTTAAAGTTTTAAAAGCCCTGACTAAAAGTATTAGGCTAAATAGTGGATTTCAGCCTGACACCTCCTGATGTCTCACTGTCCTTTTTCCATGTTACCCTGACCTAGCTCAATCCTCCCCCTGTACCCCTGCACCAACTAACCAGGGAAAGATGATGAAACCTCCATTCAGGGACTCAGATTAAATGATGCAGGATAAAGCTCCTGAATGCATTTGCAGCCACACTGCATTTTCCCATTTATCTGGGAATCATTAGTGTGATATTGGCTCCAGTCACCATGAGACATCAAGACAGAACTGCACTTACCAACCACCAAATTGAAAGAAGCAGCTTCTGCACAGCACAGAAAAATCTCTCTGATATAAGGCAATAGAGAAAGGCAATGTTGCAGCCATATTTTCAGTTTTAAGTCCTAGATATTGCTAAAATACTGAAAAAATATGTGCTTCCACATTGAATTATTGCTGTATTACTTTTATAAGAACCGCTGTGTACATTGTGAATGTGTGAACATGGCCATGACTGGAGTGCAGAAGGAGGTCTTGATCTGGTATCTCATTTTTCCTTGGTTCCTACCTACTCAAAGCTGGTTTTGTTCTTCCAGAAGAAAATAATGAGGACTGTTCTAATTAATTACTCCAAGAAGGAAGGGGGCTGATTGCACAGATTATCATGAACATTTCAGAGAGACTTGTAAAGTAGGAAGACAGATACAAGTGGAAAGGTGAAAATAGCTATTCCAGATTTGTGAAGAGTGTATTTTAATTAAAGAAGTTCATAACTCCTGGTCTTAAACTGTGAAAGTAATTTTTCATAACTCCCCAAAAAATCAAAAGAACAAAAAAAATTGAGGGAGAGAGTTTGGGTAACCAGCATAAAAAATGGAAACTGAGTTTCTCAACTTCTGATATTCACCATCTGTTAAACCCACAGCTAAGTGCCTGTCTCCAATTAACCTGGATCCAATCATGGAATGACAGCCTACAGCCATGGTTAGTCTGTCAGCAGCCCATGTGACACGTGTGTCCAGCCCTGCTGATGCTTTGTGTGACCAAAAATTAACATGCTACTTAATGGCACCTGAAAGTTACACAAGAAAATAAATTCCTCTAGGAAACTCCTTGTAAATAATTTTTAAGGGGAAACACTATTAAAGCTGCCAGTCAAGTATTTGAATGCCAGGCAATGCCAAAATTGAGGATGCCTGTGCAACTTGAATCCAGCCTTTTGGAGTGCATGATGATACACTCTTTAATTACAGAGAGCAACATCCAAATGAGTTCTGCCAGGAGACACACCAGTCCTGTGAAGTGAGATCAAGGAAATTATCTCCTTTTCATCTTGAGCACTGTGTGATGCAGTCATTGTTAGCACATTGTAGCTGCTATTTCCAAAGAGGCTTCCCAGATTTACAGCTTAGAGAAGCACTGAATACCTGAGGTTTCAAGCTAGTGAAGGAACAACAACGAATGCTTTCAACATCTGGTGAGTGTATTGGGGATAGAGGAGGGGAGAGAGAAAAAAAGTAAGAAAATGTTGTGGTTTGATACTGGCCAAATGCCAGGCACCTATGGAAGTTGTTTGCTTACCCTCTCCTGATACAGTTGGGTAGAGGAGAGGAAAAAAATTTAAAAAGGGCTCATGTGTTGAGATAAGGACTGGGAGAAAAACCACTCTAAGGGCAAAACAGGTTCAAATTTAAAAACGTATAAAGTAAATTTATTATTAGCAGAGCTAGAGGAGCATAACGAGAAGTAAAATAAGCCCTTAAAACACCGTTTTTCCCCAGCCCCTCCCTCTTTCTCGCTGACAACACAAGGAAACAGGGTGTGAGGGTTTTGGTTGGTTAGTTGCTGGAGATATTCTGTTTGCTCAGGGAGAGGAGTCTTTCCTCTGCTCTGCCATGGGGTCCCTCCTAGGGGCAAACAGTCATCCCAGAACTGTTGGGTCACTCGTCCATGGGGTGTGGTCCTTTGGGTCTAGGATGTTCTAGTTTGGGAGCAAGGGCCCTCTCTCTCCGTTTGGGCACCCAGCCACTCTGGGGTGTGAGTGGATCTCTGCATCCCCTGTGAACTTCATGCATCACGAGGGGACAGTTTGTTTCACCATGGTACTCACCATGGCCTGCAGAGAAATCTTGGCTTCAAAGCTTTGAGCAACTCCTCCCCCTGGGCAGCCCCCCACATCCCCACGACCAAGAAATGAGACCGGGACAAATCAACACAGAAAATAAAAAGAAAAATCTCCAGCTAAACTGAAATGACTGCACTGAGAAAAATTTTTCCTTCCACTTCCAGGATTTCCTATCTGAGATCTTTCCCTTCTGCTCAGATCAGCAACCTCCATAAGATTTGACAAGAAAGCAAGTAGTGCAATGGCTGCACACAACAATATACCTACCTTCTATATAAAATGGTGTATTAGAGGCTCTCGTGATCAGAGGAGTAGCTCAGAAACAGAATTATCTGTGGCTGACTGGGCTTGGACTCTGTACTTAGCTTGCACAGATTATTTAGGGTTTACCTGTGTCATGCCAAACAGCATTTGGGAGGCTCTGAGCTGGCTGGAAATGAGCCAGCACCAGGAAGGAAGGCAGTGCAGCAGTATCAGCTCGATGTGGGTGTTCTGCCATGCTAAGGGAGCTCTGCTGCAGCTGGGACTTAGGACATAAAGGAGGCAGCTCAGTTAGAGCCAGCTCAGGTGTCTTTGCACCACAGTGCCTCAGGAAGTCAAACACATGTGAAAAGTGCAGCTACATTCAGTGCCAGCTGGTAGAGTTATTATAGAGTTATTATAGAGTTATTAAGCTGCTCCTTCACAGCCCTTTCCTCTTCCCCTCCTCTGTCCCAGCAGAATCATCCCTGCCCTGCTGAGCCCGTGGAATTTTGAGCTGCTGGATGAGCTCTGGCAGCAGCAGCACCCTCAGATGAGCTGGAGGTGGCTGCTCCAAAAAGGGGATAAAGGCATTTCACTATCCCCAGAGAAGTATCAGGCAGTGGGGACAGGGAGTCAGCAGTAATCTGCTGGAGCAGGGCATGCCAAGACAAAAAGAAGGAACACACATCCAGGAAAAGAAACAAGCATTCCCTGGTTTTAAAATGCCTTCTTTTACTTCCATTATGAGTAGCAAAGTATTTAGGAACCACCTGTCTGATTGTTGCACTTGGAGCTTTAGGAAGGAACTGGATTTGTTATACTGGGGGTGGCTGGGAAAGCTCAAAGATAGAAATGAGATAATTAAGCAGAGACATTGCTTACTGGATAGAGTGATTACAGGAGGGTCACCTGTGTGTCCAGAGAAATAGTGCATTTAATTGCTGGAAGGTTAATACTTAAGCTGCATTTGTTCCCAGGTGGCATTTCCCAAAGCCATGGTTGAGGTTTATGCATTTGCTTTTTCCCTTCCTGTGAGGAGTGACACAGATTCAATTCCAGGTTGAAGTTCAGAGTGAACTCAGGCTCAGAAGATCTCAGAGCACCCAGGGCAGCTGTAAAGTCACAACTGTGCAAACCAGAGACAAAGCAAAAGAATGAAGAAAGGGGTTTCGTTATTTTTGTGCTTTTTAAATTCTTAGACAAAGAAAACTTGGTGTTACCCTGTGATTCACCAATCACTTAATGGAATTTTTTCAGCTTCAGTCTTCTCCAAAACTCATAAAAACTAGATTCTGCACAGTGCAACATTCCTATCTCCTGGAGTTAGATCCTGTTAAATCAAGCTTGTCCAGGCAGTCTCTTTTGCACTAATTATGCTGCCAAGCCACAGGCTTTGTCACAAAAATAAAAAGCTCATTGCTTTTTCAATAGAACAGCTAAAAGTAAAGTGGAATTAACACATGATACTGCCTTCCTATTAATTTTCACTGTCTCATACTTTTTCTTTCAGAGCTGTTTACATGGGAATAAAGGATATATTTACAATGCCAGCCTTGTTAAACAGTGTAATATTCAGCTGATATTCAAGGAAAGATCTGGAAAGAGAACAAGATGAAGCAGCAGGGCCCACATTGGCAATTTCAGTCTTATTTTCAAGTTTCAGCAAAAACCTGCTGGTAACCAAGAAAAATTGTAACTTGTAATGAAAGAGAGTTTTGCTCTTAACACAGCTGTATGGGTGTTTTGCAGCACAGATATTGGCAATGCACACACTCCCTTGGGGATTGATTATCTGAGTGAGAACAGCAAAAGGACCAGATCCAATTCAATTCAGCAGCCTGCCTGGCCTCCTGGTGCTGTGATACTGCCTGGGTGGCTGGAGGTGTTACATGAGGAGCTGCATTTGTACAATTCATTCTTTCTCACCAGCACCACTTGCCCAGGAAGTTCCCAAATCAAAGGGCCAGGGTAGGTGCTGGTTTAAATTATTTGTTTGAGCAAAGAGATTCTGCTGGATACAGCCAAATATATGTCCAGGTTCAAGCAGAATTTATTTTTTTAAGATGTCCTGCCACTGTTTGGGTCAGTTTGGCACATGGGCAGAGCAGGTCCATAATCAGCAAAGTGGGTGTGTCTGTCCCTAGAGAACTGAACAATTCAGTCTTGCCAGCAAGAAATCACCTCCACATAATATCACCCAGCAGAAATATATATTTGTTCTGCTTATACTGTGTGTTTTCTCTTTGAAAAGCATAGGAAAGGCTGCAAGAATGCTTCACTCCACTCTCCATGCTGGCTGACAGTGGGGAAACATGCACCCAGCATCCTTTTGAACCACAGAACTCTGGAAAGGTTTGTTATCTTTGGGGACACAATCTTCTTTCTGCATGATAAAGCTCTATGTGACCAATCTCTTCCAGCCTGAGCCTGCAAATCCCTCAGTGTGTATTTAACAAAGGCAGCAGGGTGATGTTGCTGGTGGGCAGAGTGCTTCCCAGTCAGAGCCACCAAATATCTGCTTGAGCAGCCCCCAGAAGCCTCACCCCTCACACTCAGGGTCAGCACTGGAGGAAGACACATGAGATGCCAGGCTAACCATTTAATGTGATGGAAATGACAAGAGAGGCCATTCTGACCCACACTCCTCATTGCACCTGGATGCTTCATTGTCATCTGCTGCTCTCATTAGCTGTGCCAGGGACAGGACACTGCCTCAGCACGTGTGATGGATCCTGGGTGTTCGAGTGGAAAACACTTTCCTTGTCACATTCCATGTCAGCAGCAGAAAAGCAGGAGCCATTTCAGGGCCTGAATTGCCAGGAGGAGGAAGAGAGAGGACACAATGTCCTCCAATTCTCAGGGGTTTTGTGTTGATTTTGTTCAGCACAGTGCACTGAAGCCCCATGGCTCACTCAGGGCACCCACCTGTGCCCTCAGCCTTACCAATGTTCAGTGTGGCTCCATCAGGGCAGCACCTGGACCTGCACATTTCCTAGCAGGAATCACCACGAAATCCATTGTCTTTTAGTGCACTCTCATCCCCCCTGCTCTCTCAGGGAGGTTCCCCCTCCAAATCCAGCAGGCACTGAAGCCAATCACACCCTGACCATGTCTTCAGCCCCAGCATGGTGCCAACACAGGCTGGTTTGGGGACAGGTCTCAAATGCAATCGACTCATCATTGCAGAGAAAATAAAGCTCCAGAGAGGAGGGCAGGCCCATCCTCTAAACATCCCAAGTTACTTTTAGGAGTGACTCACAGAAAGCAGTTTGCATTATTAACCTGAGCTCAACACCCAGCAGTGTCTGCTGTGAGCTCTGGTGGAACCAGGCATCAAATGAGAATTTTATCACGAAATCCAGCTAAGCCAGATATGCAAAAGATCAAATATTAGAACACATTAAATATATATGCACTGCTTTCAAAGATGCAGCAGAAACATTGACCTGATTCATCAGGATTGTCTCGGTTTCCTACGTGAAGAGGTTCCAAAACTTTCAAAAGACACCTCTATTCCTTATTAAAAATCCCCTGTCTTTATGCAGGTGTATTACATGGAGGGTATTCATGGACTTAATTAATTTCACTTACCCAAGGAAGATTTATTTAAAAAAAGAAGACACTTAAGAATGTATAAAAATATTGAGCTACGTAGAAGTGTGGCAAAAACGACCCTCCACTGCTTCCTTCTTTTAAAAAGGCTGTTTCTAAATTTCTAATTAATATTTTCAACTACACAAAATAAAAGGGGGGCTCCTCCCAGCCCCACTTCTTTATTCCCATCCTGCTAATAGCTGTCATTGAGTCCAGTGGCTGCAAGCCTTCAGGAAGCAACAATCAAAGGAAATATTGGTAGAAAAGAAGAAAGATAAACATGGAATTTGGATTGTATGAATCTGAAGAGTGCCATTATGAGCCTCCTACCTAAAGAGGATAAAAAAGAAAAAAAAAACCAGCCTAAACAGTAACAGCATTATTGCTTTTTTTTTTTTTTTTTTGCAAATTTGAAGATAGAAAGAGGGACAAAGCTCATTTTTCAATTATTTAATTGTTTGGGTTGGCAACATCCTACCTGTTCAAAACACAGCCAGGCACACTCAAACCTGCTGCAGCCTGTCCTGATCTCTCCTGTAGCTGCTGACAGGTGCCTGGCAGAAATGAAAGGGCACAGTAAATAGTGCAGCTTCCCACTGCTGTGTCTAATCCTGAGGTTTCTGCTTGTACCTTGTGTCTGACTGGGAAGTCACCCTTATGAAGGAGTAATGTGCCAAAGTTTGTATCACAGAACTTCAGTGACATGTCTGGGTGCATCCAGTGAAGCTCAGTTTGACAGTACCAAACCCAGAACTAAAGTCTTCTGTAAGCCTGATCCCTTATGTTCAATCCTATGTGATTGTATGGAGTGTTCTGCAATTATTTCCTAGCCCAGACATTTTTCTGATGCACGAGAAGATTAATTTTCATTTATAAACCCCTAAAATATGGCCTGCCCATACCACTGTGTGTAAACTACACAATTAACATTTTGCTGTTTCTGTGGTTGAGCTGAAGTCCTCTAGTTAGGACTGATACCCCCAAAACAATTTTCTTCTTATCAAATTAGTGAGCAAGTTGTACTTTGCCCAGAGCAAGAGGAAAAAAAATCCCCACAAACAAAAAACTGGGCTGTTCAACGGGGATCCACAAGCCTCTGCCTCAGTTTTTACCTGGTTGGCATTTAAACAGCAGAAAAATAACATTAACATTTGCATGGGCTACTCTATGCCCTCACAATTTAAATGTGATTTAGCTTATAAAGTGAAACTGCAGCTCTCAAAGCTTATTGTAACTTTTAGTGCAAAAAAGGTCAGAAGAAGTATCAGCTGTGGTTCTTAAGTCCCAATCAAATGTAGAAGCTCTCTGCTTCTGAGTCTGAAAGTGCAATGATGTTTTCCTCTTTCTGTGGTTGCCAGAACAATGTCAGTGTCCATTATTCACTGGAAACTCTCCAGTCTTTAACACCACCTTGGGTACCAAGATGCACATCCTTGATAAAGGATTTACCCCTCAGGCTTTGTCCAATTCCATCTTCTGCTTGTTTTACCCACTGGAAATCTGTTCATGTGCCTGCAAACCGCTGATCTCAACCTCTGCAACCAACCATGGAGAAAATCAAAACCCTTCCCAGTTTATTTTGGCTGAAGGCAGGACTGGGAATCCAATTCCCTGTGTGCTGGCACACTTGTGGCATTGACAACCTGACCATTTCACGTGTCTGAGAATGGCTTCTCGTCAGCATTCAAACCTCGGGCTCAGATGGATGCAGAACACAGTAACTATTAAAATGTCACATTTCCCTGTATTTTTCTGGTGATTTCATGGACAGAAGGACTCAAGTGGGATTGTGTGCTGGGCTCTGCACCACTGATTAGTGGTTTGTCATCAGTCTCATCTGTTTCTGTTCAGAGCCAGGGTTATTAGACAGGCAATTGAGATGGTTCCTCGTGTTTGGGCTTGGATGTTTATTGTATCTTATCAGAAATTACAGAAAGTACAACAGCACCTCCAGCTCCTTGCTAGAAGTGGGAAAAATGGCCCCAGCTGGGCCTGCTTCAAGGCCTTTTAAAGCTAAACAAACCAATAAAAGTTTAACACCTACATTATTTATCCTTTTGACCCAATAATAGATTCCCACGAGCCTTAGAGTGACATTTGACTGACCAACCAAAGGTTATTACCTAATTTTTGTGAAGAAGGAAGAGAAGAAGATGAACAAGAAGAAAGACACCACCCAAAATTCTCCATCTTGTCCCCTAACTACCACTGTACTGTAAAAACCTCAAATTTAAAACCCATCACCCAGTGAAAATACACACATCTAACCCACTATACATTTGTGATTTCTAACTCATTATTTATATTTACAAGCCTTCTCCAAGGTTTCAGGTCCAGAGCAGTGTTTTCCAGGGGGTCTGTGCCTGGAAGCACAGAAATTTCAGAAACTCCAGATTTCTGAGATCCAACAGACTCAGTGTTGCATCAAGAGGGCACAGTCAGCTCAGAGTCAAGGCCAGTGGCTTTAGGAGGACATGTAGGACATCCCAGGGAGCACACACCAAGGGATCAGCTGCTTGGAGAGGTGTTTTCCCCTTAAAATGAGGAAATCTGCAGCTGGTTCCTGTACTATAGTCGTACAAGATTTTCATCTTTAAATATATATATTTATATTTAAAATCCTTTCAGGATTCTCAACAAAAAGCTCCTCTTCAAAACTGTTTAGTTAGAAACACACTTCTCCCAGCAGCTGAGTGTTTCAAGGCAACTTCCCTTCAGGACAAAAATAAGAGCACTTAGTAAAGATTAAAATGTTTTAATTTGTTTTTTTTTTGTGAAAGGAATTTCTCCTTTACTTCAGGTAGCTCTGTTCAGATATTTCTTCTATGGTACAGCTGCACTGTTGATGTAAATATTGCAACAGACCTAAGATTATTTAATTTTGCTATATAGGTGATTGGAAATTATTTGCTTTTATTCCTATTTGGATATTTATTTATTTATTTTTTAACACAATATTCCAGGAAGTGTTGATGCTGGTCCCTTTCTGACATTCCCACTGGAAGGGAGGACCAGGAAGCAGCACTTCAGGAAGCCACAAATTCTCAACAGAACTACTTCTGTTACTTTACATCATCCCTTACCAAATAACTGTTTCTCTCAAAAAGGTACTTTGTGCTTGCTCTGACCTCCTACAACCTTAGGATAATCCGAGGAAAGAAAAGAAAACAAAAGAAAGAGAAAACACAAGACAAAAGTAGGTGGGGAAAGAAAGTGAGATGTGAGCTCTAACCTCAGCAAAGTCCCCTCTCTGAATTTGGGATTACAGCACGCAGCCGGCTTCAAATATTTCGCTTGCAGGCAGCACAGAGAGGGACATAAAAGCACTTTGAATTATTTCTTCCCAGATGATGTATCAGAACAAGACAACAATGACTTTAAAAGGAACAGTTTATCTCTACAAAGTATTAAACTTTTGAAACATTTTTCCCCTCTAGAGAAAAGCCTTTTAAATCACAATGCACTGAGTCACAGGATTAAACCCTGGGACCCCACTCTGGCACTGCAGCTGATGAGCAGCTCCTCTTCCAGGGGAGTTATTCACACACTGGAACAGGGGAAAGGGCAACCCACAGCAGCAGGGCTCCCTTATGCCTTCAAAAGAATTTATCTCCTGAGCAAAAATTGCATGATATGGGGTCACCAAAATTTGAAGGGATGGGATGAGGCCAAGAAGAAAAGGGAAAGAACCTGGGCATGAGCAGAGAGGAGAGGAGATGATGTGACTGTCTCAGAAAATGCCCCTGTGCTGTATTTTCCCACAGCCTGTCTGTAACACAGAAGTGCTGCTGGCAGGCACTCGTGCAAACAAAACCTGACTGCTTGAGCATGCAGGGAAAGCAAACAGGGCCACCAGGGTCACCAAAGCAGCTCCAGTGCAAGCAAATAGTTAAGATCAGTACGTCAGATCTTATTGCTGATTTGTTTTGTCTGTGTGTTTGGCTTGGGTTTTTTTCCACCTTCCGCCAGGATTTGATTACCTCTGTCAAAAGCCCACCCACAAACTCCAAATTAAGGCTGTGAACAAAGAAGCACATCCAGATCCATTATTAAGTTAAATGTCTTATTTCATACATAGAGTGAAACTGAAATAACTCTTACAAGAATCAATAGTTTAAATCTCACTTTTCCCCCCTTCCTCACTTCAGCCCAATATGGAACACTGAATATTGCAAAAACATATTTTTATTTTCCAGTGAAACAAGCATGTAAATAGCAGATCCAGGGCTAAACCTGAAGATATAAAGTTTAAGAGCTCCCCAGCTAGCACAGTCCAAGCCAGCAGTGGAAAAAGCTTCCATGACCAAAACCCCTTCGTTGCCCTGCTTTGAGTTAGAGCACATCTTCTTTACTCAGTACTACAAGCTCCAACATATAAAAAAACTATTTCATATGTCATCCATGAGGGCCAAACAAATAGAGTTACTTGTACTTCTTTTGTCTATAGCAAACTACAGTGGAAAGGTTTGCTCAGAGTACTGAACCTCATTTCATTTTGCTCATTCTCATTTTGGAGTATAAAACAAAATCAGCACAGCTCCATCTTCCAAACATAAAATTGTGTTGCTATCTGAAAAGCAGCCTGATCTGTAAATATCTATTATGCACCACTTGTGCATAAGCAAGGATGCAATTAGGCAAATTCATTCTGCATTTGTGCTCTTTGATTGCCACAAATCTTTACCACAGGAACAGAAGCTGCCCCAGCTCATGGGGAGCCTGGGCTAAGGTTTGAGCCCAGCTGTGCCACCCCTAGCCCCTTCCCTCCTGCATTCCTGTAGGTTTTGATCCCCAAAAAAATTTCAGATATGGCCAGGTCCAGAGATATTGCTGCAATTCCTCATCTCCAAACCCAGCATTAAATGCAATTTTTGAAAACCAAGAACGAATAGAGTAAAAGGTAGATTGATTTTCAAGGTAATTCAAAGCACAAAACATTGAGCTTGGTTAATGTTTTCACACAAATATTATGGGAAACATGGTTTTCTGTTTAATGAAGGATGAACCAATCTGGCTGACTGCCTGGCTTCAGTATTTGCCTGCTGAATGTACTTCAAGCTACTTTTCAAACCCCATGATGCCAGGACAGCCTTTCCTATCACTGGGACAATTTCTGTGAAAAAATCCATGTCTTGTAGAAGGCAGCTGCTTGGAAATGGAGCACCACAGACCCCAGCCTGACTTCCAGTTTCCTTTATGCTCAGCAGCTGTGCAAGTTCTAAGTCAGCCAGAAACCTGATTCATTCCAGTCCAGCCTGCTTTTTGGCTACCAGAATGCCAGTTTAAATTGACTTTATACTGATTTGGGCTGCTCCTGCCAATAACCTCCACATGGACACGAGCAGCACATTTTCAGAGGAGCACATGTGTAAGGGTGAGGTGGAAGGAGGGTTTATTTTAACACTGACTCACAGCTGGAGCCTGGTTTGGGTCACGCATGGGGAAGCTCCTCTTGTCAGCCTGGAACCTCTGAGTGTGGCTCAGGAGTTGAAGGGTGTTGAGTCTGTGCACATCTACCTCTGCACATCCCAAATTAGGATTTAATACTTAGTGTAGCTGGACATCTGCTCTTCGAGATGAGCAGGACTGTTTTGCAGATGAAGCACTCACAAAACCTGGCCTCCTGCAGTCTTTAAGACTAAAAGCCAAGTATCACAACTGGAAGGCTGAAATAAAGGACTTTACATTATTCATGGCAGTCTTTAAAATGCCAGGTATGTCACTAATTATAACAGCCAGGTACCAAAAGTGACTGTTACAATAGAAAAGTAACTCTTGCACTTAATTGAAAATTTGCTATGATGCTTAACTTCTCTGAGTTACCCTTCACCAAGAAATGAAGCAGCCTAATTGGGTTCACTTTTGTGTGAAACTAATCTTGGATCTTTTCCACTTCCTAATTCACATGCACTTGCTGTAGGTTGCAGTGTTTGATTTTTGTGCAGGAGACCTCTCTCTCTCTCATCTGGGAGAGGAAGAAGGCTCCCAGTGCAAATAATGACAGTGGAGTTACTGAGCTGCTGGTGTTTGATTTTTCAAATGCTAACTTTTTAAATGAAGAGTTTTTAGTCAAAATTGACCACATAGTTTTTCCTTAAAAAGCAAGAGAGTGCAAATTAATTAAATATTGCAAGCTACTGGATACATTTAAAAGTTTTTTTGCTGGAAGCAGACAAGAAAATTAGGAAAGCAGGGATGTCCCAAGACCCATTCAAAGAAAATTTGTTTTAAGTATGTACCTCTTAGTTAAGAAATAACATCTCCAACAGTAAAATTCTTGTGCGTTAATTTGAGGGAAGCTCAGGGTTTGTTTATTTTTTTTTTATTTTAGCATCTATCTAAAAATTCCTAATGCTGGCAGATATTCCAGACATTCTAGTTCAGCATTTTTAATGTTTTGAATTATGCAGAGACAGACAGTATCTTTTATTGTAAGAGATGTTAAAATGCAGCAATTAACAACAAACTGCTTGATTTGCAAGTTTGATGCCTTCATTTGAAAGTGGACCCAGCTAATTAAAACACTATTCCTTTACAATAACATTTTTAACATAAATACAAGGTCATCACACACAACAGTTCACACTGGGCACCACAAATTAATTCTGGCAGCAGCTCTGATGCCCAGATTCTCACTTTTTGCTGTCACATGTGTGACAACAACCCTGGAAAACACTGAGGCGTGGATCTGAATTGGAGTTTATGCATCACAGAGATACAGACCTTCAGATGCAATTTAAAGCTCAGATCAAGCAGTACCATGCAACACTCAGTACCAAGCTCTACACAGCTTTAGTTGGTGAGGAACAGCATTGAGAAACCAAAATGTAGCTCATGCAGTCTGTACAGTGCCACAGCTAAACTCCAGAGGTACAGGAGCCTGGCAGCACTTCACCTCAGCTGCTCTGGGAAATGATGTGAAGCATCTTCCTGCTCCAAATTCCCTGTCCAGGGGTGAATCTCACCTTGGCCAGATCCACCTTAGCACCCTGGTTTGCACATCACTGAAGGAGCTGCTCTGGAAAATGTAAAGTTTGTCTGAGGAGACCTAAGAGCAACATCCACTCGCTCTGATGAACAGAGTTTGTCTCAGATAGGCAGAATTTTCAGTAGGGGCAGAGTTTCCAAAAACACAGTCGATGGAATTGTAGATAAGAGAAACTAAAGCTTCCCTAAGCAGCACCATTAAATACAACTAGGCATAATTCATTTCCTTGGAAGATGTCCCAGTTTAGGAGATTTTTTAATTAAGGATGTCCTTATTACCTACTGAGGTGTCTGTAGGTGAGTGTTCAAGTGACATTAAAAATAAAATAGCAGAGAGACATGAGAAATGTGTTTACTAGGCCTTGCCCCTTTAGAAACATGGGATGGTTCAGCTGTCAATGAAAATTAAAGTCGGTACGTGATTTTCCAGATGGATCTCTGTTGGTGATTGCAGACAGAACAGGAATAATGATAACCATGAGGTCAAACTACCCTTCACTTCCAAAAGTGATTCCATATGAACTAATGAGAACTGGACCTGGTGGAAGAGAGCAAAATTGCACCTTCAAGGACAGAAAGCCTTGGAAAGATAGGCTGTTTAATTTCCACAATGCTGACATTTCAGTCCATTTTTTGTCACAGATGCTCCTGTGAAGACTTGATTGCTTGAAAAACGTGGAGCAATTAAAAACCAACTAATGTTGGGCAAACTGCCTTGAAAGACTAAGCTAAAATCTAGCTTTACCAAACATAAATGAGCTTGGGTCACGTCACCTCACTGAATTCCAGCCCACATGCTGATGCCTTGGTGAGGCACAGGAATTTCTGCTCTATATTTAGCAGTACTTGGTGTGGCATTTTCTGTGGAATATGTGGGCTGAAGCTTCCTTATATCAAAACACTAATTTTGAAGTATTTTCTTTAGAGTTTACTATGTAGCTGTGCTACAATCTTTCTAAAGGCAAATGTGGTATAGCTCTACACCCAAGAACACACTAATCCTAATTTGGGCAGCACATCCAAGATGCAATGTTTGACATATGCTTCAAAGACTTCTATACATTTTCTTTTCCATCTAATCATCATATTCATATAATATTGATATAATATTTCAATGATATTATATCAACTGAAAAGTGCAAATAATTTTTTAAGAGTTCCTATGCTCTTAGTCTTTGTAAAATACAGGAAAACAACCACTAAGCTTCTCCTGGTACAACCCATTCATCTTTACTTTTTCTAAAGTGCATTCTCATTTCTGTGTTTTTACTCCCCAAACACCAAATCTGAGAACCTTTAGGTCTTTGGTAGTGCCAGGTAGATGTGTGCTGCAAGTGTGGATAGAGACATATCTCATTCAAAGATCACATAAAGCAAAAAGTGTCCCAAGGTGTAATGTGCAGGAGCCTGTACAATGCTGCCAAAAGCTCTTTAAGATCATGGATGGGTGACTTTCTTAAAATCCATCATGACTTTAATTAGTCTGGGGGAGTTCCCCACCACAGTGATGAGAAGTTTTGCAAGACAAAAGAGAAGAGAATTGCTCATGTTTTTAAGAAAAGCTGCCAAGAAATTTGAGTCTACATTACAACCCTCATGTGAGAGAGGGTGGGCACAGATCACACAGCTCAGTTAGGAAGGATCTTGATTGTCATGAGCCATTTTCACAGCAGGCAATAATACCACAAATTATACCAGATAATACCATCATGGCTGATGGTATATTCAGCATTCTGAAACTTTCAGAACAATGCCCCCAAAGGGCACATGGTCATTCAGAGAGCCACAACACTGCTGACTTCCTGAAAGTCTGGCTCAAATTCAGCATTTAACAGCTACAAGAGGCACAGCAACTCCATCCTCAAGGAATGGGCACAAAAGAGTTAAAAAATAGGAAGAAACCATAGAAAGTGATGAAGTGTTTTATTCTTTAATGTGTTTTGTCTCAACTGACACTAAGCAAACAGTAAAGACAAATGTAAAATCTCCGATTACGTTTGGAAGAAATTGAATCAGCCCACAGAGCAAACGCTTCCAGATGTCTGAGAGGCAGCAGGCTGCAGCAGTGCTGAGCGATCAGCAGCACCACGAGGTGATAGAATGCCACTTCAGAGCTGCTGTGACTGATCTGGCCCCATTAGCTGACCTGGCAGCACAGCAGACAACCCCAGTCAGGAGAGAGGAGCATCCCAGGTCAGGTATCTGAGGGTAACAGATCTGTACAGCAGGTCATGCATCTAGGAGATGACTTTTAAAAAATTATTTAAAAAATCAATCATTGCAAACAATAATGCTATGGAATAGAAACTATGTTCTTAGGTGGCTTAGCACCCTCTAAAAAAGGAATCAGTGCTGGGTGCTGTGCCTCACCACCTACTCACTTGGCAATGCACACCAAAGCAGCAAGAATCATAAAGGAAACAGTTTCTGAGAACTTCTGCTGTCTCACCCGGAGTCAGGGTGCAGCCAGTCCCTCAACAGTCACAAGCACAGAGGAACCACCATCATTTGCATTGGTTGTTCCACTGTGGTTTATCTTTCTGACTAACCAGTAATGAGCTCTAATCCCTCCCTTTCACCTTGCTGTCGTGGTTTGATATTGGCCAAACACCAGGCACTCACCAAAGTTGTTTGCTTACCCTCTTCTGCTACAGCCGGGGAGAGGAGAGAGAAAATAATCAACAATGTGTTCATGAGTTGAGACAAGGACTGGGAGAAAAACCACTCTAAGGGCAAAACAGGTTCAAATTTAAAGGTACACAATAAATTTATTATTAACAGACTCAGAGGATGATAATGAGAAGTAAAATAAGCCCTTAAAACACCTTTATTTTTCCCCAGCCCCTCCCTCTTTCTCACTGATAATGCAGGGAAGCAGGGTGTGAGGGTTTTGGTCAGTTTGTCACTCAAGATCTCCTGTTTGCTCAGGGAGAGGAGTCTTTCCTCTGCTTTGCCATGGATTCCCTCTTCCCAGCTGCAGGATAAAGGCTGCTGCTCTGGAGCACTGAGGGATGATTTGTTGCTGGGGCAGAGATATTTATAAATGACAATCACAGACATCTGCAGGGCCCAGGCACATCTACCCCTTGCTGGTCTGGACCACTTGGCACTCAGAACAGAGCAGTTTAGCAACACATTACACTGCTTGTGATTCATTTTATTCTTTCAGCAGCTCAACAATTTGCAAAAATCACGACTCATTTGCTTCTTGTTCATTTCTGGGTGAAGCTGATGCATTAATCACTGGCACAATACATGCAAAGCCCTCTTTCCCTGTCTGTGGTTGCTGGATCAGGGTCAAAGTGGCTGTGCCAGAGCAGGGGGATCTCCAGCAGAAATTTCTTGCGCAGGTGAAAGGCACAGAACTGAACTGGGGCATCAGAGTCCTTGGGAGACAATGGCAGACAGCACCTTGAGAGAACAAAACCAAATAATGAAATAAAGCAGCCATCAGAGATCAGTGCATGGAGCCAAGGCCATGTTTCAGCTCCAGCTTGTGACTCTGACACGTTGGATTTGGGAGTAGAGAATGAGCCTGTGAGTTTTGTCTAAAAATGCCAATAAAAGAAACTCACTGTAATCTTAAGTGTTCTGTGAGGCATCAATTTCTGCTATGTAAAACTTGCTGAGATCTTTATCTGGAGGGTGCTGTGTACAGTGAGTTCCAATTACTAATAGTATCATTAGAAATAATTAGCTGGAATAAAAATGCTGTTTGTTGGCAAACAGCTTGAATTGTCTGTGGCATCTTCCAGTGACTCCATATGAATTTTATGAGATTATCATTCCAGTAAATCTGCCTGTGTTAATTAGAGAGACTGAGAGAAGCTTCATTTTGGGAGAGAACTCTGCAGCATCTGACCTATGGTGAATGCTCTCAACTACAGCCTGAAGAACCTTGCCTCTGGTTTCTGACACCTGAGGTAAAACCAGAAGAAAACTAAAATGTGTGAACACTAATGGTTAATTAGGGTGCCTTCATTACCTCTCTGCCAGGCCTGGTACATGACTGCAGAGCCACAGTGATGACTAAAGAGCAGCAGCACATAATGGAGGGGGGAAGGGAAGTGTGCTAATGGGGTTTGGAAAAATCCATGCTAATGAGCCCTTCAGAAGGCAAATGGGAAATAAGGAGAAGCAGCTGCAGCTGCAGTTGTGTCTTGCACATCACCCAGGAGCAGACTTCCCAGCACAGCTTCTTCCTGGGAGTGTTCACTAGCAAACAGCTGGCTTTAGTTCTGGTCTTTATCCAGATGTGAAAAGGGAAACACTTCGGACTAGACTGAAGCTACCTGCCACCCTTGGCCACATGCTTCCAAGTCCTAACAGCTCAGATTTGGGAAAACTTAAATTTGTTACTTTGTAGGGAAAAAAAAATCATATGAACACATTTAAAAGTCTCTAAATACTTGGGCATATGAAGATATACATATAAGGATATACTTAATTCCAGACTAGCAACAGTGCAGCAACCAGGGCAGATGCTTGAGTATAAATCAAAAAAGAAAACCACAAACACTCTAATTTTAATTTTAAACACTCACTTGAAATTCACTATTTCTGAAAGTTAGTTTTCAAATTATGTTGTGACCTATAGCCCTACTGTGAAAAGAATCAGTTTGGGGAAAATAAAAGGAAAGAAAAAAAGGGTGCATGCTTGATAAAGGTGTGACTTGGAACAAATCCCAAGCTTCTGTAAGAAGTGATTAGGACATTGATGCAGAACAAAGGGCAACAGCTGTGGTTGACCAATTAATTAATTTGCTAAAATATTACACAGGGAAAATGCAAAACAGAGTTCAGAGAAACAAACAAGCATAATTAGTTTAAAAATTCAATTAAAAATAAAGAAGAGATCAGTATTTGCTCTGAAAAACACTGCTATGGAAACCACTACTTTTTGTGATGATGTAAAAATGTCAGTTTATGCTGTGAACCAGCCATCATTTTACAGGTCTGCTTGTCTAGCTGCTTTCTTAGCCCTTAACAGAAGCAGGGGAAAGAGGCTTCAAGTAAGGAAAAAAGAGTAATAAGTCTCATTCTAAAGAGAGTTCACAGCACTAAAATAATTGTCAATTAAAAGAGTTATGGGTTTCCACACAACACAACTAAGCAGCATCCAAGTTTGGGTGGTGATGAATACAAAAGTAAATAATTTCAGAGCACCATTAGGAAAAGACATACAGAAATAAACACTGAGCAGAGAGTAAATGACCACCAGCTCTTCCCCAGAGTCAGCTTCCAGCAGTGCTGGTTTCCCACCACAAATCTCAGTGGGGAGGGGAGAAAGGACACCAAGACACAGAAGACATTTGTTGTGTAACGGGAATTGCAATTCTTCATCTCAACTAAGGGAAGCTCTTAAAACCTTCAGTGGCTCAACTCTGCTGTTTGCAGATCATGTGAAGTTGATTTGATTTGCATGGAAGTGCAAACTGAGCAATTCAGCTCAACCCCTCAAATCCTAAATTTACATGGATGCTGCACAAACCCCACAGGCTGCCAAGAAACACCTGAAAAAAGAATTACATTGGTCAGGTCAGTGTATTTGTACCTGCTGGAGAAAGGGAAGGAACACAGCTTCTGCACTGCCCGGTGTTACAAATCCTTGTGCATAAAAGGAGAGAAATAATCTAACCTGTTGGTTTGAATAGTGTATTATTATCCTTCTGTATGTGGGTATTATTTATCACTCTCATTGCTCCAACAATACACCCAGTGCTTTACAAACACTTTACAAAGGATGCTCGTTGATTAGAAGGAGGAATACACAAGTGATGACTTGTACTGCACAAACTACCATGATATTTTTATACTAAATTTACACAGCAAACACAGCTCACGTCTTTTGCTGAAGGCTTAGATAAAAAGTAGTAATTAGTTACTAATGCCTCGCATATTTTGATACTATATGTCAAAGACAGGAAGCTGGTTGTTTATGATTTGTAGAACAAATCTTTGCAGCCATCATTGTGCCAGGCTGGCTGATTATTTTTCCTTTCAGAACAACCCAGCCAGCACCAGTGACAAAGGGAAATGCCAGTTCATAAAAGCAATAGTCTGAAACCACTCTGCTGGAGAGGGATAAGAGGAGCTTTTCAGACGTGCCCATCATCATCATCATCATCTTCAGACCCTGAAATAGCAAAACACAGGGAAAATTAATTGTAGCTTCTGAATAGTAGTGGTCATGCTCCAAGTGAAATTCTCTGTTGGAGCAGTGTTAGTAGGGCACCCACCATCCTGTCCTCCTGCTTTTGTCATGAACAAAATACAAACCCTTGGGGTTTTCCAAATTTCCCCTAGGAAAAACAATCTGCGTGTGTCTGTTTCCTAAAAGATCTCTCATTGTGCCAACAAGGACTTTCTCAAAAGTCATTTTTCCCAGAACATAATTCAGAGCAGCTTCTGATCTAGCAACAAGTTTGCTGGAGCTTTTATTTTAAAGCAAATCTCAAGGAAAACCCTTTCTGCTCGAGTGCATTTTCTCAACCACTTCTGTTCTCCCCACTGTTTATTGCTGAACTGCCTCAGCTGGAGGCTTCAATACTGTTCCTCTGACAATGGGCTGACACAAAGTGGAAAGGCTGACTAGGACAGAAATTACAAAATGGGAACCAGAGGGGAGAAAATAAAGAAGATATATGTCATGTAAAAATTAATTATTTTACATCAAGTGAATCAAAGTATTCAACCTGGACCGTGGAAAACCATTTGGAGCAGGCCTTTGGAGAGCTTTTATTATTGATACTGAAGAAACCAGTGGGAAACATGGTCAGAATTAACATAGAGGAAGCTGAAAATCATTCAAAGACATTCTTACCAACCTCAAAGACTTTCTGATGCATCAAGTTTTGTAAGAGGGGACCCTTGTGCCTTATTTTTGCACAAAAGTAGACACCAGCCTTCCCATCAAGACCAACCAACCAAGATCCACAATCAGTACTTGAGGTAAGGAGCATTCTCATGGCTGCAAAAAACAGATCCAACGTGAACCAGGCAGAACTGTGAGGATTTTAGCAGCCAGTTCTGAGGCAGCCAGGCAAGGAGGGCCCAGGGGAGACTGGAGTTTCTCTGCATTCCTTGGCAGTGTCAGGGGAGTCAGGGACAGCAGGGAAAGCACAGACACCTGGCAGTGCTGCCAGCCTGGGGAGCACTTTAACCTCAATTTAACCACTGCAGCTTAAGGTGGCATAATTTGCATTCCTAATGCTTCTCTAGACCAGGAATGAACAGAAACAGCTACTGAGGTGCTCCATACATCCAGGCAGGTGCAGGCAGCACCTCCCCCCCTTCCACAAAAACCCTCTTGCCACTCCAAACCTTCCCTCTCCAGCTGCAGCTCCACCTCCTTTCCTGCTGTCCCCAGCAAAAATATTTGATTTGTATGAGCAAGCTGGATGCTAAGCTGTGCTTGCCTGGCCCCTCCTGCCCCCTTCAGCACACTGAGTGTATGTTCTCATAGCCCTTACACCTTGAGCAGAATGCAGCTGTGGCCCTGCAATCACCCCACTGAGGAGGGAGCACAGTGCAGCAGCTTTGGACATTAAATCACCTTGTGCCAAGGTTGCAATGCAAGTAACGTTTAAAAGTGATTACCACAGTCTTCTTGATTTACAAGCTTCTACCAAGCTAGATAATGAACAAGACAAAAAGGAAATGCCTGATTTAACCACAACCAAACACCAGGATATTAAGCAGTGTCCTCTGAATACATTTGGACTTTTTCATTTTAATAATTTCTCTGCAGTAAGAGGATTTCTGCAGCTGTTTGCCTTGAAATCTGAAACTACCTCAAGCTTTGCTCCATAGAAGCTCTTCTATTTCTCTTCAGTTACCAAACATGCAAAATTAAAGATCTTTTTGTTTTATTTTTTGAATGTCTCTGAACTCAAGGACAGGAAGAAACTACGTAAAATTGAAAGACCCAAATGGTTTATAACTTGAAATGACCTTGCAGGAGATTTCTATATGAAATGCATAATAATCTGCTCTTACACACCTGGCTTATACATCAGCTGGTTGGCTTTGAGCTTTAATTCCTAAAGCTCTCAAGGCAACAGCTCTCTGTATTTATGGCTGAGTCTTCACATTTATGTTTCAATATTTCGCCCAAACCCTCAAACTCCAAAAATGGAGCTGATTTGGGCATCAGTCAGTAACCACTTGCCTTTGAAATGTTTGATAATTTTGCTTTTTAAAATTGTCTTTATGAAACATGCTGGTGAAACTGGCCAGGAAGATTCTTCTCCTGGTCTTGACTATTACATTTACTCATTTTCTGATTTAGCCACTGAACTCTTAAAGTACAGACATGAAGTATGTTTAGAGTCTTCTCAGGAAGCCTGAAAAGCTTAGGATAAACTTTAGGAACAGCAAAATCTTGGGGAAGTTAGGGGGAGAGAATTTAAAAGAAAACACATTTCTTAATTGAAATTTCATGTAAATTTAGCAATGAAGCTGTGATTTGTGCTTTGAAGAGGAGAACAAGAAGAGAAAAAAGTTATCCAGAAATGACAGGAGTGGTTCATCTCCTCTTTTTTGGGGATCCCTTTGGAATGACAGCAGCAGCAGCAGTTCCATTCCCAGGTCAGGCACATCCTCACTCCCTGCAGACGGGCTGGGGCTGCCCATGGAGCCCAGGCAGCTCTGGCAGGGTCTGACACTGCAGATGCTCCCCCAGGAGATGTTGCACCAGCTCTGGACATGAATATTAAAGGTTCTGCAGCCCCCTTGTAACCCTCAGCTGAGGCTTTGCTCTCTCCACCCTGCTACATGTAATTAGAATTTAGCAGAGTCCGTAATTGATTTAATTGCTGCTGCTTTTCTCTTCAGGAAAACACCTAAAACCAGATCATTAACCCCTCAGCTTTCACTGCCATCTGGGATTATTCAGTGGCATTTCTCAGGAGTTTTAAATTTTATTTTGTTTCATAAGTGCTGAAATATGAAGTGCTACTTCTCAAGGTGCTGTGTGCATATCTGCATTGGACAGGGTTCTGTTTAGCTGTGACAGCACCTGAAGTTTTTGAAATGGTGAAAGAGAAAGAGAGAAAAAGCAAAAGAGAGAAAGAGAGAAAGAGAGAAAGAGAGGAAGGAAGGAAGGAAGGAAGGAAGGAAGGAAGGAAGGAAGGAAGGAAGGGAGGAAGGAAGGGAGAAAAGACAGAAAGAAAGAAAGAAAGACAGAAAGAAAGAAAGAAAGAAAGAAAGAAAGAAAGAAAGAAAGAAAGAAAGAAAGAAAGAAAGAAAGAAAGAACCTCCACCTTCAGAGAAGCCCCGTCCCCAGCAGCTGACTGTTTCTCTACTCATGAAGTATCCAGCTGAACCTCCCTCTTCACTGCCTTTTCTCCTCCAGAAATCCCTGCTTCTGGCTCTGTGTCACATCCAGGCTTACAGTGTCAGTGGCCAGGTGCACATTTCTTGTCCAGCACTAATTCCCCACCCAGATACTCCTGCAGAAATGCAAGCCCCCATAGTAAATAATGACTTGGACAATAGAAGGGTAACCCCTGAGCTGAAACTCAATTTCCTCCCTCATTACTCAACATCAAAGATTGAATCTCGGAAAATTTCACTAAAAGAGGGCAGTGAATGGGTGCCAACAGAACCGAGGGGAATTAATTTAAGACTTTGGATGAATATTCATGGGAAAATATTTCTGCATTGTTTGCCTAGCTCTAATTGTGTTCATTAAAGAAAAGCTTCATTAGCGAAGGCAGGAGCATATTGTTGTGCACAGCAGTGAAGAAAATATAATCCTAGAAATAGCACTTACTGGTTTTTTTTGAACACTATGCACAGGTTTTTCAGCTACTGGTAACAAAGGAAACATTTCAGAGTTATAATGAGCGCAAATGTTCATATTAACAATTCAAATCCATATAAGGGTAGGCACAGTTTGAGCTTCTCACAAAACAAACAGGAGCACCGAAAATATTGGTACTGAATTTTGAGGGAAAGGGTTAGATTCTGGCAGCAGCTAATGGATAAATAATAGAACTACTGCCATGCATCAGGGCAGATGTGCATCATTGCCCGGTGATGGATGACTTCTGGGTGCTTGTGAATATATTTCCATCTGAATGCTGAGGCACAAAAGTACAACTTCTTGTCTTGGTGCCAGCTAACAGAAGAGGGCTCTGTTTTTCAGCAAGAATACTCTCAGTTCTGCAAGCCACTAGCCCACATCAACAGCCTGGCTGCACACTGGGGTGGGTTTGAAATTGGGCATTTGCTGGGCAAAATCAGAGTTTGCTTTCTCTGAGAAACACTCACCCTTTTCACTGCCATGAGCAGGGTGTCAGCATTCCCCCTGGGTCACAGCTTGGGGACACTGCTCAGCAGCTCCACAGCAAGGTCCTGCATTCCTCTGTGGGCAGTGCATCACCCCAGGAGATCTCCTCCTTCCTGAGGAGAGGATCTGGAGCCAAGGCTGGAGCTGTGCCTGATTTTGGGCATTGCAGTGCTGGTGTGTGGGCTGAGTGCTTCATGGGAACTCAGCTCAGGGGACTCTGCAGATCCTTCATCAATAGACAAAGCTGATAACACTCATCTTCCTCATGGGCCTGGGGAGATTAAACACAACAGGAGGCACTTTTACAGCCTTAAAAGCACACAGGTACCACAGTGACAGATCACCTTTGATAAACATTTAATGTGATGTCCGGGAATCCAGCCAGGGATTTTATGTAAAGCACAGTAAATTTTGACTGGAAGTGTCTGCCTCAAATGCCCTCAGCCTTAAACCCCAAAGGTTTAAGTGAGGAGTGGCTCACTGCATCCTGCACACACCTGAGAGAGGGATAAGGATCCTGAATCCAAATCTGCAACTCATTTATACAAAATAATTTTGCTACTTCCTTCACATTACCAAGAGCATCTCAGGGAGCATCGTCCACTATCATTAGCAGGTTTCAAATAAATGGGATAAATGCATTGCACTTTTTTCCCTTCTCTCACATGTTTCCCCCAGATTTTTGTTCTAGTTTTCGTCAACATAATGCTCACTGCAAAAAAAGCCCATTTAAATAGCAGAATAACATTTTTTGGAGTAGATATTTCCTCACTGTGTGTGTGTATCTGTTGTATTAGTGTGCATTTTCATACTTTTATGCCATTTCTGTGTGTAATAGAAATCATTCTCTCTGAAGAATGATTAAATGTTGTTTCAGTTTTTTTTCCCAAAATGGATTATCGTCTAGGACAAACACTATGTAAAAACAAAACTTGTCCCTACCCACGGCAGAGGGTTGGAAGAACTTTAAGGTCCCTTCAACTCAAACCACTCTGTGGTTTCTCTCCCTTCTTTCTCAGTTTTCCTGCTGAGATTCTAGATTTTGCTCTTTTTAATACATTTGCCATGTTTTTCAGGACGCATTACCTTTATTTGCTCACAATATTTCAGGTTATATCACTTATGCAGTAATTTGGTAGTCCTAATACCACTGTTGTTTCTCTTCCTTACAAACATCCTTGCAAACTGAACACCTCTAAAACCTCTCAGTGATACAGAATTTATCCACAATAGCCCAAAAGATTCTCCTCAAATATTTATTTATTTTTAGAAAAGCTGTGAAAGGAATTTGAATAAAGACAATACAAAGTAGTGCTACTGCTTCTCCCTCAATTCCTCTCATTATTTTTCCTCACACACACAGGAGGTTTGGTCTGGAGAAATCACTGTTTCTGAGACATGAGGATTTGGTGGCAGTACCCTGATTCTGCCTGTATCCAACCCACCACTGACACAAGGCCAGCTTTCCTTCCAGCCCACCTCAGCAACAACAGCAAAAAGGATTAAACTTGAACATTTAAAAATAATATTTTATTTTACATACTCTAACAAGCGAGAACTTCCCCCCCACCTTTTTTAAAAACTGTATATGAGAATGCCTCTGTTCAGCAGTTCCCATTCCTGACAAATGGCAAAGTTCCCACTTCAATTTATTTTTATGTGTGTGTTAAGTCATGACAGGTATCCATCCTTGCCAACTAGCTCTGGCATGAAAATAAGGAGACCCCAGAGAATAACAGCATTTCAAGTAGTAAATAATATCAATGAAGTTTGAAAGAAAAAAATATAAGCCTATACTTTCTGTAAAAGAATATCCAGCTGGAAGAAAGCATTCTGTCAGATGCAACACAGGCTGAATTAGAGCTTTTCTAGTTGTAAGAGCCAATGAGCTACTACTAATAATGAACAAAAAACCCCAGTGTGGTAGATAGAATGGAATTAGTAAACTTGATATTGCCATTATATTGGCTTCCAGAAATAAAGTCAGAAGCTCCTGACCTGCACTACCATGTGTCCCTGCAGGCACTCCATTCACCTGCTCCCCACAAACCTGCTGGCACTGACCAGGGTCACGAGGAAAAGATTAACTGGGACATGGCTCTTGCCCACTGGTGGCTTTTGCTCTGCCTCCATCAGATGCAAACATCATGACTGAGGAATAAACCCACCAGTGTTACAGAACAAAATGTAGAGGAAATCCTGCTGTTCCCTGAAGCCAGTCTCAGAAATCTGGTGAAAGCCTGAGGAAAAGTCTCTTGAAAGTAAATTTGGGGGGTTTAACTATCCCTTGGATGCTTCAGGGCACTCTCAGATGCCTTCTGACACCAACTGTGAGCAAATCAATAAGGATGTCTATAAAATCAATTTATGAGGGGGATTTGGCTTTCTGATGCCCATTCCAGGACATTCCACTCATCTAGGAATTAATGTTTTGTGGGATTTAATGCACATGGGCCCCATTAATCACCAGGGGGTCACATATGTGGAAAGAGCACATAAAGGTATGTCTTGGTTTGAAACACAGGTGTCTGCTAAGGAAGACAGGGCCTCCCTTGGAATAGGAAACATGACTCCACTCCCTCCAAATTGTTATAACTTTGAAATTACAGGGCTTTCAGGCAAAGATATGAGAAAAGGAATAACAGTTCTTTACTAGTGTATGTAAATTCACACACTAGTGGGTGTGGTGGGTATCTGCATGGATAGTGAGAATTTCCACCTTCAAGACAACTTCTGAAATCATATTAGAGAGAAAACACAGCAAAAATGTTGTAGGTGCTATTGTGTTTGTTTTTATAGGCTTTTCCCACTAGATCTAACCTCTGGACACTATGGAGCAGTTCATTCCAGACAAGACCAGGTACAGGCAGCCCCAACCTTGTCCCAGCATAATGCTCAGGTGAGAAAATCCATCAGCATTGGCAATATATATCCATTAATAAAAATGCTGCCATAATAATACAAACACTGGAATTAACACATAGATTCCAGAATGCGAATTAAAGTGCACCCAGGGTGAAACCCAACCTAGACATTATTAAAGACACAGAACAGCGTGATGTACATAGGAAGAGGAAAGAAGGCTTTTCTGCTTTTACACCTGTACAGCAAAGACATGATGAGGTGGGAACTGAATGAAGGTTCCTCAAGTCTGAAATATTACCTAATCTACAGAATATTTTTCCTGACAGAATTTTCAGATGATCTTTTAGCAATGCTGTCCACCTTCCTTCATTTTTCAGCCCTATGTTCTATACAGTACATTGATTTTTGAATGTCTACTGCAAGAGCTTTCTTTGTTTAAAGAATTCTATTAACTCAGAATGCAGAGGGAAGGAGTCATAAGCATTAGCCAGACCATCAGAAAGAAAAAAGTTAAAAGTAATAAAGCATAAAGTGAAATAAATAATGAGGGGACAAAATCAGATTAAATGAAGCTCAAATATACAGTCCCCTAATCTGCAGAATTTAATATAATTTATAGTCTAAATGATTCCATATTCCTTCCTTATTGAATTTCCTCTATTTAACTGATATTGATGCTGTCCCAAATGTAATTGCCCTATATTGGTGCCAAGAGAAGGAAGCTCAGCTTCAGTAGTTTTCCAGAAACAACTTCCTATTACCAAGCTTCCAGCCCCAATAATGCAGTGCTGCCCACCCCAGGATGGGCTCTCATTGCTATGCCCAGAGTCTCTGCTGCAGGAGCAGCCCAGGATCACATCCAAATGTCTTAGGGGCTTTTTATAGCTACAGTACATTTGATTTACTGCTACTCCAGAAAACTGTTGTGCTCATTACCATTGTAAGCCAAGGCACTTATATCCTTTTTGCTTTCCATGTCCCTTGTATTATTGCAATTTTAAGAGGCTCCAGTGAAAGATCATGGATGAAAAAAGATCAGACTCATATTTTCAGCTTATAATTATCTCACTTGAAGACAGAGAGTATTTCCTGGCCACAATGTGGCTTCAGCACTCTTTTTAGTAATTATACTAAAATTTATGCAAAGTACTCCTTTTTACTACAAACAAACAAACAAACAACCCTCCAAAAAACCCAACCCACCATGAAATACTTGAGTGATTGAGTAACAGTTCTTTAAATGCTTAATACTGTGGCATTCCAAAGTGAATTTCAGAAACTTGAACTGCACTTGAATTGAATTAGTGTTTATCTTAGATTTACAGGAACATCTGCACCCACAAGGGAAATTATTTTGGTAATTAGAAGGCAGGCTTGCTTTTGTTTGATTAGCTGACAGGGTCAAGGATTACAAAGTAACATGTCCTGACACAAAGATTTCGATAACAAAAGACCCAAGCAAATCCATGAAACACCTTTGCACGCCTAGACTGACTCAGTTTTTAATTAGCACACCTTGACTTCATTATTACATCTTCTCTAATCTAGTGTTTCTTGTCAAGGAGCCAAGAAAGGAAACCGTAGAACAGATTAACCAACAGGATCAATAGTCCGTCTATTTGGATGCAAAAAAGTTTATTCTAGTAAAAGTTTTCTAGGTAGTAAATGCAAAGAGAGATGATTAAAATAAAAAGTTTTCAGAGCAAGCTCTTTTACTTCTTTTCCTGTCTCAGTCATAAGATCCAGCCAACAGTCAGGGAGATCATGAACTCCAAGTCGCCAGAAAGGGCACAATGATTTTGAAGGAAAGTCTTCGCTCCACGGTGATTACAAGACAATGGCCCCAAAATTAAAGGCTGATGGATGCTTAAGAGGGTTTTCCACAGCCTCCCTTTTCCCCGTGGAGCGTCAGGAACGCTCTTCTCGCACGCACTGATTACATATTCACAGCTGCTACAATGGTTAGCAGTTACCAATCCCCCTTTGCAGATTTTTCATTTGGCTCCAATTCACAGGCAGAGCCCATGGCTAGGAGCAAGATACACACTTCAAGGTTATTTTCAGAGCCCTCATAATTTCACCTCACATTTTGATCAAAAATTGCCTCCTATTTTTTTTCAGAAGAAAAAACCAAAAAGCTACTCGCCTTTCTTCAAGCTGATATCCTTGAAGAAATCCTTACTTTAAAAAATAATTGTTATAGCAAGGTCTACACCTCGGTCTTTAAGAATAATTAGGACCTGTAGGGATTCCAAATGATATTAAGATGCATATTTATCATAGCCGAGTTAATTAACACTCTTCATTAAGGACAAAATAATTAAACTGGTCATGTTTAATGAAATTTCAGTGATAGTTGATGTCTCCAAGTAGGAAACCTAAAATACATTAGTTGGACTGATTTGTTACTAGTCAGATTTCTACTAATTGAATGTCCTTTTTCAATTTATGTTGAACTCCCTTTTCCATTTCTACTGCTGTAAAACAAAGGCCTCATAATCTCCCAGCCACTTCTTTTGGTGTTTGCAAAACTACCTGAAATTTCACTTAAGTGCAATTTCTAGAAAAGCATTTATTTTTACATGCATATTTTGCATTAGTTTTAATTATTCCTAGACATTCAAAATCTTCTCCAGGCTGTACCAAGGCCATCTTAAATTTTAATTATTCCTGGACATTCAAAAGCTTCTCCAGGCTTTGGTACCAAAGCCATCTTCCTCCCTCTGTCCCCACTTCGGTGTTTCCTGAGCTCTCCCAGCTGAGGGATGCTCCCACTCATGTCCTTATCAGAGCACAGAATTCTGCAAGTGGGGACCACAAACTGACCCAGACAAACCTCCTCTGTCCTGTCTGGTATTTATTCTAATTAGGTATCAGTGTTAAAAGCAGACTCAAATTCAACACTGCTTTGATTTCCATCAGCTCTGCACCATTTCAGGTGCAGAACTGCAGGGACAGATCCTGTGGTTTCAGCCCAGGCATTTCCTCATGAGCTCCAGTGGGGGGATGTATGTTGGGTTTTGCACTACTTATTAGTAGTTTATCAGTTTTGTTTGTTTTCTTTCAGAGCTAGGATTAATAGAAACACGATTGAGGTAATTTTCATGTTTGGGCTTGGATGTTTATTATATTTTATTGGAAATTACAGAAAGTACGACAGCACTTCTAGCTTCTTCCTAGAAGTGGGAAAAATGGCTACAGCTGAGCTTGCTTTAAGGCCTTTTAAAGTTAAACAAACCAATAAAAGCTTAACACCTACATTATTTATTCTTTTGACCCAGTAATGGATTCCCATGACCCTTAGAGTGACATTTGACTGACCAACCAAAGGTCACTGCCTGAGTTCCATGAAGAAGACGGAAGAAGAAGATGAACAAAGAAAAAGACACCACTTAAAATTTTCCATTTTTTCTCATATTTACCACTATACTGTAAAAACCTCAAATTTAAAACCCATCACCCAGTGAAAATACACACATCTAACCCACTACATATTTGTGATTTTTAACTCATTGTTCATATTTACAAGCCTTCTCCAAGGTTTCAGGTCCAGAGCAGTGTTTTTCAGAGGGTCTGTGCCTGGAAGCACAGAAAGCTCAAAAACTCCAGATTCCTGAGATCCAACACTCCAGCAATCAGCACATGCTGATCTGTGCTCTGCCTCCTTGGATGCTTCCTAGAAAAAAGAAAAGATCCAGTTTGGAGAATGTGTAACAATTAAGCCGGAGCTGAAGAATTGCACCCTCCTCTCTGTTTTGTTTAGAGACAGAATTAAAAAGTGATTTCTAGTCATCAGCTGACACCTTCTCTGCAGAGCACTTGTGCACCATATGGTGCAGCTCCTGGCCACACCAGGGTCACTGCAAGCATGGTTTGGATCCAGGGTCATTTGAGATGCATAATTTCTCCATTCAGACAGCCTGGCTGGCCTCCTATGAATAAGCTCTGGACTCAGATCAAGATAATTAGGAGATAGATCTGGTCTGATTGTTTCTTCTTCCTCAGCCTTAAAAAGCAGTGGCCCAGCAACTGGTCATGACATGACTGCTTCACTGGAAAATCATCCCTTCAGGAAACACTGACTGGTACAAAAAACAAAATTCAATACTGCTGCAAGAAAACCATTTCAGACGGGCTTATTGATCTGCTGATTATCTTTTTGTGATATACAGATATTTTGGCTTGTCACACAATGGTCATGTATCTGTTGGCTTTTAAAATCATGTTTATCTCTGTATCAGTACAAAATAGATAGAAATTACTAAATAGAGGTGCATGACATTGATTTAGTGGTTTTTACTTCAGCGTAATGGATTTGTTTTCAAGAACTTTATATATTTCAATAAAATTTTTCTCTATGGTTTAAAAATATGCTATTTCTGCCTCTCTGTTGCATGACACTAACAAATGGGCTGTGGGTATACGATACAAAGCAAATGTTTTCACAAGAATCCTTGTCTGTGCTCTTCACAGAGGAGAGAATTGCTAGCATGGTTAAAGCTCAAACACTGAAAAAAAATTAAAACCCAAAAAATATTTAAATCATTGTGCTCATTACTCTTGCCCAATCATTTTTGTGTCTCACCATGACTAAAGTCCCTGGGACACTATGAGAAACAAGGATCACTCTTTAAAATTTTAAAGATTTAATAAGGGATAAAAAGGACAGTATTCAGGGCTGGGGTGCCTTGCAACTGCCAGGAGCACCCCCTAGCTTAAAACAATTTTCTTATCTGCTTTTTTCATTGCACTGAATAAATACATATTCATGAGGTTATACAAATTCAAACATTACTGTGAGTTCTTTTATATGTTCCAGGAATTCTTTTAGCTTTGTTTGACCCTTGATCCATTGTAGATTTGATTTTTGGGAGTGGTGTATGTCATTTCCTCACACTGTACATGTCATTTCCTCACACTCTACATACTATTTCCTCACACTGTACATGCCATTTCCTTACACTGTACATATAATTTCCTCACACTGTATATGTCATTTCCTCACACTGTAAATGTCATTTCCTCACACTGTAAATGTCATTTCCTCACACTATGTATGTCATTTCCTCACACTGTATATGCCATTTCCTCACACTATGTATGCCATTTCCTCACACTATATATGTCATTTCCTCACAATGACAGGGAATTATTGATAGCCCAGAGTCAGTAGCAGGAGTTTTTTTCACATCCTTTTCCCAATGTTATCTGTGTGGTTCCTTCAATGTTATCTAATCATACAGACAGTTTTAAGCTATTTCCACAAATTTATCTAAGTCACCATTGTCAGTTAGCTACAGCAAAAATAAAAGCATGCTGCAAAAGTTAACATAGTCTCTATTTCGAAATCCTAAACTGCAATATATATTTATCACACTAATGCCTGGATAAGACACTCATGGCCAGGTCACCAGCCACAGAAGCTGACAAATTGTACTATATCAAAAACAGTTAAAAGTAATTACAAACTGTACCATGTCAAATTTTTTTTGTGATTAACACTAATTTGCAGTAACCAACATATAACAGGGAAAGCCAATAATTACCGAGTTATCCATAACAATACTGAGATGTGTGACTGTTACTGTGGTGGCGTCCTTTGAAGACTCCAGAGCATCCAGCAGCATGAGATGTCCCTTTATCTAAATTACAGAGTCTGAAGGATGCTCTGTGCCACAGGAGTTGCCCAAGGCAGCTGAGAGTACCTGCAGTGAGCCCAGGAGAGAAGGGTTACAAAGGGCACCATCAGATTCTCTAAGGCAGGGGTTGGGGGCCCAAGTGCCAGACAAACAGAACTGGGGGCTCCAGCTGGGGACTGTCACCCTGGGCAGGGCAGCAGTGGCACAGAGCCCCTTCTGACCCTGCAGCTGCTGAACACACAGCAGCATGTGCACAGATTTGCTGATGGGGACACTTCCATGTCCCCTTTATTTATTGGGATGTGCATCTGACCCTCCCGTCAGGCTGAGCATTCCCTGCCTCCTCCTTACACTGCTGTCACTCAGTTCATTATCTTGATTTATTCTTTCATACACACACATATATAACCAAACAACTGAGCAGGTTGGCAGTATTTCAGTGACGTGGAAACCGGAGGGAGACATTAATACATGGAGATCACACATGCTGGTATTTAGCCTGAGGACTCACAACTTCTACTGAAGCATAATATGAAAATAATAAATGCTTACAAGGGTGGCCAGGAAGGGAGAGGCTGATTAAATCAGTGCTTTGGAGAGCAGACACAGCTCTGACTCCTGGTGTACCTGAGAACCTCCTTTTCATTTGTTTTTCTCTATTGACAAAGCACTTCCCTTGGGCACTAGAATCATTCTCCAAGCACAGGCTTGGAAAAGAAGAAATGTCTCCACCCCTCCACGCACACTTAAACATGGAGTCTGAAAATCTGCTGCTGGGATTGACTTTATTTCAGTCACCAAAACACAGTTATGTTGCCAAGTGTTAACAATAAGTGACATTTTAATTATTGCCATGATAGCAACAAAACCAAGGTCACAAAGTCTCTGAACAACATGACATGTCCATTCAGCAGGATCCATCCCTGCCAGGGAGAAAAGAGTGTCACCTTAAAAGAGCTCTGGCAAAGGGGGATTGAAAGAGCTGCTGCAGCTGGGACGAATTTTTCTTCTCTCTGTTCAGCACAGGACTGCACTCTGAGTCTCCTCACTCAGGTTCAGGAAATATTAATTAATTAATATTAAAATATTAATGCAGAGAACTGGGCTGTTAAAGGGACAGTCACACCACTTAGTTTTAGTTATTTCCTTCAGTGCTTTGGTTGGCACCTGCACCTCTGTGGCCCTGGGAGGAGCTGCTGGAGGGGTGACCTGCCTGTCTTGAGTGCAATATACAAACCTGAGCAGCACAAACTGCCCCTCTCCAGCTGCACTTCATGAAAAGGGACATATTCGATACAGATTTGTAAAATAAACACAGTTTTGTCAAAGCGGTACAACATGACTTTTGATTTCATTTCCCCATGTTAAAAGCAGTGGCTGAAAATCTCTTTATTTAGGATCTGATATCCAGGCACTGCACAAAGACACATTTCTTACATAGGAGAAAACTTCACCCCAATAAAACAACAGCAAAAACCCCATGATTGGTCATGAAATTGGAGAGTGATAAATCTGAAGACCCCACACAATCTAGAAAGGAAAATAGCCTTGGGACAGACAATTCACTGTAGCAAAGACCTTTAACAAAATATAACAAGGTGGAGAAGGAGCCTGGCATCAAAAGCAGAATAAAATGATGGTGGCTCTCTATCCCAACATATCCTGGTAAGCTTTAGTCCACACAAGCATCATGCTGAGCACACAAACACCTCACAGCAGAAACAGGCATCACCAGAGCAACAGCCCCAGCCAAAGCTGAGGGGCCCTGTCCTGGCAGAACCATCCTACAAAACTAAACTAAAAATACAGTATGGAAAGGCAGTGATGTACCTGTGAGGAACAGCTGTCTTTTAAAGAAACACTTTGGGCTTCACCTTCATCCCTAAGCCTAGCTCATAACTATGGGCAGAGCTCTACCCATCCAGGCTCTGTTTCCACATACATTTGAAGTTCAGGATTATTTCCTTCACCTCCTCTCCCTTAGTTCAGGTCCCCTGCCCCTCCTTGCTGCAGCTCTTTGTGTCATTCATGGCATCTTTGAGCTCATGTCTCTGAAGTAAACATCTCATGGAGATGCTGAGGCCAAAGGAGCATCCCCAGTTTCCCCCAGTGCCAGCCCTGCAGGACCAGGGGGCTCTGCTGGCCCCAGATGTTTGCCCATGCTGCAGGAACATCCCTTCTCTTCCCAGGCTTTGGGTAGCAGAGCTTTTACAGCAATCTGCAACTCCCCAGTAACCAGCAGCAGGGTTGGATTTGTCATCCTGATCTCTGGAGAAGCAGCTCCAGACCTTTGGGCAGAGCCCATGTGGGTGGCACACCCTGTCTGGGTAAAAAGAGCCAAGCTCTGCTGAATCCACCATGATCATCCAAAAACTGCCTGGAGTGGCTGTGAGTGGCTCCCTCTATGAAGTGCCCATCCTCCTGGGACCTTGGCAGTGAGGCTGAGGAGTGGCAGCCCAGGCTCTGGGTTAATTGGGGGGGCAATTACAGATTAAAGCCTGGCCCTGTGTTAATATTGTCACACCACCTGGGGTTTTATTTCCTTATGCCGTAGCCTTCTCTTGGCTGTTTCACCTTAAAAGTTCACAAATCTAGTAAGCCCCAAAGATCTCTGCTGGCTTGGCACTTTCCCTGATCTCATAATATCTAACACAGACACAGGAACAAACTAATTCTTTTCTAGACAGAATCTTTTTCTCCCATGCAGTGCTTTAATTTTTGTAGCTGAAGTGCTGTATGTCCTTCCTGAATCCCACCACATGGCACTGCAGCATCCTCTGTCACTCCCTAAGTCAACACTCTTCACAACAAGCCAGCCCAAAAAATGAATTCATATGCAAAAACTACATTATTCCTATAAGCAACTTGTGTTATGAATAAAGCCTGAAGACAGAACCCAATTCTCCATGCAAAGCCAATGTGCAAACTCCTAAATTAAAAAGAAATCTCAGGCAGGTAGAAGTGCTGCTTTGGGACCTTTCTGGTATTGCAGTTGCCAAGGAAACCTCTTCCTTTGTGCCCAGTCAAAGGCTCTGGCTGTTTGGAACCTCATCCCATCTATGCCTGAGTGTGCTGCAGCATCAGGACTGAAGGGAAACTGCTAGAAATGCTCTGATAAAAGAAAATATTCAAAATAAGGGTTTCCTCCTGAAAACATCTCTCCCTAAAGTAAAAAAAAAAAAAAAGGGCAAGGAGTAGCTGTTCTTGGGGAGCCTGGGTGTTGTGGTGGCAGACTCCCATGGCATGTGGGGCTTCACCTTCAGAGACTGTTCTGTGTGTGTGATGCACTCCAGCAGTTAATGCAGTTAATGCATAATAAACAGCAAAAATTTAAAGGATATTTCTGACTTAGAAGTCATGCTCCTCCCTACAGCTTTGCAACAGGAGTTAAAAGAACTGTCAGGAAAGAAATAAAATTGATTCTTATTTCATGACTACTTTTCTTCTTGTATGTGATTACCCTAGTTCAGGGGTTTTCTATGAGTTCTGTGTAGACATCAGAGGACTCTCAAATAGAGTTGGCTTTTTTTTTGTCTAGAACTGAATTATTTCTTGTGCTACTGATTAATTTTGTATGAGGAATAAGAAAAACAATTGCAAACCCACTAGAATGAGGAGGACATCTCTCAAACCTTGGCTTGATCTTGGTAAAACTGCTTAGTTGCTGCTAATATATTTACTTTTCTGACATTGATTTAGATTAGAATCATAGCAAAACAATCCTGTTTTAATGGATTAGCCTTCATTCCTTGATGCATTCTTAGTCTAAAATTAATAGCACCCTCAGGTTACTTTGTTTTTCTGTAAGTGGTCTGTATTAGCTACAACATATTGATGTGGCTTCAGTGCATTTAGCTCGCCCTTATTTTAGTATGGGCTGATGTAATGGTCCCCCTACACCCATCTAAAGTCAAAGCCAGGACAGGAGATTTACAGAGACAGGGCACATGAGCAAAGTAGGAATGAAAATGACACCCAAGAATCTGAGATTTCTGTTCAAAATAAAATGGGAGTAGAAATTAATAGTTTAAAGAAACTCATTCCACACTCTTTGGACCCAAATGACCACTTAAATCTCTTGAACATAAAGATGTGCAACAAAAAAAGTGTAACATGGAGCAGAAGAGTGTTTGAATCCATGGTGGGATTGCTGTGGGATGGATTGTGCCACGGAACAGGGTTCCATGGACGTCAATGGTTACTCTATAATACCCCAAATCATTAATCTCAGTTTACAGGACTGAGTACCATCACCCAGGAAAAAAAAACAACCCCCAAAAACCCCCAAACAAACAAACAACAACAACAACAAACCAAAACAAAAAAAAAGCCATGTGATTTGATAAAATCCTACATATCCCAAGAAAGGCTATTTTAAATGAATGTCAAACTGATCAGGAAAATGCATTTTTGGTAATATCAGAAATCTCCAGTAGACATTGCCATGTGTTTTAGGGAAGGGAAGAAAAAGCAAAACATCCATCATTCTAAATGCCATTTGGTGTTTGAGAGTAAAAGCACTAGAACAACAAGGAAAAACTACCCAGAATAGAGCAATTATTTCAACTTTTATTATGGAAAAGGTTCCAAAGCATTTTTAACTTCACTGGCAAGATGCAGCTGCAGACAGAAATGGTTCTTGTCTCTTCCAAAGGGCAGGAGTTATGCCTTTATTGCAGCAGTTTCAGAATGTCTGAGAGAGTTTTAGGGATTATTTGTAACAGGAAACAAAATACTAGACAGCTAGTGCTAGATTAATAAAATGGAAACGTGAAAATATTTTCCAGAAGGAGTTCTTCAACTTTTGTTTATTCCTTAAGAGAAAAGCTCTATAAAAAGAAAAAAACTGTTTGAAGCAGTGCCATGGATGAAGGTGAAAGCCAAGCTGGCAGCATTCCAGTTGATATAAAAATGCAGGAATGTGGCTGGGAACCCTCTGCTTTCTCCCTCCTGTGCCAGCTGCTGACAAAGCACCTTCCCTTTGCCCCTGTCTGGAAATCTGAAACTCCCCACTCATCCAAATGGATTTTCACACTGCCATAGCACCGGAGAGAGACAGGAATTTCTGGAACCCCCCTAAAGCAGCCCTGGCTCCCCCAGCCCCGTGTCCCTGAGAGCCTTTCTGAGCCCAGCTCTGCTCCGTGACCTGCAGTCAATCAGCCCAGGCTCAGGGGTGGCTGCTCCAGCTTTGTGTGCATCCACAGAGCTCCAACACAAACCCTGCTCCAAATCACAGGGCTGCTGGCAGACCCTGTGGGGACAGATGAAGGAGCCCTCCACAGGTTTTGTCATCCTGGTGGGGCCACCCCAGAGCCTGGTGCCCATGCACAGCCCTTGGCAGGAGCACAGCCAGGTCCAACCAGCCAGCTCCCATGGCAGATGACACAGGAGCACAGCAAAGTCAGAGCTGCAAAAAGGGTCTGAGCAAAAAACACGTGAGAAACATGGAAAATAAACCCTGAGAAATACACTTAGTACATTTTCTAATTGTTTTGTTAAAAAAAAATTGTTGATTTTATTGTTTTTCTTTAAAGGAAATAAATAACCCTGTATAATCACTGCAGTGACCAGGTCCATCTCATGGGAAGGAAGGAGGAACTACATTAGGAGTAGTCAAAATCACTAAATTATTTTTTTACTCTCTGCCACAGGGAAAGCACATAGTTATAAGGGAGCCATTAGCTTCTAAGGAAAAGAAAAATAAAAATCATGCATACCATTCTCCTGTGCTGTCTTTTCATTTCCAGGGAAACTCTTGTCTTTTCAAGGAAGCAATGTTGCTTCCAGGAAATCTGATTTCAGAGAAATTTGATGTCATATCTCTTATTTTCTTTCTGTTCATTTCCTGGAATGATGACATGTCACAGAGCAACTACTCTTGGTACCAGCAGCAAGGGTTGGAATCTTTGTTGTCAGAAATGGATTAATAGAGGAATTCTACAATTTTTCTAACTTTTTGTAAGACATTTACAGCAAATGCCCATTGCTTTTAAAATTGGTGTCCTTGATGGAGATCCTTTGCATGGATATGTTTCCCTTCAGCTGCCTCTCATCTAACCTGTGTTAAGGAGACAATGATACCGTTCATGAAGACTCACATTCTGATTTTTAAAAGAAAGATTGATGCTGGTTTTCTTTTTGATACATAAACATCATGTGAGATGCTCAATTTAAGTAAATCAAAGGAGGAACTTCAAAGCTGGCCCTTAGGACACTTAAAAGTGTCACTGCCATTTTACACGGGACAAGTCTGAGGCAGAGATGCTCTGAAAAGACAATTGTAAATTGCCATTTGATTTTACTACAATTTTGTCATCATGCCCCAGGACTGACAGGGAAAGAAGTAGGAGATCAATATGGCTCATGGATGTCTTTACCCAATATATTGCTTTCACTTAGCTAAAGCTGATAAATACTGCAACTGAAGTGCCAAGGAGGAAAAATGAGAATCTGCAAGACTCGCTGCAAATTAAAATGAAGAAGAGCAAACAAAACAGACAAAAAGATGGTTTAAGATATATTTTAACATGTGCTCAGATATCACTACTATCATCCACTATGGATGAACAGTCAGCAAAGATATGAATGTACATTTCTACATTAGACAAATTTTGGAAGTTATCAGTTATGTGTCATCAGTGAAGAGTGAAGAGACAGAAAAGAAAATGAATTGTTATCCCCTCTCTTCTGCTTTGGCATGAAACACACCAGAAAGCCTAAGCTGGAGTCTGTTCATTTGCTATGAGCTCACTGAGCCTGACTCAAGCCCCGTTTCAGAGGGACATTTCTCCTCTCTGCAGGACAGGCCCCCTTGCCAAAGACACCTTAATGGTGTCTCTGGTTTTCCAACTGCTTTAGTTCTACCCACCTGGTTTGGTGTGCAATTACACCAGGAGCCCTCTGGTATTTGTCCAGTGCTGCTGGTGACATCTCTGCTGAGCACCAGGAGGTTTAATGGCAGCAGGAGCTCTGCAGCCATGGGAGGATATTGCCAAAATGCTCCACACCAGCTGCTCTGCTTCCCAGCCAGCAGCAGATTAAGTTTAAACCATGTTTCAGTTTAATCAAATGGACAACCCTCCTGCAATGTATTGCTTTCTGAAAATAGCTGAGTTTTATGTTAACTGCTAAAACATTATGGATGCATTATACAGTTAGAGTCCAGTAAATAAGGATTTCCACACGTGTTTATCTGATTGAGCTCATCTTGACAATTAAAAGGTGGAAATTCCTTCAGTTTGACAAACAGGAAAAGAAGAAGCATAAATGCATCGGGACTGACATTTTCAAAAGTCCAGAGCAAGTGATGACAGGGCTGGGAGCCAGGCACTAACATTTGTGTGAGTTGTTGAAAATCCCAAGCTCTTTTTGTCTCTCAAACCACTGGACATCAGTGATCCCCACCTTCCAGGTAATTTCCTCTAACAAAATGAGGTTTTACCACTTTGGGTAAAATGAGAGCTCTAACAAAAAGGAGCTTCACAGGATGGGCATCCATCCTTGTTGGCAGTGTGGTTTTTAGGGGACTGATGGACATAGCACAGACACCAGTTCAGTGACACAGCCTTGGCTTTTCAGACAGGGACACGTGATGACTGATTTTGCTTGAGATGTGTTTCCAGTAAATTTTGGGCAGAATCCTTCCATTCTGCCTCTATCCTTTGTGTGGCCAGATTCACAGTGGTACAGTACAAAATCAGTTTGACCCAAACAGTCACATCTTTTTGTGGTCTGCTCCTTTGTATTCAGGCCAGCCATGCTGCAAAGACCTGACTTCATGAACTTTTCAGGAACAGACACACACACACAGCCCCTGTGAAAGGCTGCACAAGTTCCAGAGTGCTGAAAAACTCTTTAATATGTGGATTGTGATCAGAATCAATCACTGGGCTATTCATCTGATGCTATTCAAAGGCCTCATAAAGTATGTGAGTAACTTCCATTTTGGGATTTTAATCAAGGTATTTATTGAAAACTGTGCTGTATCTTCTGCTTTTAAAACTTTTGTAAGGGATAGAGTGGGGCTAGAAACCAATCAAGCCCCCCAAAGGAAAAAGCTGCACTGATAATGAAAGTACACTAAAAAAAAAAAGAAAAAAGGAAACAAAAGTGTAGTCTAAAAATCCCAGAAATTCACACATAAGAAATTTTAATTTAATTATGTGCTTCAAATATTAGATTTCACCTTAAAAAAAAAGCAAATAGTCATGGAAAAGGTGATTTAAAGTATTTAAAGTAAAACCTAGAGGCTAAGATTTTTCAAATGAAGCTAAAATCAGTGAGAGGCAAATTCCTTCAGGGTTTTTTTTCATTTTAATCTGATCCAGAGAAAAAACATCTGATAGTTGCTTTAAAGTTAAAAGCACCAGTGGTTTGGTTATCAGAAGTACAGGGGGACCAGGGCTCTCAGTGAAGCCCAGAAGAGCTTGATTGATGAAGACCTTTCAAAACCAAATTATAAGGACCTCAAATGGCTTTTATTTTTTTTTTAATATGCTCTTATTTCTCCATTTTAATTTTCATTCCTAATAGTACATTCAATTATCATTGCAGAAAATGTCTATTATTTGAATTATATTTAGTAAAATAATCCTTTGTTTCTTACTGTTCCCATTGAAAGAAAAATTAGGTTTGTACTGTTTTTCTCTTGAGATGGGTCTCAAATGAAGAATCTGGTGTGTGGTTCAAAAGCGGTCAAAATTCTGGTTTGCAGGAATTAAATTAAATTAAAAAGCAGGAAACACTGCAGAAAATCAAATGTATTTTCAGCATAGAAAACAGTTTTCAGAATGGAAACCCTTCTTTGGATATCCAGAAAGTGGCTACTGATCAGCAAAAGAGAATAGAGCAGGTCTAATTCCAAGTAGAAGTATGATTGTTTGAGCCTTTCATGGCAGGAAAAGGAAAAATCACTACATGTTGCCCAGAGTTAAAATAAGAGTGATTTCATGCCAAAATATGATCCAAGGCACTGCTCATCTTGACTGTCCTTTGTGAAAACAAAACAAAACAAAACAAAACAAAACAAAACAAAACAAAACAAAACAAAACAAAACAAAATGACATTTCTATACTGCTTTGGAGAAAAATAGTGAAATAATGTAAGTGCTGGCACAATCATCCCCAGAGAACAGGCTGCTTGCCTTGCCCTGCTGATCACCCTGTCTGCAGTGACAACATCCCCTCCAAAACGTGGGAGAGCTCCTGCCCCCACACAGGCACTGTGTGAATCCCACACTGCTGCCCAGGACTGAATTCCTTAAATCCACATGCCTAAAATCAAATACCTCATCCAAGACCTGAATGTTTTAAACTAAAGGTAAAGGACAGGCAATAAATCCAAACACATCTGTCTTACCCAACACAGGTCCAAGATTTGAAATGGGAAAACAACATGATAGATTCCATACATTACTTATCATTCTCTTAAAATCCCAATTCTTCCCAGAATTATTTCCCCCCCAGCAGTGATCAGAACAGCACTGCAGCCCAGAGTTTGGGGAAGATGCAGATGTTGTAGTTAAACAACCCAAAGTCAGAGAAGCAGAAACATCAAGGCAAGAGACATCAAGAAGGGCTTTGCATCATTCCATCCAATTTTCATTGTAAAAATGTAAACTTAGGTCTCAAGTGTCTTATTAGGCAAGCTCAGAAAATGGGAAGCTTGAGCAAATGAGTTTCACTTTTGCTGGCTGAGATTGTTTTGGCATCTGGAAATATGCTTTGGATGATTGGAACATAGTTGGGAATTTGAATACTTCTTTTTTTCCCCAGCCTTGTAATAGCCTCCTTGAGAGATGTCTTCAGATTGTTGTATTTATATTACTGGCCTCAGATCATTTACATCTAATCTTCCAGTGCTGTTAACAAAAGCTGGGCTAGCATGTGCAAATGGAAATAACAATTTTTTTTAATGTGAAATCTCAGTTTAACTACATAACAGACTTCAAAGCAGGTTTAACATCAGCAGTGTCTGCCACACTGGTTATTAAACTGCTTTCTGTAAGAGTACAGCTTTAATTTATTCATCTGTTTTGGCTGCAGCAAAGCCCTGTTTCCCCCCTTCATGCACTGAAACACTTTTTGAAAGAAACTATGTCAGAAGTGAGGTGTAAGCCAGCAGAAAGAGGAGTGAGTAGAAGAAAGTATCAGTGATGTCTTTGTGCCTCACCTGGCTGCTGTGATCTCCGAGGGGCTGGGTGCAGCTCTCCTGTTCCATCTCTGACAAAGGAGCTTTCCTGCTCGCTGTTCACTCAGCACCATCACATCCTGACAAAGCAGCTCAGGAAAAGTCATCTGATCACATCCTGACACAGAGTCCTGAGGCAAAGCAGCTCAGGAAAAGTCACCCGGGTGCAGGAGGGGATGGAATCCCACGTGGGGCTCTTTACACAGCTCCCAGCACAGGCTGTGGGGCTGCACAGCATCCACAGTGTTGGAGTCAGTAATCAGGAGTCTCTCTGAATCTTTCAGAGAGAGATCAGAATGCAAGGATTGAATTAAAGCCTTTGAGTGGATTGAAGTATGTTAAGCCACTCACACATAAGACAGAGGTGAAAGTTTAGGTTTTAGCATGAGTGAGCAAGTAAGTAAGTAGATGGAATGAGTAAGTAAGCAGATGGAATGAGTAAATGAGTAAATAAAATGAGTGACTGAGTAGATAGAGTAAGTAAGTAAGTAAGTAAGTAAATGGAATAAGTTTTAAGTGCTTTTAGTGAGTAAAAGGTCTTAGATGCCTGAGAAGTAGTACATGTTCTAGTGAAGGTTAAAAAACATACTGGTGTTTTCTTGGAGGCTCCAAGAACCTAGCTTCAAACATAATAGAGTTAGAGTTAAGAATATTGCTTACATTTTTCAGTTAGAACAAGACAGACCATGTATGTAGTTTATACGTAGCCTGGCGTGCTAAGAAACCAGAATTCTAATAGATGAAGAAGTAGTGGTCCGAGTTTGTGCCTCGGCTTGTCGGGAAGTTTCTATTAAAGAACATGCATTAGGGAGAGCTCTGTGCCATTGCTTTTGCTTTGCTTTGTTCTTGTTCCTGCTCTCTGGCCACCATCATCAACACCCAGAAGAAGAAAGGAGCTGCCCAGCTCCACCAGCCCTGCCGGGACCACGGGGAGCTTCTGCTTCTGTTTGGGACTCTAAGCCAAAACTCAACATGGACTTTACTGCCTGTGACTTTTGCTTTGAGGCTGATGTGCTTCTGCAGTAAATAACTTTATAGCATCTATTAGCTGCTTGGCTTTTTAAAAATAACAACCCAACAGTTGGGTGCCTAAGAGCACCTGGAAGACAAAACCTCACACACAGGACACCAGAAGAAGAGACCCACTCAGGTACCTCCAAAGACTGACTCACTCACACAGCTACAGACAAAAAATGAGCACTGGAGAGAGAAGTGAGGGAAAGAAAAAGAAGAAAAACTTGCTTCCATTGTTTCAACCTTTATTATATTCTTTTGATAAGCACCCCTTGCCCTCCAGAAGTTGGATTTTCCATTACATAAAGTGGAAGGGAAAGAAAAAGAATTATGTGAAATTCACTAGACTTTTTTTCAATAAGAGAGCAAGAGAAACATAAGGGAAAATCCAAAACAATTCACGTTCATATTTCTCAAATTGAAAATGTCAATAATTTTGTACTTTTTAATATTCAATTATACATCATCTCATGGGAAATCAAAATAAAATGCAAAACTGTTTCTTGCTGTCCATAAGAAACAGATCCATCTACTTCAAAATATTTTTCAGGTTTTTCCTTTACAGAAAAATCTGGGATTTGGAGGGAAAAGCAGATGACAAGGAAGCTAATGCTTTGTAGATGGGAGTTCCCATTCTCCACACAAACTGAGTGGTCAGAACAATCAAATCAATCAGAAATATTAAGAAATCCTATTAAAAACAGGTAATTTCAGAAAAAAAAGCACTGGATGATACATTCCTGGTGCTCACTGGAAAGCTTCCCTGCCCTTTGGAAAGTAGTGGTTTATTGTAACACATGGGTTTCCATGGCAAACAACTTATTTCAGTATAAACAGGGTAGGCTAAAAATGTATCTGCTAGCAGCAGTTAATGCCCAAAGGCTGTGGAGAACACCTCCCTCATTTCAAACTAGTCACAGCTATTTTTTATAAACAGATGTTAGGATGGATGCAGAATTGTAAACTCCTTAAATGAGTATCTCATCTACATTCAGCGGGGCACAAAAGCTGAGAAATTCACTGCATTATGCAAATATGCAATTTTTTTCCAAATGCATTCCACCTTCTTCTGAATAATTCCCATGAATGTTTACTTAATGTGGCAAACTGCATGAGCAGAAGCATCTTAATTGTATTATTTTGTACAAATCTCCACCTTGTTAGTGCCTGCATCTGCCTTTCTGTTGTAAGACTGGTGCAGGGAAACTGAGCAATAATAAAAAATGTGGGGTGCTCCACAGGAAGTGGACAGTGAGGATGGAGCAAGAATTTTCCTGTTTAACACAGATTACTTTGGAGGATTGAAAGGGAAGAAAAAGCCCCAGAGGGTCACAAGTGAGATTCATGCAGTGCCTTGTCTTTCACTTATTTTGGAAAATACACACAAAGAATTATGTGATTAATTTAGCTTCATGTGAATAATAAAAAAAAGGAAATTACAGTTCTCTTTCTCTATTCTTGTGTATGGGGCAACCACAGTTTGCAAAAGTTTGCCACATAGCAAATTGGTTATGGAACAATTATTAAAATACAGACCTTCCCATTATTAGTTCAGCATCACACCAATTGAACCATGTCACATGCCACAGGTAACAACACTGATTTTATTTCTGTTTGTAAAAATACCAGAGAAAATAGGATCTGCTCAGTTTAGGGCAGTGGACTTAAATTTCTCTCTCAGAGATTTTCACTTACAGCTCCAGAAATCACAGAAAGCACTTTTAATTTGCAGAGCGATTATATGCAGATTAAAAAAAACCCAAAAAACCAAAAAACCAAGAAAAACCCACCAAAAATCCCCTCCCAAACAACAAAAAGGAGCTTCCACAACTCTCCTAGACATAAACAGCAACTAAATTCTTTAGCTTCATGGATGAATGGCTAAATTGGTTTGGGAAGTCAGCAGTTCAAGAATTAATTGAGGATAGTTTCCCAGTTTACTCTTCAAAACTTGTCTGCCTTTTTAATCATCACAGCCCTCACAGACTTGTGTTTCCTTGCCACTTTCTTCTCTAACCTGGAAAGTTTTGCTCGTTGATGAAGAGCCACATTCTGCTTCTCTCCAGATGAAATATTGGCATTTCTGAGCAGAGCAGCACCATCCTGGGGAGCTGAACCAGACCCAGATGAGAGCACAAACTAAAGAGGGGATTTCTGCTCCACTTCCATCATTCTGCTCATTGCTGGAAACAGCAGACACCAGTGGTGGAAAAGGACCAAGAAACCGAGCAGAATATTTAATATAGGAGCCATTTTCAAGCAACATATTTAGCCCAGCAATCAGGACTGCAGGATGGAAATAAGATAATGAGGGAAATACTTGAAGAGATGAGACAGCCAAGTAGCCTGAGAAAAGGCTCCCAATGAGATGGGTTGTTTTGTAAGTGCATTTCATCATCAAAGAGACAAAAAAAGTGGAATTAGGCTCATAATCACCGTTGGCCTTTACACACAGTAAGATTTAGTGGGCATGTAAATGCGTCGTTGATTACTTTTATTTTTTAATCTGCTGTTACTACTGTCAACATTTCAGCTGGTTTGTGCTCCTGTCTGACAGCAGTACCTAGAGCTGGTCAAACGCTGCCAAACTCTGTTTACAGAGAGGGTTCATGAATTCTGAGCAGCTGTTTGGTTCAGCCGTGTTTGTGCCCTGCGTTGTTCATGAATATTCAAGAAAACATGTTTTGTTTGCACAAATGGTTGGGGAGCTGTTCCTGGATGAATATATTCTCATGCAAACAAAGATATTCCTGGGGGAGTCAGAGTGTTTGCTAATTCACCACTAACTCCTTGTTTAAAAACTTTGGGGCATTTAGTCAGAAACCAGAAACGCTGCGACCTGACTGAACTAACCAGCTGGATGCCACCACACACAAGCAGCAAACGGTAAAAAGGGAACAAAATTCAGGTATGGCAAGTAAAGATTTGAGCAAAAAAATCCACGGGGGAAAAAAAAAATCAAAGTATTTTGTGAACAGAATAAGAGAGCTAAACAGTGACTACTGGTCCAAATGGATGAACAGCCTGGTAGTCATGATGCATCTCCATTTGAAATCAGGTAAGCATCGTTGTTAGCATATTTAAGAAAGGGAAAAAGCCAAAACCAAGCTAGGCTAGCAGATGTTCTCCTTAAAACTCCTGTCTTAAACGAATCTATTTTTGCATTACATATGGCACGGGAATATCTTTTTTCTTTAATGTTTCTTCCAGCAGAAAAAGCAGATAAATGATGTATCAATGAATCTCACTTAAAGATGAGTCAGCTGTAACAAATGTGGGCACTGCTGCCAGGCACAGAGCAGACAGGAGTGGTGTGGGATTGGGATGTGCTGCCTGGTCTGTGCTGTGTTTATCGAGTCACAAACACCTTCTGGCTGTTCTGAGAGTTCAAACACTCAGCCAGGATTAATTAACATATTGGGAGTTCAGTCTGGGGAGGATCCCGTGGAGCTTCAGACAAGAACCTCAGGAGCTGGAAAACAGAGGGTATGGAGTGCCTGAATTGGTAGGATTCCTTCATGAGTTTTTCTATGAGGGAAGCTGGACTGGGGAAAGAGAGAGACAAAACACACACTGGGGCTATTAATTATGTAGATGCATTGCTCATTAGCAAATGAGTAAGTTGTATATTTCAATAAATACAAAGGAAGTGGGACAGCAATGTAAATCAAATATTAGAGAGCAGTAACACACAGATCTGACCCCGGCTAGGGTGGCTCCTTCCTGGAGGTAAAACCAATAAGTTTTATTTCCCATGATTTCAGGAATCACTCCCAAAACTGGCTTTAGCACGTTAATCTGTTGCTAAGAAGCAAATGAGTGCACATAGTTCGTATCCACTACTCTTGCTGTTCTTCACAGTGTGCAAAATTTCTGCAGATTTTGGGTAATGACAGAAAGGAGCAAAATCCACATTACATCATTTTTAGAACAGCACTGATTTATCATCACATAAACATTATTATCTCAGTGTTGCTCAACTTGTAATGATTTTGAAAATTACTGCTTTTAAGATACTAATCAGGTTGTTAGGGAAGTAGAATTAACTACACAGAACATATCTTGTACAGTAATGTAAAGCCTTTCTTGCCCCACAAAGCCCTTTTCTATTTCTATTTCTATTTCTCTTTCTTTATGCCAGCAGCTGTACATTGTGATATCCTCCTGGCCAGAGGGAAACTTCGAAGAGCATTACACAGCTCTGCAGAAAACCCTCCTGCTGGCACATATCTGACTGGTAATACACCCAGCTAAAAATTATCTGACAGAAGTTAATTAATATTCTAGCTTCTGCAATTAGAAAATGTTATTCACACCTAGGGACTCGAAAGCACATACATATTAAGCAGAAATTAATATTTATGCTTATAAACATAATTATTCTGAAACATGAAAAAAAGATATGAAGATATTATTTGATTATTGACCTAACAAGACCCAGCTCCAAAGCTAACTACTTCACATATTTCAGGGCATGGATTTAATTTGTGAGGAGGATGGGATTTACCATCTCATATTATAAACCAGACAATTTAGCTTAAGTACTGTTCAAAATGTCCCATCCTTTAAAGCATAGAAAGTATTTCAGCCTCAGAAATGATAAGTATTCTTCCTCAGGGTAGACACTTTTATTAGTTTATTCCTTCCCAGGCACTCATCTTGGAGAATTTTACCCATTTACAACAGACTTACTTCCTTTTTGGCTTAGGGAATAACTGGACAAGGTTTTCCAGCTTTTTATGAAGCTCTGGCTGGAGGGGTTCAGCCCCTGCAGCTTCCATGAAGTGGAGAGCAGGGCACTGGTGTTAATTTCATGATTATGCAGTGGGGAGCAAAGATTTTCTATTTCCCCTTTCCCTGCTGCCAGGACGGGAGAACAGAGCCATTCCTGCCAGGAAGTCCTGGACACCCCCAAAATCAACCCTGGCTGACCAAAAACCCTGCCTAGGGGGGCTTTTGGTGCTCTTAGCAAGTTTTCTATTGTGGGAAACACTGTCAAAGGATAACAAGACTCTTTGGAGGAGTTGAGGAGGCCATCTCTAAGCCAGGAAATCAATCCCCCAGTCCCAAGGTGGTTTCTCCTCTTTCAGCCAGCCTCCCTCTATTCCACTGCAACAACTGGATGCTTCACCTGTGCCAACATCCTCTTTTGAAATCCTGCTTGGAACTTTTGTTAGCAGCCTGTTCAAAGCAAGGCTGACAGAAAGGGACAGCAAGAAGCTTTGTGAACAACTGTGAGAACACAAAGCAGCTGCACAGCCCTGGCCAAAGAGCACGGGGACAGAGGGAGAGCTCTGGCCCTTCACCTTGGGGGTGCCTGTGCATTGCAGGCTCTCCCTGCAGCTGAATTCATCCCAACACCTCTGTCTGTGCTGCTTTTTTGACAGTGGAAAGGGTCTGAACTCTCATAAAACCCCTTCTTCAAAAGAGTGCTCTCAGTGACTTCACCCAGCCACCTCCTCCTGTGACATCCCCAGCTGCTGATTGTCCCTGAAACCCTTTCTGCCACCTGGGCTGGACCCACTCAGTGTGCTCAAATCATGGAGGAGAGGAGTGGGGGATGAAGGAAGAGACGAGTATTGGTCCTTTAGGAAATAAGGCTAAAAATGGAACTCTTGCCATAATAGGAAGAAATAGATTTTCTACTCTTGTAGTAAATAAAGTGTTCTTCACAGGATGAAGAATAGCAGTATCAATTTCTATTTTAACAAATTCGGTTCCAGGAGATTTAATTTTTTATCCAAAGACACACCAGAGAAAATTAAAAGTCATTGATCTTGTTCACCTATCTCCCTTGCTTTTCCCACCTCCCTCCCAGTTTCACATTTCACATTTCAAACCCTTACTGGGAGAACTAAACAGTCGTTAAGGCAGCACAAGAATCCACTGGTCTGGCAGCATCTTATTTCCTAAAAGGAAGCCCATCAAAGGAACCTTTGATAGGCAGCAGAGCACCCACCTCCCAGCCCTCAAAGCTTTCATGGTTTTGGGAAAGCTGTGGCCCTGCATCCTTCTCAGCCCTCTTCAGCTCCAGGATTCACACATGTGCAGACCTGAATTTATTCCCCAGGGCTTCCTGGGTCATGTTGTTTAGTTTGATCTTGTTACCCACTTACAGCAGATAAGAGGGTTGAGGATTTCTTTTCAGTCTTTCTCTCTCAACTGACTCATTCAGAAGAAAAACAATGATTTGTTTCTCTCACCCTTTTAATGAGTTGCTCAAAAGAAGGATGGTTTTCAGCTTTTTAAAGTTAAAAAGTAGCAGAAAACAGGAAGGATGTCCCACTTTTCCAACCAAAAATCAGACTGATTCAAGCACTAATACAAATCTAGAGGAGCTGACCCTATAAGAGAACTATTTTCAATTCCATCTCTTGAATTGCACAAGAATTCAGTTTTAATAGTTTCTTTCTAAAGTTAATTTATCAAAAAGAAGTGTTGTTGTCATGGGATACCTGCTCATTTAGGTAACTGCTTTGTGTACATTTCTTTTTTGTTTTTCCCTTGTCCCTAACAGAAACCTCAATTATAGCACTGAACATTTGGGCAAGATCTCAAATTAACTGGAATACATATCCGTAGAGGAATCAGCTGTGCATAATGAAGTTCATGACAATACTGGAAAAACATCATCCAGCTGAGGAAGTTTTTGCATTTTGAGATATTTTTTTATCTTCCCCTACTTGTTCCTATGCACGTGTCAAGATATTCCTTTATCAGATGAGGGGGGAAAATGGGCCAGGTTGCTGATAAATTCCTTACACACCAACTTGGTGATAAAAATGGAACAAGAAAAGTCTGAGGATCAGATTTTTTTTCTTGGAAACTGAGCTGGATCATATTAGGCCCAGGTTCATATGATTCCATATGAACCTGAGAAACTCCTGTGATGCCATCAAATCAAATTATTCCAGCTGCTGGCAATAACAACCAAAAAAATAAACCTTATATGCAATTCAAGTGAAGAAGAGGATGATGGGCACTGTCTGTTCTGCTTTTACAGCGGATTTTTAATGAGGACAGTTCACTGGGAGACCCTGTGATACAAACAGCAGAGTGTTTTTAAATTCTCAGCTAAAAGAGAATTCTGTTGCACATTTTCCCCAGAAAGCTTTAGGGATTCTTGTAACCAGCCTAAAATTATTTTATTCTCCATTACTCTGAATTATTTTGAATATTTTATACTGCAAAGGTGAAATGTTTCGTTTTGCAGCTAGATAGTAGGGAAAATATCATGTTAATTCATTGTTAAAAGTGAATATAAAATTCTAGTTGAGATTAAAAGTTACATTTTTTTTCTAAATTATATTTCCAGAATATGGCTGGAAAGTATTTGCATATTCAGGAGAAGGCAATGTAAGACCACAGCAACTAATTGAAATATCAAATATGTCAGATGAAAATCCAAGGAATATGTTATACACCTAAAAAGTAGTACCAGGAGCATGGAAATCACTAGTTTGTGACCAAACTGATGACTGAGGGAACCCAAAACAATTCTTTTGTCTGAGAAGCAATGCTGAGAAGTGGTTTAAGTTGTGGAAAGTATTGGGTAGAAATCTGTAAGTCTGAGCTGTTCCATAGGGCTGTTCCAATTAAAGAAAATGGGTAAAATATTAGCAAGGCTTTTTTCCACCTACAGCTTATCTGCAAGGGGAAGTTAAGGCTCAACATCTACTACAGCTGAAAATATGAAAGTTACAAATAGCATAGCACCACATAAATGGAGGAAGAATGGTCAGGTGCAACTGAAGGTTAAAACATCCAATCTGCCCTCATGGAGACTCTGTGAGGAGGAGGGATATTAAGCAGGAAAATTCTCTGTGTTATTATGGAGTCAGACAATTTAGAATTAATTATTTATATGTATTTGTATAAAAAAAAAATTTGCTTCCTATTTCACCATGTTACAAGGCATGGCTCGTGTCTTTTGTCTCAGGGATGTGCTCTGATGCAGATGCAGCCTCCCAAAGATCTTTCTGATGCAGAGCTTACATTGACTTCAGTGGGAACTGGGTCCTTCAATCCAGCTGTACCCAGGCCTGAGGCAGCAAGGAGTTCCTGTCCTTTGGGCAGAGGATGTGCTGCCTTGTTGGACAAGCACAGCACAGAGCACAGCATCCCGTGAAGCTCAAAGTGCTGCTTTGCATGCAGGAGTCGTACAGGAGAACTGGGAGAGAAGTTCTGTAAAAAATTTATCAAAAGTGTTGAAAAATCCCTCTCTTGAGTGAGGCTGGGCTGCTCGCCTCTCTCCTTACTGAGGGCGAGTTGGTAGAGAATGAACAAATATCATTCATCTGTTTTATCTTGGGGTTGGCTCTCCCCCTCCCCAGCAGTGCAGTGTTTTACTGACAAAATATAAAATCCAAATCAAAGAGAAACGAGTCATCCATGCAGCCCTAGCTTGAAGACAGGTTTGATGGCCCTCAGAGGAAAAGCAGCCCATTTTTTTCCCCATCAAAGAATGAGTATTCTGATATTTTGGTGGCAGTCTCTCTGGCACATCCCCCACTCATGCACACAGCAGGAGATGACCACGGGGCACTGGTAGGACCCTTGAAGGAAAATCTTCCTTGGAGAAACCTCCTGAGAGCTGATGGTCCTGCTGGCCCCACGGCTCCCCAGCCCAAGCCCTTGCCAGGCTCAGGGTGCTCTTGGAAGGCTCAAGTGTTCCAGGGGACTTTTTAGGTCCACTCAGTTCTTCCAGGGTTGCCAGACTGAGGCACCAGTGGGAAGATGCACCTCACCTACAAGCAAGGGCTTGGCCATGGAGAAACCTGAATGAGCCTCCCCAAACCTTCTGGCTGATTCTTTTTGGCATTTTGGGAGGAAATGAGAGCAGCCTGTGTGATGTCCAACCCTTTATAATGTGTTTTAGTGGGTGCTGGTTGGATTGGGTCAGAAGTTGGCCTTGATGATCTTGAAGGTCTTTTCCAGACATAATGATTCTATGATTCTATTCTTTTCCAGCCTTAATTCCATGCTTCTGTGCAATGTCTGGTGAGAGCTCCTGTGTGAGCCTCGTGCCAGCTTTTCCAGTTTAGATCTGCAGTGCCTTCAGCCCTGGCACTGAATGTGGGTAGGTCAGGTCACCTTTTGGCACTGAAAATTACTTTCCACACCATTTTTGGATGTGCTGCTCAGCACAGTTCTCACTGCAAAACCCACTCAAGAAAGAGCAAATTAGAGCAGGACCAAACCCACGTCCCACACGCCTCTGCACATGTGAGTCAGTGCAGGAATCAACCAGCAAAGCAAAATGCCCTCCAACATCACTGGGAAACTGCACTGCTGTTAAACAGGGATTTGCACTGACTTTGAAATTAACCCCAATTCCCCTCACTGGATAACAGAGAATGAACATGGGAGCAGTATGGTTTTGTTGTAATATCTGGATTTTACTGGTACACATACTCAGAATTATTCCTTTGGAATAAAAAAAGGCCTCTAAACACCTAACTGTTCAGCTTTATTAACTAACAGATAATTATGTATTAAAATGCACTGAAAATGTGTTGTAATTTTTACCTAAACAACGTAGTTACAGCCTTGTAGTGTAAGGTATGACTGTAACACAATGATGAATTAAAGATGAGAAATAAGCATATAGACCAGTCTGTGTTTAGGGCAGACCCCTCCACCATATTCCTCTTGTGCATCCACTTTCAGGAATATTGTCTAACCTTCCTTCACACCTGCTGGGCCCAGAGTGGAAGATTTGGGAACAATCAATCTGCAAATGAGGAGCAGAGTGAGCCTGTTGCTCTGTGCAGCCAAACACCACGTGCCTCTATTATTACCAATTTCCTGAATAGCCCTAAAAGGGATAATTTCTCCATGCTCTGCATTTCCCCTTTGGAAACAGCCTCCTGGATAATTTGAGGCTGGCAGTTTTCTCCACCACAGTGCAAACATGAATGGGACCTGCTGGTGTAACAGCACTGCTTGTTAGGCAAATGTGTAAAATTATAGTTTTTTAAGTGGAAGAGAGACTATTAAAAAGTTGGCTGGTTTCCTCCCCATTTGCTACAAATATTCCAGTGTATCCCAACTAACTCTTCAGCTACAAATTAAAAAAATGTGCTTTGCCAAGAATTTTAACTGGTTGTGCAAATCTTTGCCATCTGTTGCACTAACTGCAGAGACAAACCCAGCATAATTTGCCACTATAGCATAATAACATTAGATGGATGATTTATGGGGCCCTGAATGCTCTTTACTCAGAGCTGTGAGCTTTTGTTGGGCCTTTGCACAAATTTCAAATACAAACTCAAAGCCAGGGCTGCTCCCTCCCTCCGCTGCAATCTCCTCATGTCAAACACAAATCCTCTAATATCAGTTACCATATCACTGTGCATGCAATCCCCAGCTCACAGGGTAATAAATCCAGGGGAAGGATGCTATTATACTCTGCTATCTTGGAACACATATAAATAATTCACACCTTTCCTATAAATATTTATCCCTGTAACCACAGTACTCATTCAAATAAAGGTTTTGTCTTCATCCATGTCTGTTAGCCATACACAAGCCTAATAAATTGAATTTTCCAGCTCTTTCCTCCAATTAATTTTTATTTTCTTAAAATTCAGATGTAAAACTTTTCTCATAAAAATGTCTCCTAGTTTTCCTTTGTCTTTTTCCTTTTAACTAATAATTTGGCTTCAATGGAACTGCTGTGGGTTTACATGAAAATGAGAGACAAGTCTGGGATTGCATCCTTCTACTCGTGTCCTGTGGTTCTAAACAAAATCATCATGATATTATAAGCACAGCTATATGGTGAAAACACATCTGAACTGTAACCCAGGAGACAGAAAATTTCCATGAACTTTCCACACCTCTAAATGCTAAACTGACACAAAATTCTTCTTCTTTTTTTCACCTGTAGTCTCTTCAATTCTCTCTTGAAAAGGAGAATACCCACAAAAAACCCCAAACAAACCAACTAACCAAACCATCCTGAAATGTGGCAGCTTGAAAAGCCAAAATTAGACATTTATCTCTTATTTGCCTCAGGAGGAAAGGGGAAACAGGGGACTGAAGCAATGGAAGCTCTGAATGCTCATAAGCAAGAACACAACAGTCAATCAGTTACAAAATGAATCCCTGCAGGCTGCAGCAGTTTGGTTTTGCCAAAAAGTCATCACCAAAAAATCATCCTGGGAGAAGAAAATTCCTCTAAGTGGCCACCTTTTTCATGAGGAGAGATATTATGAACCATAAAAATTATGTGCTGCTTCTGTTTCATGAGCATTACATAATTGCCAGCCTAAATAGCCAGAATAAACACAGAACAGGCATTTTTACTGGGCTTTGGAAGAATAAAGCCATAAAGAAAATAACTCCATGAAATTTACAGGAGAGACCCATTTCAGACCATATGTTGGGAAGGAGCTACATCCAAATGTGTGAGTCAATGTGTTAGCAAAGTGCTGCATGTGGAGTTCGTGAGCTTGGACTGTTGGGGGCTTGGCTTTCTCAGCACTTTCGTGCTGGTCTGCTTTTATCTTCCAGAACATGACACATCTATGTGACTTTCTGCAGCAAGAATCCCCCCCCCACTCTTCACTGTGAATATGAGCAGAGAAATTAAAAAATACTTGACTTGCCCATGGTGTGGACACTTCAGGATCTGTGTAATTAATTTTTAAGCTCCAGAGCCTTAATTGAGTGGTTTAGGCTTGATAAGTTGAGAAATTTGGGGCTGTTCAGCCTGGAAAAGAAGAGGTTGTGTGGAGACCTCAGAGCATCTTCCAGTATCTGAATGGGCTACAGGAACTGGGGAGGGACTCTTCACCAGGAGCTGTAGTGACAGAACAAGAGGGAATAGCTTCAAATGGAAAGAGAGGAAATTCAGATTAGATTTACTGAAGAAAATCTTCATTGTGAGGGGGGGGAGGCCCTGGCACAGGGTGCCCGGAGCAGCTGTGGGATGTGACACATCCCTGGCAGTGCCCAAGGCCAGGCTGGATGGGCTTGGAGCAGCCTGGGACAGTGGAAGGTGTCCCTGCCATGGCAGGGGATTGGAACCAGATGAGCTTTAAGGTCCTTTCCAACCCAAACCATTCAATGATTCTATTTTGCAACAATGTGACTGCATAGCCCAATTTTAGTCATCACTGACTGTATTTCTCCATGTACCCCAAAATCCAGATCCCCAGCTTTTTTTCTTCCTGTTGTCTTCAGACCAGACTCTTGTCTCCATTTATTTTTACGGTGTGATTTATACAGCTTATAAAAATATTATTTCAAACCTGCCTGCAAGCAACAGCTGTATGACTGCATAATTACCACTGTAAGATGGCAATGCTAGGAGAAGATACTGTCACACAAAAAAACTCATCTGGCATAATCACTCATTTATTTGTTTAATAGATGAAATTAGTGAGAGAACAGAACAGGGACAATAATGATGGTGTTACACACAGGCTTTGCCTCACTCTGCCAAGCTCTACCCACCAGCTCAGCATCTCCTAACTTGAACAGAAACTGCCAAGTACAGCTGGCCCAAAAATGAGTTTTTCAAGCTTTTCTGTTTTACAAGCTAAAATTTGTTGTTCTTCCATACTGAATAGTGGAGCTTTTCAAATATATTTTTGTTTTTTTTGTGAAACAAAACTGCACAGGAATGTTCTCTGGATATGGAAAAAGAAACAACCATGAGGAGGGATGATTTGGGAAATGTTTCTTTTAGCAGTCAAAAATCCAGGATGAAGCTCAAACAGTCGTCATCAAATTGGGAGCTGGAGAATAAAGGATGAGCTGCCTTGGGTTATGTAGGGGCCACGTGTGGCAGTCACATAAGTGACACAGCTGGGTGCTCATGCCCTGCCACCAAAGCCCTGGTGTCCCTGTGGCAGCTGTGAGCCCAAGGGCTCAGAGCCAGAGGAGGCTGAGGGCCAGAGGGGCCAAAAGCTGACTGGGAGGCACCAAGGTCTGTCCCTGCTCTAAATGCACCAAACATTGTTCAAGGCACTGAGAAACTTCTCACCCCACCCCCTCCCCCCAACCAGGAATTTAGATTTATTTCCCTTTTTCTACCTTTCCAGCAGGACATGACAATGAGAACATGCCCACCACCCCAACAAGCAATATGGATTTATTTCCCTTTTTCTACCTTTCCCAGTATCCTACAGGGTATTTCAATGTCATTTCCAGCTGCCCTCCACTCCTTAAGGTTGTCTGATTCTGTTGCTGGACAAGTGGCCTCTTGTTTTTCTCTTGCAAAAAATAAAATCATGTTTTTAATAAATCCTAATGCAAAAATATGTGTGCACATGTTCTACAGCTTCTGTGACTCAACGCTGAGGATGACAAACATAAACAGAGTACTTGACTTGTCTAATTTGGGCATTAAGCCTTTTATCTCAAAACTGAGTATCAAGAGAAAGAGAAAACATTCAGTCTTGTTTTCTAACATGAAGCCATTTCACTGACAAGCAACTTCAGCTTTGTCTGTGTCTCTGTTACAACTCCTTGAAATCCTAACATTGTCTGGTTTAAGAGAATTTTATTTGCAAAAGTACAAATACTACTTGAAACAGCCTAACACGTTTTCCATCTGTATTTTCCAGCAGAAGGCACAGTAAAGGCTTCCTTACACCTGACCAAAGGCTTCCCAAAGCCACTGCATGTTAGGTGACCATGGTAACTAAGCAGTACAAGCTTATCCAAATTATTTTGGCTGTTGCAAATATTCACAGCATCACTGACAAAAATACCCTAAAGTGTTACTTAGAAGCCAGGGTTTTAGTGACAAGGCAGAGCCCAGGATCTGGCACATATGCAGAGGAGGAAAGCGTGCCAGAATCATGTTCCCCTCCCTCCTGTGTGTTCCAAGCCTGGCACAGGGCTCACTCCATTAGCGTCACACTCCATCCTGTTAATTACTTCTCGGATTAACACACCAGGTACTGAGCTGGAAGAGATAGTGACAGCTTCCAGCCCCTGAATTAGACACACAAGTGTTTGCCTGCCTCAAACTTGCTCAGATGGAAAGGAAAAAATCATTCAGGGGTGACACTGCGTGGAGGGGGAGAGGCTGTGGATACCCAGTGCAGAGGAAATGATGGGAGGGGATGAATAGAGCCCTTCCCAGCAAAGAGCTCCTGCAGTGGCCCTGTGGAACAACTGATGAGTGACCCAGGGTCTGGTGACATGGGGATTTCTTAATTCTAACACAAAAATGAAAGATTCACTCACTAAAAAGAATGCTGAAAACCAACATCTTCTGCCACGAGGCAGCACAGATGGATGGGCACAAGTCAGCCATTTAGGCTTCAAAGCAGCTTTTAAAACTCTGCCCAGAATTAATGAGTTAGCAATCAGTACACACCACATGTCCCACACGAAAATGCTGCCACCCTCTCCAAGTAGGACATTGCTTATTGTGCTTTCCAATGTAGCTCCTCCTACTCAACTCCCTTCAAAAATCAAAATTAAGGAAACAAAAGCAACCCCACCCAGACCCAAAGCTCAACTTTTTTTTTTTTTCATCCATTCAGACATTTGTGTTACTGCTCACAAAGATCAGTTCTTGCAGTCATGTCTTCCGCAGTGCCAGGTGGGGTTGTACCTGTGGGACAGGTGCTCTCTTATTTCCCCCGAAATAAAAAGCCTGCTTGGTGGCAATTCATCCCAATCAAGGTAAAATCTTATGCCTGGAGGATGTTGTTGGATCAGTCAATACTGAAGGACATCAAGAAATGACAATAAATCATGTCAGAGGAAGTGCCCTTTCCCAAGTGGGCAGGAAAGTTTCTGTTCAGAAATAAGAACGTTTGCTCTTTAAACTCACATTTCAAAATTTGTCAGAATTCATGGATATGTTCTCCTTAGAAAGGCTATTGCTTAACTTGTCTTTCTTGTTTTTAAGATTTTGCTTCAGCAGGCTTCCTGGCAAAAAAAAAAGGGGGAAAAAAGAGGTAGTGGAAACAGTACTGCAAGAAAACAATAAACATGAATAAAGCATTACACCTTCAAAGAAGAACATGTGAGATTTTTCTAACCTGAATACTGAGTCAATCTCAAGCCTAGCTGCCGAAAGAACATATAGGAAGCAGAAGGGAAAATCCAGCAAGAGAAAATAAGAAATATATTTTGGACACTTGGTCCCTAATGTCAGATGTGTGGCTCAGTTGTGTTTTATTCCAGGCAAAATTTCATATCTCTGAAGTTATTAGAGTGACAGAAAGTGCTGTGGAAAGCAGAGTAAACTCATTTCCTTGCTGCCTGTGCCTGCTCACTGCAGAGCTGGGTGGGATCAGTGTTCTGCTCTCCACTGAGGCACAAAGCAAGGAACACTCCTTGGATGGCCAGCAGAGGCAGGAGCCAGGAGAGTTTGCTCTGCCCGTGCGACCTTTTTATTCAATTCAGGCAGCAAAGGGAGCCCGCAGCTCCCAACAGGAACACCTGAACTCAGGGTCTGCCCTGGGCTGTGTGAGCAGGGAGCACTGCAGGTGTTTTCCAGGATGCTGTCCATGGGGGTGAAGGCACACCTGCTTGTTGAACGAAGGAACTTTCTGAATGGCTTGGGGTGACTTTATGATGCTTGTATCCCAAATCATCTGTTCTGCTGGTGTTGAATATTGAGTTCTGCAGCTTTCAGACTGGTTCCAGGAGTGAAGGGGAGAGCAGAGGTGCAGAGTTTGTTATCAGAGGCTGCACTGGCTGCCCCCATCCTTGACACAGACTGTGCTGGCTGCAGTGGGCAGCAGCAGAGAGCTCTCCTTTGCTCCTGGTTACTTTCTGGCTAGCTGAGGCAGAGAAGCTCCCTGGACTGTGGTTTCGGGTTTTTTCCCTTTTTCTTGGAACTGTTCGAACCTGCTCTGGACTGGAAACCCAGAGGAACAGCGGGGGCTCACACCCGTGGCTCAGCTGGGCTGTGACATTTCCCAGGGATGGAGGGACTGACAACAGCCTGAGTGAGCTGGGCTGCAGCCCACGGAAGGGACAATTCTGAATTTGTCATCTCTGCAGAGCAGTGAGAGGTTTTGCTGTTTAGTATTGCTCATTTTTGTGCTGGGAAGTGTTTTGCCTGTTAAATAAACGTTTTTTTTTTCCACTTCTCTCCAAGGAAATATTTCCCTGAACCAGTTGGGGGAGGGGCTGCTGGAGTGTTTCCTAGAGGGACCCCATTCAGAGGTTTTCTCCCAAATTTGCCCTAAACCAGGACACTGAACTACAGATCAGGGGCTGGGGCAGTTGTCTGTGATCCCTGCTCTTACAGGGACCCTGGGGCTGCTCTCCTGCCTTGCAGGGACCCAGTCCTTGAGAAGGTTCCAGCCTGGGGCAGGTCTCACATGCTCTGAGTGACTTCAACAGGTTGCTCTGTTTATATGACACAGCTGTGCTGTATTTTGCAACTTTTGCCCATTTTCAGATACCTTTTTAACCTTTAACTGGAAAAAACCCACACAGGTACAGTGTGTGAAGAATGGCTTATCACACTTTGCATGTGGCACAGTGGGAAATAAACGAGTTGCTTGTTTCTAGCTTGCCTTAATCCTGTTTATGGGCAATAACCAGCAGATAAATATTCTGCCTGAAAGGGGAGGTGTCTTCCCAAACTGTGGGCTTGCTGGTAAATAAAGCCAGATGCTGATAGGTGAAAGAAGCAATGGGGAGGAACCAGAAATTCCACAGGAATTCCACGAATTGACACAGACTGTTGCTCGTCCAAGGCCAGGCTAAATTCCTGGACTTAGAGAAAAAGAACAGAGACACAAAGAAAAAGAAGTGGGGGTGCACATTAGAAGGGAGCCTGTATTAGGTGGTTAGGGAAGTCTGTACCTCTCAAGTGCTTCAGCCAATGGGGAAGAGAGAGAGAAATGCAGCAGGAAAATCAGGATAATAAAAAGGAGACTGTATCTTCCAACAACCTGAGAGACCCCATGGGGAATGTCCATGGCCTCTCTCTTTATTTGAATAAAATTCCAGGACTTCTCTGTCTCCTTTTTGGACTTAAACTTCTGACATCGTGGGTTAATTTTCCTGACATGCTGAAAACATCATAATCTATGCAAACGCTAAACGTACGAATGTGACAAAAGAAAAGCAATTTCTAAATACGTGTAATTCATATACTGTGGTAATTTTCTTTTCCTTAGGTAATTTAACATCATCATTATCACATTGGATACATGGCCACAGCTTGTGGGATTTCTCTTTCATTTTTAACACTGAGGGAAGCTCATGTTCATGTTCAATGGCTTGAAATGTCTCAGTGTTTTGAGAATCTCTACTGGCCAGGAAAAAAATAAAATATTCAATATTTTTGTGCTATTTCCTTTTGATAGAGCAGAATGCTCAGGGCAGAAAGATGGGGAGTGCACTCTGTTAACTCTGTGCATGATTGAGAGAGCACAAACTTGGACAACAGTGACCAAAGAAAACAAATTAAGTGGCAGCAACTTACATAGCAAATGATTGGAGAGACATAAAAACCTTTCCTTCTTCCCCTAGGCAACTGTAAATTAAGAATGGGTGGAAAACATGGCAAGGAGACAAATTGCCCATTTCTAAGGCTGGGTCCACGCTCCAGAGCAACAAACCCTGAAGTCAGCAGGCACAAATGGCTTTCCCAGCAATCCTAACACACAATCTATCCATCCTCCTTGTTTTCCAGGGAAAGCTGCTGCTGAAGAAACCCACCTTGAAGTAAGGAGAAAGGGCAGAATTAATTGCTGCTGCTGTAAAACCCTTTTTTTTTTTTTCCTGCAGCCTCTGGATTTGGGTCACAGGACAGGACCTTGGATCACAGGATGCCTCAGCTCCATGAATTCCCATTTTCAACATACTATTTCTGTACCATTCTCACCAGTCAGCTACTATTCCACATCAGATTTTGGTCATGATTTCTCTGGGGAAAACAAGATTCTCATGGTATCACCCACAATTTTGACAAAAATAGTGAGAAAAATCTGTCAGGAATGCTGTTTTCAGTCTGTCACCAAATAGTTATTTTAGCAGATAGAGTATTCACTGTATGGACATGGGAAAGAGGTTTTTTTTTCTTTGAGTCAATAACTAAGTCCTCTCTCAGGTGTTTTTTTCTTACCTTCTTCCCTCCTCTCCCCCCTGATCAACTGTCCTCTGAATCTAATAGAAATTTTCAAGAGAAAAAAGTGGATTTTGGATCTCATACTTCATGGCAGATGGTATAAAGGACTACCAGCAAGGAGCACTCCTTACTTAGAGGTCAGAGGACACCCTGGCATCCCTTTAAATGGCTTAACAGCTCTGCAAGAATAACAAATCTGTTTAAAATAGGAAATCAGAAAGAAATAAAGCTGTGTCAGGCAACATTAACACTCCCATGTGCAATTTGACCTTGGACAGCTCGTCAGATCTCTTGTTCAGCTCATTCATCATTATTCTGAGCTGTCACCATGAACATCCTTTCTCATTAATTATACATTAACCTCACTCATGACTTTTAATCTATAATGGGTCAGGATGTTTAAAAATAATTAAACAAGAATGTGCAGAGGTAATAAGGATAATACAAATACTGGAGCTTAGGACATCTGCCTGCATCAGAAATCAAAAATAGATGATGCTGAACAATTAGGTGGGAAACAAAAACAAGAAAGGAGAAGTCTCCAAATCTCCAATCTTGCATTTAGAACAGCATTAGCTTTAAAAGGTCCCCAAAATATTCAGCTTGCAGATTTCTGACAATTTTTTTTAACTTAACTTTCAAAGTAAGGGAAATATGATCTGCTGTAAGCAGATTAGGGGATCCAGCTATCAGGAGCCAGCTCGGATAAAATCGGGAGGGGTTCTTGACAACATCCAGGCTCTCTCCAGCTGTGGAACTGCCCACATTCCCGGGTGGGAGGGTCTCCACTGCATGGGACAGTGTGTGCCAGGGTTTCCAGAGCACACCGTGTCCCTGCAGCTTGGTGCATCCATCTCCTGAGGTCACCCCAGCTCTCAGGGGGTGCTCTAACCCATGCAGTGCCTGATTTCCCAGCAACCTGGGATTAGAGCAATCCTCTGAATCTGTCAGTCACTCCTTTGCTCTGAATATTGGATTCAGCAGAGGATTTATCTCTGTGTTTCCAGCACTGATAATGTTTTAATGCTGAAATTATCATATATTGTTCCTTCCTGTAATTAATTGAGTTTTCACATCACACAGCACTATGGCACCTTGATTTTCCAGTATCACAAAGGACTTTTCATCCTGTGGCAGTTGACTGCAGTAAGCTGAAAGTGCCAAGGTTTCCAAAACAGGCTTGAAGCAGAAATAAAATTTTATACCCCAAGAAGAATTACTACATGCCACACAACACAACATTTCAAGCTAAAATAATGTTTCATCAAAGATTTAGGGAACAAGGATTAGTTTTTTAAACCCAGCTAAGTCAATGAATCTTGTATCCCATATACTGCTATACATTATGTCCTGGATGGATTTCACAATGCAGTTTGAGGTTGTTTTAGAGAAGTTGATTCAAAGAAAAAAAGCCCTCAGCAGAGAGGACATTTCACTGACCTACTTTAAAAGATCTTGTGAAAGCCACCAGCAAAAGGATACCCAGAAAGGTGTTCAAAGAATATTGCACTGCCTGGGAAGTACTCATTGAATTTTAGAATGGTAATTTATGGAGTTCACAAAAAATAAATTATGGAGCCTAAAATATATACAGAAGGATTTACCTGAATGAGAAAAACCAGAAGAATCAGTCCCAGCTATAAGTGGATCCCATTTGAAGTATCCAGACTATGCTTTATTATTTCCTAAGAATCTTAAAAACCTTTGCAAATCAGTTTTTACCAGCTCCAGGATTTTCAAAGCACTCCAAGAAAATTGGGGCTAGCATCTGGTGAGCTTCAGTAGAGGCTGGGTACCCAGCTACCCTGAGGAGCTTGGAAAATCCCTGCTCCTTTGAACAGCTGGATTCTTCTCAGCTCTAGAAAAATACAGGTATGTCAAGTATTTTTTATAGGATTTTAACCTCAAAAATGTCCAAATCCAAGGGTAGGTGCTTAACTTGATTGCCTGCAGGATTCTGTAGGACTCTTCCTGTGGCATTGAATAGAACCTTTGGGTAATTCACTCGTTACAAGTCCCTGTTGTGTGGCATCCACAGGGCTGTGGGGAAGGTCTTAAAATCCAGCCCTGCTCTTCTCCCTCCCCTGCAGCAGCTCCACTTTCAACTCCAGCCACCCCTGGGCAGGTGAGCCAAGGCAGTCATCATCAGATATTTACCTTTTCCTGATGATTTCCAAGCAGTCATAGCCATTAATTAAACTCTAAGGGCTTGGTAATAGGCTGAGAGAATATTTTCTGCCATACCTCAGGTGAAAGAGCTGTTTCACTTCAACATGAACAGCAATTGGCTTTAAACCTAAAGAAGCAATTTTTATGATCAATCACGGATCTGTGTGTAGTAAAAAGTATGATTAGGTGGGCCAGGCTCAGTTTGTGTTGAAGGAAAGGAGATTACTTTTCCATTCAAAACACCTTTACACTAATGCATTTCTTTCTAAGTGGGTATATTGGGCTATTTATTTCCACACAGAATTCCAGCAATAGGTGTTACTGATGTTTTAGTCCCTGAAATCTATTTTTACCTTAAATCTCTTTCAGAAAATCCTATTCCATGTCTTATCAGCATCACAACTAAAGGACTTGTCAGTATTTGTAATACTCCCAAGCTGACACATCTAACCTGTATTTGGCCAATGTAAAATCAACTCAGTATCTGTAAAGCAACACCTGTTTGGTTTTTAAAGGGATGTTAGTTTACCCCTTATAAAACAGCTCTAACTTCCATTGTCAGGGAATGTTGTCTTTTACTCAGAATTCCAGCTTGATGTGTGGAACCAGTGAATATAAACTCATAAAGGCAGTATTTCTCCTCTGAGAGAGGCACTGTTTTTTTTTAAAAGTTGCATCTGTAAAGAGAAGGAGTATTTCCAAACTTTCTCTCTGTGTGGAAAATAACAGAAATATTATTAAATCAATATTAAAAATAAAGAGCCACACCTGACAGCATAATTAAAGGGGTAACATGTTCCAAGCCCCCAAATGTCATCCCTTGTCTGTGCCTCAGTATCCCCTTCTCTAAAACTCCCACCATGACAGCAGCTGCCTCTCAGGTGAAACATTTCCACACCTGGGAAAAGCCTCACCCAGAAATGTTGAGTGAACAGTAGAAGTGAACAGGAGAAATTTGTCCAGATAAAATGTCAGGCATCCACAGAATCACTACATCCTTCCAGGCTGATTCCTGAAACACCAAGGAGAGATTCCCTTCCATCCCAAGCCCACACTGAGAGCAGCTGTGACCAGCATTTCATCTGTTCTCTGAGTGTTTCTCTTTGAATGCAGAGCATTTCTCTTAATTATTTCTGACTTTCCATCCAGCGTGCTATAAGCTTCTTATGAAGAAAAGGAAATAAATAATTCAGCTTCCACTTATTCCAGGAGGAGACTGGCTGCTCTAATCTATCCTCTGAGAACAAACGAGCTGGCTGTTCACATACAGCTTGTTAGAGCACAACAAATAAACACGGCCACGATATTGCAGTGACAGTAGGGATGGGGAATACCAGAACTGCATTTTGGTCTGGAATCTGATGCTGGCACCATTTCCAGTTCCCTCCTTGGGGTTTGGAAGTTTGGTTACACTTTTGCCTGTAGCTGCAAGGCAGAGACTGGTAACAACTGTCAGTGCATGAGGAGTGAGGAGGGAAGGATGGAGCCAAGGAGAGTGTCAGAGTGTGGATTAATTCCCCATCACAAGTGTGCTCCAGGCTGCTGTGTGCAGTGTTTGGAGAGAGCCTTCCAATGAGCTACAAGTCTGACTGAGAAATGCATTTTGTTGGCCACCCAGGAGCGAGACTGTCTGCTTGGGGTTCAGGGAAGTCTGTTGGAAATATTAATGTGTCAGGGCAGCGGGCTGGGAAAGCTGCACCTGCTTCAGAGGAGCCTTTCAAACACTTATTACTTGCTGCCTCCAGGAATGTTCCTGTTTTACTTTGAACAAGTGGGGGATGAAAGACTTGACACAGTTTTGGACCACAATCTAAGTTTTCCCCCTTCCCAGAGATGGAGTCTCTGAATCTCTGTCTGGCTTAATGAATCCAGAATTTCAGGATCTTTACTAAAGGATGATCAGGGCCTCACCCTGGAGGACCCCATAGGTTGATGGATGAGGTGAAAGACAAGAAACAAGCTTGCACCCCTTGAGTCCTAAGTTAGAAAACTCATATCTAGGCCCTGGCACACTAATTACAGTGTAAAACCAGAGAAAAACTTCTGTCAGTCTCCCTGAAACTTCCCTGCCTCAGTACCTGGCTGCTGCCCTGGAGCCCTGCATAGCTGTGAGCATCAGCCTTGTAAGAGGGTGAGTTTGGTACTGCAGCCCATTTACAGCACCACCAGAACAGGGCCCCTTGTCCTCATCTGGAAATGTTTCAGCAAAATGCGAAACCTTTGTATTCTTTCCTCTGAAACAGTTAAATACACAGTTGGGTTGGAATTAGCTCCATGCACAGGAGATATCTGACAGTCTGACTTGCTGGGAGAGAGAGAGCTGCATGTGTCACCAGACAGAAAGATGCAGTGTCTGGAGAAGAGGAAACCATCCATCTTGCCACCCTGACCTTTCTGATAGCCAGCTAGTGGTATGGGCTGGGCTCAACTGATCACTTCAGACTTTATTGCTCTGTTAGTCCTTTTTGACTGACAGAGCACCTAATGGACAATAAATTACTGCCCTCCACTCAGATTGGGGGCTGCCTGCTTGTTGCTGAGTTTTCAGAACCTACTATCACTCACTCTCAGCTTTTGCCATTTAGAGGGATGCAACTTGAGAGACAATAAATAAATACAGAGGACTTGAACCTCAAGGGGACGTGTGGGGAATTAACAGCACAGTGCCCTCTGAATTTCAGTATGACACAGGCTCCCACATCCCTTGGGTCTTTTGAAAACCCTTCAGCTTTTCTTTTGTGCCTGCTGCAGACCCAGAGTCCTCTCCCTCAGCTGGGGGTGGGATCTGGGGGCATCTGGGGTTGGGAGAGCAGAGCCATCTTCCTTGGCCCCTCCACAGATCCTTGTAGCCACCATGAGGTCTCTTAGTTCTTCACCCATTAAACCACCAATTTTTTGGACAGGCATCTTTCAGTGCTTTGGATACAAAAAAAAAATCTGTCCCTCTGGGGTTTGGTGCCTGTCTGCATCTCCAGCCCCTCCAACACTGCACAGACCAGAGCTTTCATTACACACACTTATTTTCCCTCTCCACTGAGGGAACAGTGAGATTTCCAGAACCTGTTTATTTATGAAGTCTGTGTTACTTGTTTCTATAACGTTTATTTTTTTCTCTCTTTGGAAAGCACAGAAGTTCAACACAGGCCCTTAGAAATGCCATTGCTGCTACCTTTCAGTTGGTGCTATTCTGTGGAGAGATCTTAAAAGGGAGGCTGGAGTGTAGGAAATTAGAAGCAAGTTTCCATCACTGTGGACAGCAATACCTGAAAGACTGGAGATTTTAATCGTAGATTTTTAATATGAATATTCCATCCTGCACCCTTTACAGCTGACTGGAGGTTTGGAAAAGTCTGTTTATGGACAGATCCATGGAGAAGTAGACAGTGTTTACCCTTAGGATGGAAAACCTGGTGGGTTACACAACAGCCCAACTTTATATCCTCAGTTTAGGAATATGCTGTGGCTGTTGAAGACAGCATTTATGTACCCAAGTGAACTCTAAGTGTAAGCTGAATGTTTAGCACATATTTCAGTGCTATTTTCACAGCAGGGCCTATAGGCAATGTGTTCCCTTTACCCATGCTTCTTACAATTCTACATCCTTATATTACAGCTTATGGCTTAAAAAGAAGGGAACTATGTTGCTTCACTTACCAGTACCAAATATTTTTGCTGAGAGTAATTGCTTATTGAGAGTTCGCTTATATAAGAATTAAACACAGTATTCCAGTAAAATTATTAAAAATATCTTTCTATAACTTTGCTCTCTCAGTTTCTCTTCTAATGTTCAGAATCACATAAAATAGTAATGAGCATACATAGCCTTCTGCTGTTTTCATAGACAAGGCAGTAAAAGAGACAGTTGCTGTTCCCTTGAGTGCCAGCCCACGAATCAGAAAGTCTAATCAGCCACAGAGTCTGACACACTCGATAGTCCCTGTATTTTATTACTGCTATATTATAATATTTTCTATTTGAATTCTGTATTCTCTATTAAAAGAAGTGAGAAATAACAGAGATAATCAAATGAGGGCAGTAAGAAGGGAGTTAAAGTAACTCTCCTAACTCCCCCAGCCTGATGCTTTGGAATTCTCTTTCCAGTGCAAGAGCTGGCCTGAAAATACTTGGAGCTGGTACTTGGCAGAGTGCAGCCCTCACACTCTCCTGGGGCTGCCTTGGAAGGCTCAGCTTTGCTGGCTTGAGCAGGAACCAGCCCTGGTTGTGGTTCTGCCTTGCAGCAGATGCTCAGTGAAATCCGTGGGCAGGGCTTTGTTCACTGCCTGCCCTCCCCACTCCCCTCCTGTGCCTGTGCCAGCAGTACCAGGGGTCCCTTGGTGCAGTGTGGGGATGGCACAGGGCAGATGTTCTGCAGCTGCACCGTGGGGCAGTGCCAAGGCAGATTTCCTGGGACAATCCTCTGCTGGTGCTGCCAGCCTCTGGCTGTCCCTGGGGGGGTGATGCAGCAGGGCTGGTGTGACATCAAAACAACATCTGCTGACACTCTGAAACAGGAGACGCCTCTCTCTGTGCATCAGCCCACACTGATCTGGAAATTAGGCTGTGACAAAACAAATTAGGTTTAATTTTCCATAGCTGTCCAATGGCATTACTACATGTGCCGTTACCTAATTCTTTGAGTCAATAATTTGACTTTGCATGCTTGTACCTTATGAAATTGAGATAGTTCAATACCTGTATGCAGTTGCTAAGAGTGGCACAGATGTATGTAGTGTCAAACAATAGATGTCACTGTTATGCCAATAAAAATGGGTTATATTTGCAGTTATTGGTAGTTTCAACCTCCATTGCACAAAGCTGCTAAGTCAAAAGAGTAAAGCCAGGGAACTCACTGACACACAATGCTTTTCTAAACATGAATCCTGCACCTCTTTGTGCTTTTTCACCTATAAAACTACACGCAGAAATATTTAAATAAAATAAAAGCCAGTTTAAATAAAATAAAAAGTCTATTTTGCTATGGCTTTATGCAAATTGGTCACACAAGAATAGCACCATTGCCCATAAGTGGGAGAAAAAGCAAAAGGGATGTTGGAAGCGTAACAGAGGAAATATCAGAGATGGAAACAGTTATGCTTAGACTTCTTTCCTTCAAAGACATGGGAAGTGTGTTTATTCATCTCTCCTTGGAATGGTTATGTGGAGGATGACACATAAGAACTGACCAAAAGGAAAGGACATAGTTACAAGTACTGAGAGAAAAGTAATGAAAGAGAGGCATTACAGGCAACATCCCAAAGCAATTAAAGATGGGGACAGTCTGCAGGTGGATGGAATTAAGTATCCAAGAAAATTGAGCTTGAAAGTTCTATTTCAAAATTCTTACCACTGCTTGAAATGATGCAAAAATATGAAAACTAGGCTGAGCAATATATGAAGCTCCAGAGCAGTGTGGTACCCTGTTGCTCAGCTGTGAGCGAGACCTGTGCAGAGCCAGATTTTGGGTGATGAACAAAACCAGTGAAGTCTAACAAATGAGAATGAATTTAAACATCAATTTCAGGGTGAGACACAGAGGAAACCAGACAGGTTATTACACAGCAGCTGTTCACCAGCTAGCACTCTACTCCTTAATATCAAGACCACAGTTCATGCAGAGAAAACAAAACCTCTGTGCTCAGTGGTTGTAGGAGCCCATTTGTAGCCAGAGCACAAGACACAAAATGCTTCTTTGTGACCAGCTGACTCAGTCAGAAAAGGTGGACAAGCATTTTGATGCATGGTACTGTCACCAGTCAGTGCCCAGGAGGAGCAGGAGGTTCCTGATGTTTTGCATCTTACCATGAGTTTGGGAAACATAAATTGCTTCAAGCAAAACCTAAGTCTATAAAAAAAAAATGAAAGCCATATGGTAGATTTTTATTAAACCTCTTTCCTCCAAAATGTGAAAGAGGCCAATTACCATTGCCTGATAGAGAACACCTGAACTGCACACACAAATAGGGGTTATTGCAAACAAACCCACCAATGCTCTGGAAAAGATGCTAAACTTTCACCATGCAGATTTGATCAGACCTACTTAGTAAAACTCCAGTATTACAATGAGGAGGGCAACTCCTCCCTCCTGTCCAGTGCCTGAGGGAATCATCAGGAATGTTCTATTTTTCAGGCAGAACTCTCCTTGCTTTGGAAAACATTGTGATGCAAATTTAAACATTTCTGTGTTTATTTAGCCAAGAACTGCAAGTTTTGCATGTAACCAGGATCCTTAAGTCTAAGATTTCCTCTTCACCTGAAGTCATCTCTCCTAATGTCACCTTCCAGCCTCTGGCTGAAGAAATTATTAGGAGGTCATGAGAAGAATAACTCAATAAAAAAGTAGAAATGAGAGAAAACTTGAAGGAACGATCTAAGGAATAACAGCGTTGCTTTATTGCATATTCCTTCTAGACTAAAAGGAACGAGTGAGGCAGAACACCAGGTGAATTGCTTAAAAACATGAAGTCTTTCAACATGCCCTGTGAGGTATTACCTGCTTCTGTAGAAAAGTACAAGGAAAATTATACAAATATCTCATAAATCATAGCTGACGTGCATATTTCAAAGATTCATGGGAGTCTGGAAATGGGATGGTTTGCAATGTGATGCTGCCTGATAGCACAGAGGAATTTCAGCCAGTGGGAAATGCAGATATAAAAATCCAGTGTTTTACAGGTAGTTTTAAAGCACTGAGATAAAGGATGCTCATGGACATGATGACATTGAAAATGCAAAATCTTAGCCTCTGTGAAAGCACAAATACTGATGTGCATCACTAAACATACGTTGCTGACTAAAGCTATTATTAGTGACAAGTCATTCTCTCCTCTGGAAAATCCCAGTTGCCTTGGGCTTTGTCTGAGCAGAAAGCAGAGAAAAATCTGAATAAAACCATGTAAGTTAGCCTCATGTTAACAGGCTGAGCTGTAACACTCAGATAATAACAAAGCCAAAAATACAGGGCTAAATTCAGCTCTAATTGATGCTGACTGGAGCAAATTGCACAGTGCTGTCACAGAGGCAGGACCAGAAGGTGTCTTGTTCTCCCAGACTGTCTTTGCAGTACAGATTATTTTGATCCATTCTTCACAGCTCCCATTTTGACTGAAACCTCAGAATTGACTTAGAAACTCCAGGTGCTTCACTCTGGGGAGCTGGGGGCTGCTGGTGGGATTGAACCTCACTGATTTCACTGCCAGTTCTACCTTTGAACCCTCCTAGAGCAGCTTGGGGCCACCCCCTATCAGAGCTGCTGTGTGCCCCAGGTGAGCTCTTGCACCACATCAAGATGTGTCTTTTCTGGGCCCCAGGAAAAGATATTGTTCCTCTGGATTGGCACAGAAATAAAGCCAAATAATGATGCCTTCAAATGGTCAAAAAATCTCTGGTTATTGAAGGCACTGAGGAGAGCCCTGCACAGGCTTGATCTCAAGTGCCTGAACCAAGAAGGTTGAAGCAGAGTTGTATTGCCAAAGTCAAGCCTTGAAATGTTTTATCTCTGGTGCCAAAACTCACAAGATTAACTTTCTGTATATACTTTTTCAGCATTTAAATGCTTTTTATAAGCATTTATATTGTATCTTTCCAAGTGTTTTCTGCTACCAGGAAGTTGAAAAGATTAATCACTTTAGGTGTAATTCTGACAATTGAAGCGTTCTGGAAGGCACAAGGGGAATGAAGAAATGTGCACTTTGTGAGAGATGAGAGCTGGCACTGCTGGCAGAAATTTTGAAATGAAAGATTCTGAGATACACGCAACAATATTGCAGCTGATTGTCTGGTGTGGAGTGTCACAGCCAGAAAGGCAGCTTGAATAGGAGTGGGAGATGGGAAAGCAAATGGGTGTGAGAGCAGAGGGCAAAGCAATTAAATGCTTCAAAATCGTTGTGAGTGAATCAATTTTGCTTTTTCAGCTGTCACACATGCGATGGGTTGAACTGTCCTGCCTGTTCAAGGGAGCATCTGGGCATTCCTCAGCTGAGGAAATTCAAGCCTTTGAGGACTGAATTTGGGGAGAACTTGCAGGAGTTGGAACCAGCCGTGAGGAAACCCAACAAGGAGTTCAATCAAGCTGTGGAGTCACTGCAGTGCTGCTCTGACAAAATTAACTGGCAAACAGTTGAGAAGTGTGGAAAATATGAGTGTATTTTACAGTCAAAGCTGTTCTGAAGTCAGAACTAGGAAGGCAGCAGATAGAAAATTAGACCAACATTTATGTGTCTGTCTTTGCAATGGGAATTGCTCTGACTTGTTGAGTGTCTGTGTTCAGTCCTTATAATACACTGAAGTCAAGCAGAGACATCTGAAATGTGGATGTGTAAAGCTCCTAAGTAAAATATCTCACTAGCAATGAAATCTCCCCCCTAGAAATGACACAGGAAGGAAGAAAACAGATTTAAGTCCTTGAAGCATAATAGAATAGCAGTATTTATAGTTAATTATCAGCATTAAATCATTAGATCAACCAGGTCCTATTTATACAGCCATTGCTTCTCTGGTTCGTTCAGCTACAGTCAGTTATAAACAAAAACACATCCCATAAAAGGGTTTCAGTTGTTTAACAGGCTAATTAATGGCTGACCTTACTTTAAGTAATTAGGGATCTTTACCTAATTGAACATGTATGGTCACCAGAGCGATGCAAACCTATACCGCAGCATTTTTGGTGCTGATTTCATCCCAAAGGCCAGTAAAAATTGGAGGGAATTTTGATTGAGCTGGGATCTGTAGTCACATGTAAACATGGTTAAACTGCATTTCCAAACCCAAAATACAGAGGGCTATTTATTCTGTGGCTACAAACTCATGGAAACCAGGCAGAAGTCATTTAAGTCCAGGTGATGGGAAGAAGGGGTTCTGCACTCTCTGTATACACAGGATTTACGTTTAGAAAGCAAAGGAAAATATGAAATCTAAGTTCATCAGAGAAGGAAAAGAGGTTAATCAACGCTTTACCTAAACACAAAAATTGAGGGGAAAAGCTGATTTGGTTAATTCGTTTTGCATGTGCTGTGGGGAGCAGTAGGGTGTGCTCAAGAGTCACCGTCGGAGCTCAGCTGCAGCAGCTGCCTCAACGTGAGAGTATCAGCAGGGACAGAATGAAAGTCATCTTCCTGCTCCCTGCACACCATCCCACCCTGGTATGACCTTGTTCCAGCTCATTAACACTGTGTTTCTAGAATTGTGCCCGATTCAGTTAATCCACAGCCCTTTTTGCTGTGGTGCAAAGCAGTTGGTGCCCATGAGTTACGGATAACACACGGATAAGAGCAGGAGAACAGCAGGAACGCAGCCCTGGGGGAAGGACCAGAGCACAGGCAGCCAAAAGAGTGACTCCATCTATAAGAATCTATTTTAATGCCTTGTGTGGAAAACACTTCCTACAGCCAGGGGAAAGGGAGCCAGCTGGACAGTCCCAGGCTGTCAAGGGACTGAGACCCTGTGCTTGAACAAGCCCCTGTGGTGCCCTGCTCCATCCAGCACTTCATACACCAGAATCCAAGAGAAACTCCAAGCAACCTCAACGAAGTTTCTTTTCAGAAAAGAGAAAACCCTCTCATGGTAAATCCCCTCTGTAAATAACATGTTTTTATCTCAATCTGGAAAGTAGCACCTATGTCTCATTGTTTCTCTGAACACCACGAGCTGCTGAAGCTGGGACTGCCAAAGCAGATAAGATGCCAAGGAATGAAAGCTTGTAGAGTGCACTGGAGCTGAAAAGCACGGTGTATTATTACTAGGATATGACCAACATTTAAACAGTATCTTCTGTTTCATAATCATCACTGAAAATAAATCTCTGGTTTGGTTCAAAGGCTGCTGAAGTCCTTTTGTTGTTTTCATCAGACTTCAGATCAAATATTTAAATATTTGCTGGCACAAACTGGTGTATGGGACCAATAGTTGGAATGTGAGGAAATGGAAGATGATTATAATCAGTTAATTAGATATGATTTATACAGTTTAACTTCATCCACTTCTTTGTTATCCTTTCAGTCTTTTATGCTAATTAATTTCCAAATGGAATTGTAATCATAGATATATACTTGATGCTTTGACCTCCCTGCAAAGAGCAGTTTCTGCAGCATTTCCCCTCGGGAATGATGCCCCAATCTGGGCTGTGCACTGATAAGCACATGGTGCTTTTTGGGATGCAGCTTTTCTGACCCTTTGATCTGGCAAATCTCTCATCAGGCCTCTGATACAGGGCACTGACTCCCCTGCTCCCTCTGCAAAGCAGGCACATCCTCTCCCCATTGGCCAGGCAATTGCCATCATCTTTAGTCTCATTTTTCTGAAGATAGGTTGCAGCATCCTTTAATGTCTCATGAGAACATAGTTAAGAAAGAAGCAGAGAAGAGGAGAGAGAATAACGTGAGCTGATGCTGTAATAAAGCCATTGCTTATGCCATGACAAAATAACCCTCATTTCCTAAATGTATCTTGCTCAGAGATGACAGTGCTTTGCACTCCAACGCCTTTTTAAATCACTCCAAATGCCTCCTGCCCTGGAAAAACAACTTTGATTTTGGTGCTGTTTGACACAACCCTGGAGCAGGCCCCATCTAGAGAGTTACAGAGGTGTGTGTGCATTTTACAGGCATGAGGGGGAAAACTGTCTGTATAAACTGAGACACATTTTCTGTAAATTCTTGCCTTTTCCTGCACTTTGATCCTCACAACTGCCCAATGTTACTTTCTACAATGAAAAATAACTGAAAACAACATTGTAATATTTTCCTACATGTCTAACCCCCTACTTTGAAGTGCCAAGAAGCTTTTATTAATATCTGTCCCTTCCAGCCTGGTTTGCCTGTCTGCAGTGGAGATGTCTGTGCCTCACTCGTTCCCAACCACAACAATTAGGCAAAACTTGGCATACAAAATTTTCTCTCTTCTTGGGAATGGTCTGAAAGGTGGCCTGGCTTTGACTGAATGTTGGCAGAGGTTTTGCCTGACATGCTTCATGACATCTTCCACACTGGTGACTCCTTCCTCTGACAGCCCCATCATTTGGATCATCTTCCCACACTCTTATCCTTTTCTTCCACTTCACAGGGTCATACAACTCACTCCCATAAATCTTGATAATCAAAGTTGTGGTCAGAGAGGAAGACCTGGTTGTCCAGGTACCATGGGAGGTCCATCTTCTGCCAAGCTTTGTGCCCATCACCATGTCCTGGCAGGGTACTGCCACTACACCCAGGTGGCCTCAGTGCTGCTCATGGATGTGCTTTTTGGGACCAGGTGAGGATTGAGGGCAAAGACAAGGTGCAGATCCACCTGCTTGCCCTTGCTTTCTCAATCCCCTCCACAGGGGTGCTGGAAATTCTCTCCTGGAGCTGCATCAGCAGTGCCAGGCAGATGTGCCCATCTGGACGCACCCAAACTGCCCAGCTGTGCCCAGCTGTGGGCTGGAGCTGTGAACACCCATGGGCTCAGCACTGCCTGCACCCAGCTCTGTGTCACTGTCACCCCTCAGGGGACTGTGCCAAGGGCTTGGCTTCCAGGCTGTGTTTTTAATCACAGGTGGAAGGAGCACATAAAGCTGCCATCACCTGAAAGGGCTCTCCCGGCCTCCAGGCTGGTGTGCAGCTGCTGGGACACACTGTCTAATTAGATCAGTCACATTGTGTTAAGGTAATGCCACTGACACAGGAATTTATAGCAGTGACACAAACACAGGGACTCAAGAGAGCATTTTTGTCCTGCAGTGACCACACAAAAAATGATGAAAACACCAGGTTGTTTTCACATGCCTCAAATGTAAACTTTGAATTCTTATAAAAGGCTTTGCATGCCTTGAAATCCCACTTGGCTTAAAAGAAAAATGGAGTTGCAGTGGGTGTTTCTGCATCCACAAGGAAGAACTTAACATCATTTTGATAACTGGAACAGCTAATGATGTTTTTAATCCATTTCTGTAATGCTCTTCAGTCTGGTTGTCTGAATACAGAATTTCAAAGTACTGGCTGCTGGAAATTTTTTTTAACATCTTGGCTTACATAAGATTTTTGGTTCATTTTGGTGGGCAGATTCAGACCTCCAGAGGACTGCTATTTACAAAAATATTCAAGTGCTACAAAAGCTCTGAGAAGAATGCTTACAGAAACAGTGGTTAACTCACATAGAATTGAAGCAAAGAAAACCAGTGCAGAAAGTTTATTTTAGAAGGTAATTATTTATTTCCATTTGCCTTTTGACTGCTAACTTGAAGCAGGCAGTCTGAGATTACCAAAACTTAAAAATACAGAGAATCTCTGATGTCCTTATTTACCAACCCTCCTGTGGACCCAAATCATTAAAGAAAGTGTGTAATAATTTCTGGAAGGAGAGCAATTAATATTTATATAGTATTTTCTGCCTGGAAATGGAGGAACCATGACAACAATTGCTTTCAACTCCTTGTGCTTGACTAAGACCTCATGCCTTTGAATGAGCATTAAGCGTAATTCCAAACTGTTTTACACGGAGAAAATATATGAGGAAAGAGAGAGACACCCAGTTCCTGGGTGCCCATCAGGAAATACCAGCCTGGATGTGGAGCAGTCCATTTTGTTGTAAATCTAGGGAGCATCTTGTTGGATGGATTTTGGAGCTACACCCTGCCATGTACACAGCCAGATAAACCCAGAGAAACAGAGAGCACCAGGGACATAGGGCAGAGCAAAGCTTGTTCAGCTTTCCATGGCAACCTTGTCTCTCTCAGCAGAGATTCCTGCCTGAATTCTTTTGTCAGATGCAGAGGTCAGAGGCCAGCAGGGCTCGTGTCCCACGAGCGGGCTGGGCTGGAGGGGTGGGATGAAATCAATCCTCGTGGCAAGCTGCCTTTTCTGTTTAATGTTTGGAGACCTTTTCAGAACCTCAGATGGGCATCAGAGTTCAGTCAAGCTCTTCCTTGAGGAATGTGACACTTGCTCTTGGGCAGCTTGGCAATATTTACCCATCAGATGCTCCTGGAGGACACATATGCTGCAGCATGTGCTCGAGCATCGCCGCTCTCGTACCCACCAAGCTGTGGAAGCAGTTGCTCATCTTGGGTTTAATTAGTGATATCCCTGCAAAGAGAAGATGACTCAGTTCCATAAAAGCACTGAAATAGCCTCAAGTAAGTGTAACAGAAATCTAATTTGGGAAGTTCAGGGAATTCAGGGAAGGGTGGCTCCTAAAAGGAGTCAAACCGACTGGGGGCTGCTGCTGAATTTCAGTTGGATCAAGATTCATCTTCAGTGTTCTGATAATAAACAGTTTGAGCCCAAATAAATACTGAAGGAAAACAGGGAACTTCCAAGTATGCTCAGCTGCACATTTCCTGTACAGAATCATAAAATGGTTTGGGTTGGAAGGGACCTTAAATATCATCCAGTTCCACTCCCCTGTCACGAGCAGGACACCTTCCACTAGACAAGATTGCTCCGAGCTCCATCCAACCTTAAATGCTTCCAGGGTTGGGTTATCCACAATTTCTCTGGGCAACCTGTACCTGGTAATAAACCTCAGTGTGGGGCCAGCATAATTTTGGATTTATGATGATATACTTAGCAAACAAGACAACCACATTTCAAACCCTCTTATCCAAAAAAGGAGACAAAGATGTCAGTATTTCTTGTGGCTGGAAAATATGCTAAGGAAACTAAAAGATAAAATTGCTACATATTGTTTTATTTACAAAACCTGCAAGTTGCCAGTGGTGTAATTTGCCAAAAAATAAACCCACAAAATGAGAGCAATTTTTTTACCTTCTTGCCAGAAACTGTCTAGAAAACATAAACATCCAAGTATGTGTTTTAAATACCAATTTCCCATGAGACAAAACATTTGAAATGCACTCGTATTTAAACATTTTAACCAATTTAAAATAACCCATTTTTTCCACTTTATTTTTCTAATGTAATAACTTGTCACCATTCAAGATTTTAGGATCCTTAGTTGAGGTGTGGCCTCAGCTCTGACTGATTACTTGCCCTTGCATCTTCAAACAGTATTTGCATAGGGCTATTATGTAATTCTAATAAGAGACCTGAGCCTGTGAGTTGTAGTGCAGCAGTTCCTATTGCTGCATTTCACAGCTCTCAGCCTTCAGCCTGGCTCCAGCAGCACCAGCTCATGAAGGATTTCACTCTGCCACTCCCAGCAGTGCCTTGCTGCTCACTCTTTGTGAGGGCACCTAATTGCTGCAGTGATCATGTATGGTTCTGTAAACAGAACCAGTATTTATGGCAATGCCTCCTTTATTAAGAACGTACTTTTAAAAAGGGAAAAGACAGTACTCAGATTGAGATTATGTGTTTCCAACTCTGATAATGTCAATAGTTTTAATGGCTGTGCATTTACAAGCAGCTTTTATCATGGATGGGGAAAATGAGATGTTAAATCAACACCATGATCAATTAACCTGTAATTTAAAACAGAAGTGTAAAATCCTCTTCATAAAGGACACGGGCCCTGCATGCACCCCTAGGGAATTGCTTAAATCCTTGGCAAATGTGGAGTGGCTCTGGCCTGGCCCTAATCTGAGCCAAGGGGACCCAGGTTCTCTCAGCATCGCCCTGGGAGACCAGAGCAGTTTCTCATGTCAGCCCAAATTCATGTAGAGACCAAAGCCCCTTCCAGTTTTTGCCAAGCATCTTTTTAAACCTATACCCAAGAGGATGTTTTGATGCCAATTTCATCTGGGTTTCAGACTCCAAGTATAAAATTAAGATGAAATTACTGCCCCAGTGACTCGGGGAGCAAGACACAGCTGGACAGAGCAGGCTGAGTCCTTATGGTGCTACCAGGGAATTATTCTGTAATATATCACAGAGTTTATGCTGGATTACAGCTGAAGAATTGTCAAAAGGAAATTTTGATGCAGACCCAGATGCTGCATTTAATCAAGATTCATGTCCAAGGGTATTTTTAGGGATGGTTATTTATTGACAGGCATAAAGGTGGAATCTAAAGATGTCAGGTTAAAATCAGGACTCTGCTGTGCTGAACAGCATGTAAATATTTCTAGAACAGGGCAACTTTTTCTTGGGTGAGTTTTCTGTTTGGGTGATAGCAATTAGATAGTGGAGAGGGAAAGGGAAGGGAAGGGAAGGGAAGGGAAGGGAAGGGAAGGGAAGGGAAGGGAAGGAAANAATATCTCCAGAGATGGAAGAGGGCCAACCTTTGTCCAGAGCCTTTTGTCTATCTACAAACAAACTCTGAAACAAATGCTAACACATACCATGCAACAGCTTAAAACCTGGTAACTTATGCAAGTAATTTCAAAACTTACATGAGATTTCTTTTTGTTTGCACTTTAAAAAAATACCACCATATTAAGGAAGAAAATATAGGATTGCCATCCTGCTATGAGTCATCAGAGAATAAATGCAATGTGCAAAGATTCAACGTGTGGTCTATTAAAAGAAGATGCTTTACTATCACAGGATGTAAAAAAGAAATAAAATTCCCACATTTCTTCTGTTGCTTTTCCACTGCCACCCAGCCAACTGTCAGCTCGTTCTCCTTGCAGGAAACTGTGATTGCAACCCACAACATTAATACACCAGTCCTTCCTGCCAAAAGCCAGCACTGGGACGGGATGTGACAACAGCAAACAGCAGTTTGCATTTCACACTTCAGGGGACAGGAAGGGATGCACAGCTCTGCTCACACGCACACTCCTTGCAAGACCAGGATCCTAAACACAATTTGTGAAAATAAAAAGACAAATAAACAAACAAAACCCCAACAAAACCAAATCTAACAATATAAAAACACCAAAATCCCAAACCAGACCACCACCACCACCATCAAAAAAAAAAAAAAAGAAAAAAGATAAAACCCCAAAACAAAACAGACCATAAACCCTCCACATGCCTTGATAAGGGAAACAATTGCTGTTCTGGAATTAGGAAAGCACAGGCAGGTTCTCCCATCTGAGGGGCTGAAAGGACTGTGATGTCGTGTAGAGAAGTGGAACCATTGCCAATTCCACAGACACCTCTTAGAGCTAAACTGTGCTTCTCTAAGCAATGGAAACAACCTCCATTTGTATTATGAAGCTATAAAAAAACAAAGCAAAATAATTATTGGTGTTGTTATAAAAGAGGATAAATGCCAGCAATCTCAATGAAAGTCAGGGATTATGAGTTGCCAAAAAAACCCCCAAATCAAAAAAATCCAAACAGTATATTCTTTTCTCAATGTTTGAATGAGGCAGTCAATTTTTAGAATTGTGTTTTTACCAATCTCTTCCTGGCAGAAAGCAGTATTTATAATTAATGTAACTAATCTGAAAAATCAGAGAGTGAATAGTGCTAATTCCTACAAGTTTAGTTGATCTAGTTCATTTCATAGTTAGAAACATTCTGCTAAAGTTTAATAAATACATGGAGAAGGCCTTGAGTAACAAACTAATTATGGAGTCTTTCTGACTATCCTCATCTGATTAAACATGTAAACAGAGCTGTTCTGAACTGCTCCAAGATCCCTCTTACAAAACCTTGATTGTCAAAATTGCAGAGCTGTGCAGTCACATAATTGTTTTAAATCTTACCATTTCAAAGGACTTAATTAAGATCTGATCCTACTCGTAGGGCCATGCAGACATAACAGGTTTTTATTTCTAACCAGGATCCACAGCTCTGACCCCTCTCTTTGCAGCCAGGTATCAGCAGCCAGCACTGAGCTCTCTGAAGGTGAGCAAGGAACACCAGGTTTGTGCAGTTCTGAAAGCCACATTGGCTTTCTGAGTGCTCACAATCAGGGATTTTAAATTACTTGCTTCAGATGGTGAAGTTGGAAACGTGAGACAGAGAATAATTTTTGAAAAAAAACCCAAAAACTTGCTGAAGGCTGTTATCCTCTCCTGGTCTGCACAAACAGGAGCTTGCTTCCCAGTTACCTGCCTGCCACTATGATGATTGATTTCAGTGCTTGATGAACAGCATATGCAGGTTCTTCTATGTTTAGATAAGAGATTACAAGAACTGTCAATCCTCATACTCTTGCATTCAATATTAACACTATCTAGAATTAAGCTGCTTCTTCCATGGACTAGTATTTTGTAAATACATGTTGGGGGTTTGGTTTCTTTCCTTTTGTTCCTGTTTACTTATAGAATTTTTTCCCATAAAGTGCTAGGAAACATTAACAGCTGGGTACTTAAGAAAACAAAAGAATGGCCAAACCTCAGGGAAGGAGGGACAGATACTTGTGTTCCAAACCAAGACAGTATATTAGTAGTAATTCCAACATGCAGAAGGGATGGATCCAACCTGCCAGGTATAGTTTAGAAATGGTTTTGGCTGGTTAAGTTTATTTCCTCTGCCAGGTTGAGAACGTAATATTTGAGGATAAATAGTCTCAAAAGCCTATGAGGATCTGAATTAGAGCTCACCTAAGAGACTGTTGAGTTCTCTTTGTGCTTCTTTCTCAGTAGGGATAGCATGGTCTAGAAATTTTGGGAAGATGCATGGGAAAGGAGTAATATTTTGAGTTCAAGGTTTAATCCCAACAAAGCAAAACCATGAGCTCAGGACAGGTAGTTCATGTCTCTACCCATCTTATGCAAATCATAGGAAAAACATCTTGGCATCTGTCATGGCCTTCAAAAGGCTTAATTTTTTAAAAGGGATATATTTGTGCTCAGTATTAAAATAGTCTCATGTGAAGTAGCATGCTGTAAGTATTAGGTGATGCTAAAAAACCCCGACTCTAAAAATATTACAGATATTTAGAATATGTTGTGTCCTACAAGGGAAGTATGTCTGGCAAAGCAGCTTTGGTATCTCACCTTGTGCTGTCAGGTCTCTTTCACTCCATGAAATGTGTCCCTGGCTCCAGTGCCCTTGCAGTGCTCATCAGTTAGCTTGTTCCAGAGCTAACAAACAGCAATTTATACCCTGACAATGAGCCTGTGTTCATACAGCCTGCCTGAGAAATCACAGGTTCTGCCACTGGATTTCATAGTCAGAGACAAAACGTCTAAATATTACATCTGGTTTGCAATGTGCTGTTTCTCCTTTTGCTCTCCATGACAGCTCAACCAGAAAAACTCTAATGACCTTCAGTTCTGCACAGCATTCACAAGATTTAAAGAAATAAAAGCGAACCCTTCCAAGTTAGGTGTTACTCTGAAAGCCAAGAAACTGCCCTGACAAAATGCCAATGTCTTGTGGTCAATACAAATGGTGATTCCCAGCTACATGGATGCCAAGTTCCAAGCCAGTTAATAACATTTGGCTCTTGATAAAGAGCCAAAATCTGATACCCTTCCTGCCTTGAAGTGGTGATTTATTCTGATTAGTCCTGCTGCAGTGCCAGGCTGAAGGGCTGTGCTCTCCCATGGGGGAGCAGTGACTGTCACCAGCCTCACCCTTCCCCTGACATCTCCCAGGAGCTGTGCTGACTGGAACTGGCCCCACTGGACCAGCTGGAACACCTCTGGACCAGCTGAGCGCTGACCAGAAAGGAATTTACAGCCAGCCTGGGAGAACCCAGCAATGAGAGGGTCTGGCATCTCCTGTGAGAGCTCACAGATGGAACAGCACAGTGATTTCACTACCAACAGGGCAGCCCACTAGGATTTACCAATCAATCCCTAAGCAGAGCATTCCCTAATGCCTGATGGAAATCCATGCCTGGTGGGTGCCTGGAAATCAGTGCCTGGTGGGTGCTTTTTAGATATTTGGCATTTGTCACTCACTGCACACTGTAACTTAGCAGTTTGAACAGCAGGTTTACAAATGGACTTAGCACCTAAAATCCCCTTAAAGCAGTGAGAAAGGAAAGAGCACAGCTCCTGTTTTAGGACGTGACATCATGTTTTCAGGGCAGGCTGCTGGGATTGCAGGTGTCCTGTAGCAGCAGTGCAGTAGCTATAAGATAATTCCAACAGAAGGAAGAGTGGTTTCATTGTAAAGCCGCTGTGTTCTCTGCAAGAATGCAGCAAAGACTCATTTCAGAGCTACAGTTCCAAAATATTTGCACACAAGTGTTTTAAAGTTTTCTAAATTATTGCTAAGAGTCATATATCTGGCAATACATTAATTTGTTCTCTTGTGCTCTTCTTCCCTCCCCTGTTTTGTGTTTATGTATCTGCTGGCAAAACCACCTCATCCATAATGCAGTGCAATAAATGGCACATGGAGCTGCTGAGCAGCCTTGCCCATGTGGAAATAGCAAGAGAATCCATTACTCACAACATCTCCTTCAACACAATTCAGGTCTGACAAACATTAAACAATCTGAACTGACTGGAGCATACAGGGCTTCCTTTGAGTGCCTTTTAGGAAGCTCATCATGGCACCATTCATCAGAAAGGCTGGGCAGAATTAATGATTTCCATGAGGTAAATGTCTGTGTGCTGAGATGGGGCTGAGGTGCACCATTAAGAGGGTGTGTTGTTCCCCAGCTCCAGCATTTGTCTTGTTGGATTGTTTTAAAACTCAGCCTCAAATGCTGTGTGCTCTGTGTGTGGTGCTGGCTGGGTGTATGGAGCTTAAAGTTACCATTTCATCACAATTTAAAACACAGCTTTCCCTTCTGTGAGGTGGCCCAGCCTCATTTTTTTTGTGCTTCATTTACATAACGGCAGAGCAAGTCCATTTTTGGTTAAAACAGATATCTTATTTTATGGGATTTAAAACAATCAGTCCTAGACCATGGTATGTCTAATGCAAAGCATTTTTCTCCCCCACCAGCATACGGTCAGGAATCACTGTGTTAAAGCCAGGTTACAGATAAAGTTAATTTGTTATAATTCGTTACCTTTAAATAAAATCTTCCTTCCATTCCCACTGACTAAAGAATAGACATGGCAGAGGAAAGAGTGGTTCATGTTCTAGCCTACCACAATTTGTTTGCAGCAGTAGGACATGAATTACACTGCCACTGCTTTGAGCACTGCACAATGATAACAGAGTATTTTCTCTTCAGCTGTGATTAGCCCTCTGGGGGCTGCTCTGCACATCCACACTGATGTAGCAATGCAAGTGGAACTTCATCCCGTGGGCAGGCCCAGGGAAGGACATGCTGCTGGGAACCCCAATGAGTTGTTTCAGGAGACTCACAGAAGCAAAGATTCCAGTGAGAAACCCTGAATTTATTTATTTTTAAATTATCCTTTCCCTTTTTAAATTTGGAACATGAAAAATTTCTCCCCAAAACTGAAAATCCCACAATCAGTTCTGATCAAGGGATATTTCCCAAAACTGCTGCCCTGAGTTTCAGAGCTGCAAGGACACATCCTCTGACAAACACATCACACTGCTCATGGTGTGCATTTCAGAGTTGGTTGGCATTTCATGTTGGTGTTTCAGAGTTTCTCATAGTTCCACATATCAGACTCCAAGAGGAGCTGGAGATGCTTTAGGAGCCAGAAAAAATCTTCTCACCTTGTGCCAAGCATCACAGACAGGTGGGTCTAGATGGGTCACAGAAGATGAAAGAAGAGAAAGAAGAAAAGTTCATGGGCTGAAGTGGTGGGGTTGATTCTGTTTTCTGCTTGCATTTAACTGTGAATATTCTGATCTGTTCCAGGGAATCAGCCCCTGCGCTGTTTGTGGGAATATCTACCAGGTACCACAGAGGAGTGGAGTCACAAAGTGCCACATGCAGTACAAAGCCTGGTCTCCCAGTAAAGGGATCTCTACTAAATGACAAATAAAGGGTTGTCTCCGTGGAGAAATAGCCCCTCTACCTCAGTATTTATAGCTTTTCAAGTTATTAACTTTTTAATTAACACTGAAAGATTTGAAAGCACCTAACTGCATTGTAGAGTAGTTGTATTAACAAATTACAGACATGAAAATTAAAATTCAGTTGTTCTAACATTCTATTTAGAAATGTGCAAACAGAGTTGGTGTTTTGCTAATAAATGATTCTCAGATGTTATGTTTCCACATGAAAAGAGAAAATGTACCTTTATTGTTTTCCTTTAAGTGCTTCTGCCCTCATTAGGAATTAATCAGCAAATACAAACAACACTCCAAGCTTTGGAGATATCCCTTCTTTACCCTCACTTCCAGTTGTAACAGTTCCCTAAATTAAAACTGTTTAGATATTAGGGTAGCAGTTTTACACCAGTGCTCTGGATAGAGTCAGCTTCATTTCCTCTCCCTTTTTTTCCCTTCTGTATTGATAAGTTCTGGGACACACATGCACCAGGAAGGGATTGGAAGACTGTAACATTAGGTGTAAGTTTATACACATTTAGAAACTTCTTCTTCTAGCCAGCCAAATCCACAAATTTGCTTTCTCATATAAAAATTCCATCCAAGGCAAGAAGGCATTTGACAATCCCTGTGAATAAGATGCCAAAGCACACGTGCAGCATTTCCAAACAGGACCTACTACACTTCCCCACTTTTGCAAATGGGGCAGTTTAGGGTTTGAAAGAAGGGGAACAAGGGGGAGAACAGCCTGGCTGATGGATCAGATGGAAACCAAACCTGCAGGTGAGACACTGGGGAAGGGGTGCCAGGAGAGCTCCACATATGGAGCCACTTGATTTAATACCAACTTGATGGTTCATGGGCAATGTGTGGTGTTCAACTGCTCCATGGCAGTAACCATGAACCTTGCAGAGATCCAGAAAAGGTTTATCTATCACTAATATCTAACATAAGGCTGACTAATGAGCTGCTGTTAAACGTTTCCAAGACCTACACAGCTTTGTGACAAGACTCCTGCCTTAAGGAAAGTCTCGTAACTTCATTAAAGTTATGCCTAGGTTACTTTAGTGTAACAGCCAAAGCAGCCAGACACACATTCAGTCATATAATCCAAATTTCTAACTAAATCTTTCCATATTGAAGTGACTGAAAATCCCCACTGAAGCAGCTAACTTCAGGAGTCTCCAAATCATCTGTTGGTTTGTTTTGTCTCACCCATAATGGAAGTAACAGACTGAAGATTATGTTATAACCAGATTACTTGAAGATTTATTATTAATTATTGCATAAAGAGACAGTGATATGTGCAGTTGGGATTAAAGCACAGTGGAGAGAGGGAATGCAGGCTGAAGTATTTCACAGTATAAATCCATCAGCATTTGAGCTGGCATAAGGACCCAACAAAGAGCTTCTGGTTTAGAGATTACATTTATCTGCATCTTGGGAAGCTGGCTTTGTTAAGTGATGTCATTTGACACTTTGTGTCCCCTTTGGAATTCCTGAGGCATTATTTATGATCTCTGCATACATATAAAATGCATGACACCTCCCCCTTAGCTCCTGCCCAGTTCTTGCTGTTGGAAATGTCCACAGTGGAGCAGCAGAAGGAAAAGCCTGGGCAAAGCCTCATTGCTCTGCATCCATCAGCAGCTGGGATAAAGGATGTCACTGTTATGTCCCTTATGTCCCTGCTGCTCCTGTAGCTGGCCTGATGCCTTCCCTGGACGAGCAGCTCAGGACTGAGCAGCAGACAAGCCTGGAGGCAAAGCCATGGCCAAACTGACTCATAAAAATTGGTGGTTCTGGGCCTGTTTCTCTGAGCATCAGCGAGCTCAGTCCTCTGCCATTCAGCTCTGGAAAATCCAGGGGAAAAACCCCACATGCATAACCTTTTGAGGACCAGGTAAGGGAACATTCAGGGGGCAGTGGAAGGAAATCAGAAATTCAGAATTACCCTTCTTAAACATTAATAATCTGACTAAAACAACTCCCTTGGATTTTAGTGTTGCAATCATGAAGCCTTTGCAGTACCCACTCAGTTTGGGTGAGAGGTCTGTGTTTATGCATCAAAGCTGATTTATGGGATAAATTGTGCATAGGGAACAACCTGTGCAAGCTCAGGTTCCAACAAAGGCACAGGCTTGGCAATGCTCTGATGCCAGGGGAGACAGCACCTGGAAATCATTGAACATCAGGATTCTGTATGTCATATTCTAGTGAACATTGTCCAGAAGTATTTTACTCTCTTTCTGTTTCTTCAAGTCTAAGATGATACAGGAATTAACTGAGCCCTTAAGGTATTACTACATCAAAAATCCAGCTTGACCAGAAACCATTAGAACAGTGATTTCCATCTAACCTGGAAAAAGCTGAAGACATTCACCTGTAGCAGTCTTAGTCTACATTTAAGACATTTTAACAATCCTGAGAAAAGCATGGCTGAGAATGAATATTAATTATGTCTGAGATCTTGGTATTTAAAATATTACATCAGCACTTCCCTTCCCTTCCAGAATCAGTAGATTCATTAGAGGGTTTTTATGGCCTCTTTAAATTACTGGAATTAGTCATTGATGTAGGCATGATACCAGACTTCCTGGGTTTATGTTCTCATTAGGAAAAATCAATCCTGATCATTCCACTGGGAGGGTGATCCATGTGGTGAGCAGCATGCAATATGCAGTGCCACTTCCTGGGGACCTGATCAAGACTGTTTCAATCACTTTGCTTTTCCCACATCCCGAGTTCCTTCTTTCAACCCACACCTTTCATTTCACTGGCAGAATCATAAACTCCATCCTCAAATGAAGCTCAACTCACTGCTGCTGAGAGTCATTAGTGCCCGTTTAAAATTCAGAGGGTTGGCAAGTAACAGGCACAAAATGAAGACTTTCATTATTAACAAGTGAAATTCAAGCAAAACAGATTAAAAAATAAAAACCAAGTCAAAAAAAGACAGCTGTGAACTCTGGTAAAGATCCCATCCACCCCCAAACACATGACCAGCAGTGGTTGAAATCAGTTGTGAAACATTTCCCCTTTTCTCTGAGTGCTACCTTATCTACTTCTAATTATTACAGTTAAATGTAGAAAAGTTTTAACAGTAAGCTTTAAACATCCTTTTAAAGATAACTTGAGGGAGTTGAGATCAGGAAAAGACAGAATTAAATAAGCTTTCTTTCTTTTTCAATCTGCATTGCTTTTCCACCCAGTGGCCTGGCCTTTCATCCTCTGTGACTGTTCAAGAAGGTTCATTAACAAGCATCTTCAGAAAGAATATGAAAAAAGGATGGAAAATACGATTTCTGGCAGATTGAAATGCATCTCTATGGCTGGCCAGGCATTCAGGAGGAAAGGGAGTCTGACAAGATTGGGATTTCTGTGCTGTTCATGAAGGATAACTATTTTGAAGGTGTTTTGTTTGTATTTAATTCAAGAGCCAATGCAGAGACCTGTTCAGGATATTCTCTTTGATAATTATATGACAGAAATTTGCAAATATGAGCTGGCACTTGTCTTCTTGATGAGAAGATTCCCAAATTATACACAATTACATCAAGGACTGAGTCAGTCCCTGGTTACTCTCTCTGGGAGATCCACGAGGACCTGGTACATGTGGAACTCAATCCACAGGCTGCACTGTAAACCAGCCAAAATAAATGGTGTTGTGACAAAGATCTGGATGGGTTTATGAGTAAAGGAATTCAGGTTCAGTTCACCAATGCCAGCAAAGCAATATTTTAATTTTCTTTCTTTGCATATTTTTTCTTACAGAAAAGAAAGAAAAAACTAAAAGAAAGATCTGCAGGTCTGTTTCCTCTGCAGTGACACTCAGCTCTCACCAGCTCCTCTGTGCATCCTTCTTCAGCATTCCCAGTATCTCATTTTGTTGACTCATTTTTACAAGGCCTTTCTCAGGTGAGCCCAATGGAAGGATTTCCTCCTTAATATTTTTACAGCCTGTGCACCAAGAGGAGCCAAGAGCAGCCTGGTATTTTCCCAGGATGGCCACGTTCCACTCCTTTATCCTTCAGCCAAACAAATAATCCAAGAGTGCAAGGAAACACCACAGTAAGGAGAGGAGAGACACAGCAAAAGTCAGAAAATTCACATGGACACATATGTGGTCACATATGAAAAAAGTTAATATATAATGGCTGAAAATATGCTGTCATTGAGCATCAGGGCTTTTCACTCCTTTTGCAAAGTCACAGACCAGGAATTCCCATGTCAGCCTTCAAAGGATGCAAATAAAGACCTACAGGTGATGGTCAGCACACACCACTGGGCAGGAAGGGATAGAAATACTATGAAAGATTCAAAAGAATCATCACAATTTTAACTGACATTTCTGTTGGTAGCAGGAGCTAGTTTCCAAGCAGTAATATTCACTGAAAATTGCAAAAATCAATTAGCAGTCATGTTGGTTGGCATTTGGGTTGCCATCCTGCTGTCCACCAGTGAAACCAGAAGGATTGAGAAGAATGGAAGTTATTATGTGTGCAGGGGACATAAACATCCTAAAGATTCCAGCTGGCACTGCAATCATTAGCATGGTAATGTTTTTTACCAAAACCAACTGTGTTTTCACCCAAACAGTGTGAAAAGCAGCCTCAGAATATCTGCTTACCTTTCTAATTAGGGAGAAAGCAGGTATGAGGCAGGAAATATTGTTTGGATAATTCTCTGCCTGACCTTTTAAGGTTGCCTGTATTCTTATTTGAAACTTCTTGGATTTGCACAAATTAATATATTTATCTTAGCTAGAAACATAAAACCAAATTCATAAATTCAGGTTTATTTTCCCTGACTGCCTCTGGAAGTGAAACATTTACTATTTCACTCATGTCACTTAATGCCTGTCTAACAAATGCATTTGCAGGAGAAAACACATGCACATAAATAAATAAAATTTAATCCCTTGAGCCACCACGTGGATCCTTATTTAGGACAACAATTTGTTGTGCTGAGAATATTCAGAGTGTGGGCAAAGATAAAACCAGGTCATGGTCCTCAAAAAATATATTTACTTTAGCAAGATTACAAAAGGATCATATAAGTGGATTGAAGAAGTCTGAGCTAAAATTCTCATTACAATGATCAGCAGTCAGTCATGACTTCTCACTGCATCAAAGTCTAGTTTTCTTTCAGTGGACACAATTATTTTCTTTCACCCCAATTTCTTTAATTACTAAGCTCTTCCAGGCAGTGGTCCTCAGGAATTTCTAACCCGGATTTCCTGGTAGCAGCAATTATGTTTGGAATCACATAACATTAGCCAAATACAAGGAAAATTCCATCATCTCCATTCTAATCAAGAAAGATTTTAAGCTGTCACTTCTGGGAAAAAAAAAAAATCCCAACGCAATATATGCACTAGACTGTATTCTTTAGGTCAGTGATGGAAAGGACACCAAGAGTGACTCAGAATAATATTTTTTGTTAATTTAACTGCTAGAGAATTGCATTTTCAGCTAGGCTCTCATAGATTTACTCTATTTAACTCCCATTCTTCTCCAAGTGCTTGGAGAAGAATGGGAGTTAAATAGAGTAAATCTATGAGATTTACCCACAAAGAGGCTGTTCTTCCCCATCCTAAACCAGCTCATCTACTCAGACTTTATAAAGCAGGGAGAAAACAGCCTCACCTGCCACAGTGGGGTCCTGTGTCATTGCCAGATACTCTTATGTGCCAGATAATACACATTTAATAGGTATTAAACACATGGAAGCAGAGAAACTTAATTAACTCTCCCTAAAACAGTAGGGTGCCTGCTGTATTTTAGGCCTCTGAGGTGCTACTAAAATAATAACTACATACATGCAGGGGAAAGCATTGAGGAGGGAATGAATGAAAGGAGATGTACACACACAAGAAATGAGACAATTAATTAATAATTCGATCACATGGTGAAATGGTGGCTTTATCACCACAGCTGCTGAAAGGATGGCAATGCCTTTATTGGCATGCACCAGTTTCCTGTCATCTGGGCAATTGGTGATATACCAAACATAAATAAATAAATAAATAAATAAATAAATAAATAAATAAATAAATAAATATGTAAGTACCAACCCCTGGGTATCAGAGGTCCAGGGAAAGCCTGGTGCTTGTTCCCAGCGAGAAGTGCCATGGGGAGCCAGCAGCAGAGCAGAAAGCAGAGCTTCAGGGATACAGACACATGGATGTCCCATCCTCTGCCACGGGAGGGCAAGGAAACCAAACTCAGTATGTCTGTCACTGATGTGGAGAAGTAAACCAAATAATTGCTCAGTGTGATCCCTGAAAAAACTGCACCTCTGTGGCTGTTCAAAGGGAAGATCTCACATTCCTGAGATGTGCCACGGGCAGCTGAGAATCCCACATTCTGTTATTCCCCCCCAGCATTGTCACAGTGCCTAAGCCATGACTTATACTATGAGTTATGGAAAACTCAAGGCCAAGGTTGTCATGATAAAAATTCACCCACCTTTGAGTCTTCCTATTTTAAGAAACAAGTAAAACCTAAATACTGGGATGAACTCAGAATCTGAGCTTTAACACAGGGAAAGGAAAAGGCTTTATTAGTTTGCATAGCATATGTTCTTAACAAAGCAGGGGGATTAGTGCTGATAGAAGTTCAGGTTCTGATTCTGTCTGTGGCAAAGCAGAGAACAGCACTGCAGATTGACAGATTCATTGCTAAGGTAAAGAACACCCATGGACTGAAGAGTGGGGGTGCCCTGAGCCCTCAGCACAGGATGCTGTGCACAGCAGCCCCAGTGCTGCAGGGATCCAAGCACCCACTCATCCTTCCCCATCCCTCAGCAACCACACACACGAGCCACACCTCAGGATAAATACAACATTAGTTGGACTTTGGACAAAAAATGACTGGTGTGTTGGGGTTTTCCCTCCATTTTAAAAAGGGAGGTGTGAGATTTGTGAAGTAAAGTTTCACGTAGGACCATTTGGAAATTCCCCATGCTTTGTACAAAGGCCCTGACTGACTGCAGGCAGAGATCAGGCACTGGATCCCAACCTACAAACAAAAGGTAATGAGGCCAATTAATTCCATTGTTTTGTAGCAAAGTACACTTTAAGATGGGAGTAATCTGGTACCCTGGCTAGTGTGACTAAATCTGTGCCAACATTTGTTTCTGTAGACACAATTCTCTGTCGCCTGTCTGTTTTACACTTCCTTTCAGTATATCTGCTGCTTTCTTACCTCTTTTTGATTAAAATATTGTACAAAATACATTCCATGGTGTTTTTTTACTCACATCCCATTGCAGAGGTACAGTGAGTTGGCAGAAAATGTTCTCTGATTCATCATTTGATAATTGATTTAAAATATTGTAAAATAATTGAGCATCCATGACATGCATGCTGCAGTAGTAGAAAATTTAACCTTGCAAATTATTCAGAGTGCTGTCTAAAGTCACAGCAGTTATAATACATAAGGAATAAATAAGACATAAGGAATAAGTACATAATATATATTCCTTATAATACATAGGGAATAAATAAAGACAGTAGTTTTCAAGAACTGTATTTTTAAAGTTTTTCAGCCCCATGTTTTCCCATCACAACTACTATGTTGCATTAGCTGCCACATATTCAAAGTATGATAACAGATGTTTTATTCTAAACTGAAAAGACATTGCTTAATGTGTAACTACGAATGCATGGAGAGCCACCTCTTCCCAATGACACATGCTTAATGGAAAGGCTCATTAGTCACAAAAATCTATTAAAACTCTCCAAAAGAATGGTGCAAGCAACCTCAGTAAACTTAATCAAAGCACAAACTCTGCTTTATAACTTGAAGTCCAGAATAATCTGATTTTTGTACATTTATACCCATTTTTTCATAACATAAATATGATTAGAGTATTCTCCCACTATTTTACGGATGTGATAAAATCTTGATATACCAAGATTATAAAGGCAACAAGAACAAAACATCCAACTATTAGTTTTCTGAAACAAAGGAGCTTTCTGCAAATTGAAAAATTCTGCAGGATATACCAATTTTGGCAAATTTCATTTCAAGACAAACAATAAGACAGAAACATTTTGATTGTCAGAGTGAAATAAGTCCTCTGTGTCTCCAAGTAACATCTCTGTTTGCTTTTTATGCTATTTATTGTATATCTTAATTTCAAAGCTAAAGCAGTTGTTCCACACTCACACATTGTTTTTCAAAGGAAGCATTTTCTAAGGTCTGTGATTTTGAGTGATGCTGACCAAATGCTCTGTCATGTCTAACTGCTCATCTTGCTGACTCTGCCTGTTGTCTCCTTTTTTGTAAACTCGAAGGCTTTTGGGGCCAGAAGAATGACTCATTCTTTGTTATGCAAAGTCACATAAAATGTGCCTTTGGTGAATGGCTGGAGCTGGGCTGCGAGGAACTGCCCTCATGCAAATAAATAAATAAAATAAATAAATAAATAAATAAATGCAATTTTCCTTTCCAATCTTTGTAAATCTTGGCCAGCAGGTCTTCTAAGGAATTTGGTGTGATAGAAGTATCAATTTAGTCCAAAAGAGAGCCCCAAATTTTCCACAATTATAGGAATGTTCCAGCACCTAAAGTGGGAGGTTAGGTTTCAGAAAAGCCTGTATTATGTTCCTGTTGACCAGATTTCTGCCAGAAGAATTCAGGGAGTTGTTTCACTCCTTGAACTGCACAGGAGAATGATTTCTGAAATACATATAGCTCTGGACCAAACTCCAAAGAGCCACACAACTTTTGGTAGGGAAATATGTCTATGCTGTCCTATTTGCATTTTTGCACATTTTTCCCCTTTAGACAAGAATCAATATACTCTATTTTACAGGATATGCTAATTAATGTTAACTTAATATATTCTTTGGAGTGACAAACTTGCAAGATGGCTTTTCTTTTCTTTTTTTTTTTTTCTTCTTCCTTGCTGTGGAACTAATTCTGTTTCTGCCAGAGCCACACCACTCCTTAATGGAGTTTTTGGATGAAGAGTGTTCTAAGCATTAAGCAGATTTTCACAAAGGGGAATATCTGCCTCTTTCTTGTCAAACCCTTGAAGTGTGCTGCTTCAGAATCCTAAAGGATGAGAGGAAGGAAAAGAAAGCCACAGCCCTGTGAACACTGATGATGCACATTGAATAAAACAGCTTCTCTCAACCTGGCTGGGCTTTAGAAACTGCACATATTTAGAGGGGGATTTTTTTCCCCATACAGAGAGGCATCTCTGTCTAGAGTTTCACTGCAACTGCTAGAGAAAGTTTTAGATTGTCTTTATCAGACATAATCCCAGATGAGAAAACACAGTGGCACATTAAGGAGAAGCTGATGAAACATTCCCTGTGCCATGGAGGCAGCAGCAGTGTGCAGCTGCTGGCTCCTGTTTCAAAAGCTCTTCATGAGCACACTTATCAAAGCAGCCTGTCTGAGGGCTGGGGAGGATTATTCTGTGAGCATTTCAGCTGACCTGCTCCTGCAGAGTTACATGAACTGCAGAAATTAGAACATGTGTATTAAGAGATGCCCTGCAGAATTGAGAGTCACTATTGGAGAACTACAGAAAGATGGTCTGGTATCATTAGTTCATCCAATTAAAATTACTTTAATTTTCATAAAATACAGCTCAGAATTCACTGGCAGGGGAAGTGGTTGAAAGCCCAGTTGTTTTCCAGCAGTTATTCTTTCACTGCTGCCCAGACCTGTCTCCCAAGTCCTTGTTTGCAGCCATGGGAGCGTACAGTTCCTTAGAAGCTTCCAGAGTTAATAACCTGGAAAACTCAAAAACTTGATTATGGCCATGGACTGGTCACAGGCACCATCCATTACCCACACATGGAATCAGAGGATGTTGTTTGTGGGCAGGCTCTAAACCCCTCTGTGTTGTGTTGTCATCCCTCTACCATGCATTTGGTTTGTGTGGATTTACAAGGCAACATTCATCTTCAAAAATCTTAATAAAACCCAGCACCTTTGGGATCAGCACTGCCAAAGCTGCACAGGCTGAGCTGGGAGAATTCAGCACTGCTGAGTGTGGAAAAACATTTGGTGAGGAAACAAAATGTTTTCAGCTCTCAGCAGTCCCTCACTGAGTGCAGAGCCAGGTCAGGTCCCCACCTGATTGATACCTTCCTAAATTCTGCAGTCACCTCTTGATTGTGTCAGTTCCTAGCAGACTCCATTACAGGAAACTCAGGGGAAAAAGGATGGCAGGATCACTCCATCACTCAAAAGTAACGGGGTAGCGTTTTGGGGTTTTATTCCTAAAAATGATTTCATGGTTCTTTTTCCTCACCCGTTTGATTAAGATAGTCATAGTGATCAGAACAGAGTGTCAGCTACCAGCTGCTACAAACAGGAACAATTATCTTCTGAAAACACCACTGATGGTATGGCTTTGCACAACTGTCTCTCTGTCCTTGGTGTGTTTAACAAATGCTTATTCTGACTGATACTGACTGTACATTTCTGCTTTACTGCTGCTTTGGATTTGACAGCTGCTGGCAATTCTACTGCTGGTTTATTTATCTGTTGTACCTCTGCTGTTTTTCCAAAGGCACCACTTCCACAGAGTTCCAGGCAGTTCAATATAACCTGCCTCAATCTTTCCCATTTTGCTCCTTTCAATAATCCTAAAGTCCAAGGCACCCATTTTTCAACTTAGGACATTCTTTCCACGGGTAGTATATAGTACTTTTAAAGTACTACAGTGCTTTACCCACATGGGAGAGGCAGGGAGGGGCACCCAGGGCACAGGAGAGCCAGAAGCAGCTCAGTGACATTTGTTTTTCTCCTGTACCTTCCCATCTCTGCAGCCATCCATGTTCAGAGAAAGAAATATCAAAAGTCTGCCTTTTGAAGCCCAAGCTTGCAAGCAAAACCCATCCCAAACAGCTCTTTTTATAGCAGGATTGTGGCATGACAATATCTCTGCCTTCATTCTCTCCTCCAAATCCCAAGGCTCTTCAAAAGAACCACAGGATAATGACAATTTGGCTGCTCACGAGTTCCCACTTAAAAAATTGAAAAAAAAATTAAAGAATTAGATTTTCAGCAACACAAACATTCTGAAATCCATTACAGTGATTTGAGCATGATGGTAATTAAAATTGCACCATTTAGCTTGCACAAACAAAAGTTACAGACTATCAGGGACTATTATGCCACAGCAACACCCATTCATCTGAGACCAGTTTCTTTTTCCTGTTGGTTCTTACATGAGCAATTTCATTTTTCTGCAAATGAGTACCAGTTATACAGACAATAATTTCTCCACTTGTATGTTTTGACTTAACTCCTGTTAAATCCATAAGATTCAGGAATAAGTTTAGGTCAAATACAAAAATAGACAACCATGTGCACACGTTCCATGTGTATAAGAGAATGCAGTTCTTATCCTGTATTTAAAGAAATGGGGTTTTTTTGGTAGCCAGGGATTCAAAGACATTTTAAGTATTTTTTCCCATGCTGACATCATGGGGCACAGTTGTAGTCAGGACTGAATAAGGACAAAATCCTTCTTTACAGTTGCAGTCTCAGTGTTTTGTTGTCCTGGCCTTTCCTATATCCAGGGACAGTTTAGGTACAGGGTAACTCCTTGGGCTGAGTTTTGCCTCAGAAAAGAAAATACTACTTTGAGCTAGTTCAATATTCTGATACCACGCTCCTTTTGAAATTTAGAATTATGGAATCATTCAGCTCCAAGTCCTTCCACTGAACACCAACAATTAAACATCAGTCTGATACAAAAATGGCCCCTTGAAAATAAATAGCTCCGAAAGTCCAGGGTGTCCCCAGAAATTTGTTTTGCTCCTCAAAGCTGAATCTCTTTCTGTGCTTTCAGGACAGCAGAACATGCAGGGACTGCTCCAGCCCCTGGGGCTGCATTTTTAGTGCATATCCAATTCTTGCTGTTCCTCACAGCCAGCTCTTGAAAGCTGCAACTCCATCACCCTTAATGGCTGCTGACAGCTCCATTAGTTGGACTCAAGACCATGCACTTCATATGCACTGAGTATGTTTGCCACAAAAATCCTACAGCTGATAATGCCCCGTGTATCTGATTCACATGCATTTGCTCTAATTTTGTAATTACACCAAAAAAAAAAAAAAAAAAAAGCTATTGACCAAAGGATAATCTGTTCTATGATACTACAAAGAAAACAAAGACCATCATAAAACTGATCTGCTTTGGTTTGCAATTTAGGGACTGAAAGCTGTTTACAAAGAAATTGAAAGAAGCAAGAACGATATTTTTTTAAATGATTTTTTTCCTGTATCTTAGTGGGCATCAGTTTCAGACTTTTTACCTTCTTGTGTTTTCACTGTGTGCACATGATAAAGCCAAGGGACAACTGCAGAATATCCAGCTCTGGCAACTCTTGGCAGCAAAGATTCCAATTTCCACCAGCAGCTGCTGCTCCCCCCAAGGACCATCCTGGTGAACAGAGTATCTGAGTTTCCACATTCCCAGATTTGGACCCTCCAGTTCAAAAGTTCCATTTTTACTACTCTTTGCAATTTCAACCAAACAGATGAAAAATCCATTTTCCCTCCCATTATTACGTGACTTTCTTTCCCCCTTTCTAAAGCAGAAAACAGTAAGTTACAGAAAAAAAATTTAAAATAATAAAAAGGCAGAAGATTGCTCCCCCTCCCACTCTTACCACAATTCTCCAATCTGCACATGAGCAGGGGGAAATCTTGCAGAACCAAAATGGTTCTGCTTGGACCCAAACCCACGTGCTCCTCCTGTTAGAATTTGCTGGAAGGCAGCCCCAGCCTCTTGCTTTTAACAGCACAAATCTCCATCCACGGGACACCAATTTTCCAGCAAGAACTGGTGATGTTAACTAGCTGCAACTCAACCCTGCTATTCTGTAGTGCTTAATCAAAAATCACTGAAATCAAGAAGAAAAGAAGCTCTATAAACTTTCTCGGTCTTTGGATCTATCACTTGCATGATGGAGTATCAAATCTGATGAAAATAAATGAACATTTGTTATGTGGCTGATTGTTTCTTTTGTTTCTCCTTTTCCTCTCTCAGAACCTCACACATCTGACATTTCTATTAGGCTGCTGAATATTTGTGAAGTCAGAAGCATCAATTTTTTAGACTTGACAGTTCAGTATATGATATTTTTCAGTGTAAACAAATAAAAAATATTTTTATTGCCTCTTTATCCAGGCACCTCAAATGCCACTCTGGTTTCCAATAATTTATCAGATACAGACCCTGGAAAGAGTTTTTGTCTGAGATCCAGACTGGCAATGAAAGCAGGGTGCTCAATTCTTCATTTAATGCTTACCAGGACTTCTGGGCAGAAGCATATTGTTGATAAAAATCAGAATGTAGCCACTTTTCCCTTCAATCAATCCTGACAAGAGTAATACCTTCATTGCAATAATTTGCAAACAGTTACTGCTAATTTCTTTGTTCACAAGATCACGTGAAATAGCAAAAATGCAGAAATGGGGAATTCAGAGTAATTCATCCATCCACATGAGCAATGTTTTGTTTCTTTAGTTGGCTTTGTAATGAGCTCACCAAAACTCATAAGATGCAGAGGAGTTTAATTAAAGCCAATGGAGCAAAGAGATTAAGCCCAAAGTGGGACTTAGAAATCTTGAATAAATCAAATCATCAAACATTAATTTGCCTTAGATTATGCAAGTTTGGCATGGAAATACATGGGCCTCACCTCATTCCATCTGTGTATAAGGATTTTTAATCTCTCTGCAGCATCATTTTACAGAACCTTCCTTTTATAGCATCTCTCAGTGCTGTAAAAGCTGCACAAAATTAAGTCCAAACTCCCAGAGGAAATGTGGAGGCAGAGGATGAGACTGCAGGGATCCAGGCTCCCTGCATCCCCCCATGTCCCCAGAGCAGCAGCAGGACAGAAATGCCAGCAACATCTCATCTGAGCCTCAGACACAGCCAGAGCCTTTATTTTAGAAGGCATTTCAGTGGTTTTCAGATCATCTGAAAATCAGAGTGTTTTGCATATGTCACTATTGGTTCCTCCCATGGGCTCCATCCAAGGAGGGTGGTCAGAGCTTGGAGGCAGGGGCAGTTCATTCCCCACAAAGGCTGGAGGTTATTTTCCCTTCCCTCACATAGGATAGAGGTTATTTCCCCTTCTCTCACACAGGATGGGAACATTTTGCAGAGCTGATTTCCTCTGCTGAGGGATGTGCTGCAGCACTTGGTCCTCAGCCTCACCAGGGCTGTGCCTCCAGTTCTGCTTCACACTGATCATTTAGATGCCTTTTAGAGCTTACCTAAAAACAGAGGCTAGACAAAATAAATATAATTAAAAAGCAGTTTTATTTATTGAAGGCCCTTCAGGTACATTTAGGGCAGAGGAAGCACCCCCAGGGGCTACCCCCAAAAATGGATGACAGGTCAAAGGTTTTCATTCTTTTATAAGTTTGGTTCATTTGCATATTGGGGGTTAATCTTCCAATTGCAGTTTCAGGTAAGGAAGTCATTTACCCCAAGTTTGCTCCCCCAAATCACTTTTACTTCCATCTCTCAGGGCATGAGGCAGTGAGGTGTCCTTGATTCCCAGCCTGGAGAGGAATTGTTGTGTCTGACCAAAATGGGAAAGCAGCAGCTCACACTGGACATGGAGTTTAGAGTTAGACATTAAATAATTGCAGGATTACAAATACATGAAAAATATAAAAGCTAAAATCCTAAGGCATCCATTGCAGTGCAGACACAGCCCCTACCCTCCTTTTGGCCACGCTCCAGGGCAAGCAGGGACCTGCTCCTTTCCTTAGCACCAAAATCCCCCCACATCCAGCTCTGCCTGGGAGCTGCAGGCTGTGAGGAAAGCTGCAAGGCTCTCCATGAGCCCAGCAGGAAAGGCAGGCTGCTCCTGCACAGGTGGATATGTGCAAGAATTGCAATGACAGCCTGCTGCTGCTCCAAAACCTCTCACACCACATCTCATGCTCTGGCATTTCCATGACAGTGGTTTCTTTCAAAGCAGCCACTGGATTTCAGCCTTGGACATTCCTCCAGGCATGGGCTGGGGTGAATGCAGTGAAAACTGGGATGCCCACCAGTAAAGCAGCCACTCAACTCAACGTGTGATACCTGCATGCTGCCAATGTCCTCGACCACCCATCCTTGCAGAAATTATTTTGGTTTAGTCACAATCTTTGTTAAAACTCCTGCACCTGGCTCTGAGCTGGATTAATTTTCTGGATTAGTTTTGCTTCTGTGTTCTCCCCCCACCTGTTTCCCTTTGCTTTTACTCTTTCAAGTTTCTGAAATGAGAGAAAGGAGCAGCCAATTTCACCATGGTTAATTTCCAATCTTTTTAAATGTTACTGTTTATAGTATTTATAGACTTTTATACTTGCCAGCAACTGCCAGAGTGAAACTAAGAAGACTTATTTCTTCTTCTGAGAAAGTTACTGAGCCTGGGAGCCCCAAAATTCATTTCATTGCAGAACATGTTGATAAAATTACTCCAAAATTTCCCTTGTGGTGGTGAGCAAAATTAACTGTATTTTATATGACAAAAACATATTGTGTTTGCAAACTTCATATGCAAACTATCACTCACTGATGAGATAAAAATTCTGCAATGTCATATCAAATCAACAGAGCCTCTAGAAGATTAGTTATATATCCCACCTTGAAAGTTAATATTTCTACATTTAGGCTTCAAAATCATATTTGTTCAACACAGTTGTTTTTTCTGTGTGCAGCTTTAAGAGACCAACACAAGTGCTACTAATCTCTCAATTTTTGTCAAATTCTGGCTTGTTTGTGGAAAGTCTCGTATCAGGTACCATAAAAAGCCTAAGATGGTGTTTTAATTGATTGCAAGAACCATTTTAATGCTTAACTAACCAGCAATAACCCCATCTAATCATACAGGTAAATCTTAGTTGAACGAAGCAGTGACTTCTTACATACGTAAGAAAATAAAATGTCCTTAATATCCTTGTTCTTATCTCCATCTTCTAGTACAAGTAGTTACAGCAAAGAGGAATTTGATTATAGCAGAAGAAATTTTGCCAGACTGGTTCAAAATATTGAAAGGCTTTATATTTATCCAGGCTCTTTCATCCCAGAACTAAAAGCATTTTTTTCAGATATGAGTTAATTCTCACAACACTCTTCTGAGACAAAAAAGTATTGTTAGTTGCTTCTACCAATATCCTGGATGTGACTGCAGAGATGTTCTTTTTATATATCCTTATTTTTCTGTGGTTTTTCACTTAATTGGAAAACAAGCACTGGGGATACTCCAATCACATAGAAAATATATTGCATTGTTTTCCTTTTTAAGCACTCTAATATTCATTGCACATACCTTATATTTACTTGTTGTAAAGAACTTATTTCCTTAAATTAGTGGCTACATAAAAAATACCTATAAAAAGAACTTAATTTTTAGCTGAACATTTGAGTTTTGCTGCATGGGAAGCCTAAGAAACTCCCTAATTCCTGCAAAGAGTAGTTGGGAACCTCCTGGGATGGGCCAAGCTCTCTCACCCCTTTTTGACTAAATTGAAATTGTAGCAGTAGGCACTTTGCAGGATTTGAATTACTGAAACCTCAACACGTGGAGAAGTGCTTTGTTAAAGAGAGCAGAATCCAAATCCAGTTTTAAACTCAGAGTGTGCACATCTACTGAACATGGGGAAAGGGCAATTTGCCCAGAGCTGATAACATTCCCATTGGTTTAAGTCCTGCTGGACTTCCAGGGCTGAGCTTTCCTGCAGTGACCTGTTAGCTCATCCTGGGGAATCCTTTCTTCCTCCTTCCCAGGTTTTAGCTTACATTCTGTCAGTACCAGTTGAATTTTCCATTTGGAACACCCTTGCTTATTCACAATCCAAGGAAAAAAAAAATCCCAAAACTTACAGAGAATCATTGTGTCTGTGAGGTTGGGATTCTCTGTGATGCTGAGCCCATCTGGACCCACTCTGGCTGTGTCACTGTTGTGTCACTTGACACTGGAAAGATCAATGGTGAAGACACAGTTTAGACCAGAACAAACCTCAGATTTGGCTTGCTGGGGCCAATTCTGTGCTGTTCCCGTGGTCTCACTCCCAGGTGCTGTCATCCATGGTATTCCCTTGGTCAGGAAAGCTGTTTTTGTATCCCAGAGGTGATTGTTAAAACAACGCTGTGATTGACAGTCAACTTTAATAATTTAGTTTATTTCACTAGGCTGCTGATCTGGAAGGAAATTTCCAATGGACAGATCCTGTAAATTTTTTTGGAAAGACCCAGTCAATGGGCTCTGTCTGATCAACACCTGGAACTTTTGCCTGGTTTCACTTTACTGAGTGGATCAAGTGTGTGTGAGTGACAATCATAATTCTGTTTGTATTAGGGTCCAGCCAAGCTCAGGTCCTCCCCTTGGTGGCATCATAAGGAACATGCAGCAGGGATGAGGGATGAGGGATGAAGGATGAGGGATGAGGGATGAGGGATGAGGGATGAGGGATGAGAGATGAGGGATGAAGGATGAGGGATGAGGGATGAGGGATGAAGGATGAGGAGTCTTCTCCAAATGTTTGCAATGGGAACTGAGTTGTAGTGGGATCTTACTTTAAACATTGCAAAGAGCTGTAAGACAAAGTGTCACTGAACTGAGTTCACAAACTAAAAATCTCTGTAGTTTTTGATAATTTTTAGCCAATGTTTGGACATTCATTGGGAGTGGAGAAACTAATTAACATTCCACCACAAAAGAAACACAAAATTTAGCATTGCTATGTAATCCTTCAATACTGTCATAGAATCACAGAACAAAATCAAAGAAAGATTAGGGCAGGAAGGCACCTCACAACCATCCAGTTCCAGCCCCCTGCCATGGACAGGGACATCTCCCACCAGACCAGGTTGCTCAGAGCCACATCCAGCCTGGCCCTGCCCAAGCAGAACACTCTGACCATATAAAAGTGTTGAGACCCTGCAAAGAGTAAATTCTCTTTCTTGTTTTAAAATCTCAGGTGGTCTCAGAATTGGGTAAAAGCCCCCTCTTTTACCCTAGCAGTGTTTGAGTGGTAGGTTTAAACTGCTTTTTGAATGAGAGCTCAGTGTGAGGTGTGAATTTTCCTTTCCAGAGGTTCAAGGTCCTTAAAGCCCCATGTGCACCACATTTTTTACCCACTAGAAAAACAACTTCCTGGCTGTTTGGCTAAGACAGGTGGCAACTAAAGCACTTCACCTGCCTTGCCAGGCTAATGACACTGTGTGAGTGGTGGCCTCATTCCTCATGAGTGGCAATGGCTGGAGGAAGCAGTTACTACCTTTGGGTATTCCCATTTTCCAGGGAATGTTGCCCAGTGCCACGCTGCCTTTATCTCCTGCCTGGAGCCTGGAGATTTAGGCTGGTTCCTTAATAGCTTTGCTGTAATCCACACTTGTCATTGTGATGTGTATCTAGGAGGCAGGTATTAAGTATTAATAAACCTGCTATTTAGCTTGGGTTTGCAAGGTAGGGAAGATTGAGACCTTTATTTGTCAAGGCATTTAAAAGCGTGTTAAAAGTCCCATTAAAATCAGTTCAGCTACTCACATGCATAGAGATAAGGCTTTATCTAAACTGAGACCAGTGCTCAGTGCTAGACAGAATATAACCCTTAATATATTGTCTCTGTGTTTCCACATGCTCTTGATTTGCACATCAAATAAATCAGTCATCCTTACAAGATTGCGGATTGTAATAAAGCATTTAGTAGCAAAAAGTATTAACTTTTTTTATCTTGCACAAACATCCTGAAAACTTAAAGTTATTAGATAGCTAAAAAATAATTTATGTTGCTTGCATATTGCATAGAGTGCCTGTGGTCTGTGGCTGTGAATTTCTACATCTCTTACTGACAAAATACAACATGTATTTGGATCTGGAAAATGTTATTTCATCCCACTTTCCATCCAAGAAAAAAAAAGAAAGATAACTCAGAAAATAATACAATTCAACAAGACAATTCAAAGAAAAAGTAGATATTGCTGCAGAAGTGCTCAGTTATTTTGTCAAGTGACATTGTGCTTTTCCATGCAACAGTAGATTCATCAGTCATTAAAAATTACCTCTTTGTTACTTCCTTTAAACAAAAATGCATTGCAGGCCAACAGGAATAAATGTGAGCCAAGATTAGATGGAACACTCCCCCAGCAGCTCGTGTGAAGGATTTACAGAAGTCCCCTGCCTTGTTCAGCTGGAGATGTCACTGGTTCTGTTCCGAGGCTGGAGTCACCAGCAGCGCAGGCACCCGGACATGGGGCAAGCACAGCTCACAGCTCTGCAGCTGGCACATCCAGGAATTCACAGGGAACAGCCCAGAACTGCTGCCTGAGCAGACATTTCAAATCCCATAGACTGGGCAGCAGGAACAAGGGAAGATGATGACCATGACTGATGGGGTTTAAATTGCTGATTCATTTCCTTGTGTGTAGCACTGCTTTGGGGTTGGATTTCTATTTATTTTATTTGCTCGTGCACTTTGAATGCAATCCCTCCAGATAATTTTATTATGAAACAGCAGTGCAGAGAATCAAGTTAAATCCCACACAGCCCACAATTTGGGTTCTAAACCAAATTTTCCCAAGATTGTGATGCTAGGGTCCCACTTCAGGGAGATCATTAATTTAAACATTAGATTTGTCCTTGAACACTGATGTTAAATTAGAGTTTCCTGGAAACTGTCACAAAAAGTCTGAAGCCTGAAAAATAAGGTAAATTGATTGAAAGGAAAACTGCTTTCTCTTAAAGCAGAAAAATTTCTTTGCTTCATTCATATCTTGTGCTTGTTATTTTCATTTCCTGCTTTCCAAACAAACTGTGTTTTCAGAGTTTTGAGTCTACTGTGCTTGGCTGTTTGTGATGAAGATAACACTTCCTGACCATACACTTGACTGCAACAAAATAACTAATGCCAATAAATTTGAATAAGGAGAAAATTAATTATGTTATTTACTGCTTCTCATTAAGGGCATTAAAACAGGTGTGCATCAAGGAGAAAGAGATTAATTAATAGAGGCCAACAAGTTCAACATTTAAAATGAAAGCGATTAAAAAAGGTTTAGTTGCAAATAGCTTATAATGGAATATTTAATTGAAAAAAAAAAACAACCAATTAAAAAAGCATGGGAAAAAATTAAATTAAATTACAATCAACTGATGACTTCCAGCAATTAAGAGCCTGAACTGTAGGTCCCATCTGCTTAATAAATATTCCATCAGAACAGTGTGGGGCAATAATTTCAATGATGTAGATTTAAGAATTCAGCCATCAGCTTCCTGGCTCTTTCTCAATGCTCCTCATAGAAGGTATGATCCTTTAAAAAAAAAGCCAAACAAATCTAGTTATTCTAGTTGGATGGCTTTGTTTTAAAAAAGAAAGGTTTCAGCTCTCTGGTAGATGCTGGAGTGGTTTTAGGGAAGATATTGAGCTCTACCTTTTTAAGAATAACTTTCCTGAGGGAAGTAGAATGAAGTTAAATCATGGGATAAGTGATTCTGCAGTGAACTTTTGATAGGTGGTAACTCCTAACACGAACAAGTTGGTATTATGCAGGCAGCTGGTGCAATGGAATTGGGGTGGGGGTGGTTTACAGCCCATATTTGAGGAGCAAAAGGAACAGCAACTCTTCCATGAGTTGTATTAGTTCTGGAAATCCATTTCTTCCTGAGGGTAAGCCTGCAATGTAATCAGAAGGTTTCAGGCTATTTTACTCAAAGTTTTCTGTTTATGTTTTTCCCCCCCTCCCCTGACCTTGGACAGGAAGTTGGAGTCAATTAAGTGTATTCCTCTTTTCCACTGTGAATCCTTCAATGTTGAGAAAATTTGGTTTGGTTGAGGTTTTCAGAACGTTATTGGTGCATTTTTCAACTTTTCATTCCATGCGTGTTTTCTGAATTTACTTGGCAAATTATGGCATTACAATTTCCACAATGAGAGACTTTTTGGCATGGTAATTACAAAATCTTTATTAGTGAGGGTTTATACTTTATAAATTGTTACTGGAAAACGCTCCTCCAGGTAAAGAGTGTCCCTACTTTTCTGTTGTTATCTCTGTAATAATTCAATATCAGCTAGCTGTGTTTGACAATGGCATTGGGAGTGCTGTCTGTGACCCATCAATGCCAGTGCACAGCCCATCATGTGCTGTGAGAGCTTTAAACAAATCCCCAGGTCAGGAGAGCAGGCACCAAGACTGGGCTTGCATTTAACCACAGAACAACAATTTCATTTGCCATGGCTGAGACTTCCCTCTACATCAAACTCTCACAAGTTATTGTTTGGCTGAATTTTGGGCCTAGCAAAGGACAGAACTGCTGGAGGTTTCCATGGTGCACAGCCAGGCAGCAGCTGTTGAAGGTGACAGCAGAAGGGTGATGTGCTGCTTGAGACTGCCTCAATGAATTCCTGCTGGTGTCAAAACCACCACCACGTCTTTCCTTTGCAGTTTCAGACAGAATGAAACAAACCTCCAAGGCCTGGAGTGTATCTGTAGCTTATTTCTTCTTATTGGGGTAGGAATAAACACTTTGGAGGGGTAGTTTTGACAGGTAAGGTTACACCAGTGAATGATGGTATAAGGGATTGGATGGCTGGAGTTTGTTTCCATTTTCTTTCTTGGGAAGAATAGGGAAAGAGGTTAGGAGAAACAAGGGAGCTTTTAAAAAGAACATCTGTCATTCAGTATCCAGCCTCAAATCCTTACTATATATATTTCAAAGTAAACACAACTGACGTGATTCAGTGTTCAATAACTGCAGTGCAAGGTTAATTAGCATCAGTACAAATTGGAAATGTTTGCAGATGTATAACAGAACCCCTAAAAACAGCAGCTCACAAGCAGATTGAGCAACATAACTCTCATACACATTTACCAGCTCGCTTTCTGAGTTAATTCCAAGACTTTCAGAAAAGTTTGGGACCTAGAAGCAGCAATGGCAGAAAAACCAGTCACTTGTTTTGCGACTTCCATTGCTTTTCTCACTCCAGTGCCTTGACAATATTTAACCCCTTGGGATCAGAGAAAGTGTATTTCAGCTTTTGCCCGACCTTGGAAGTGAGTTAAGGTGCTTTTTCACCTTATTTCCATGCATTTTGTTCACTTGCACTGCAATTCCTAGTGTGGATTCACATTTCAGTTTGGATGCTACACCAGGCGTCGATTGCCATGTGCAATACAATGGCAATTACAGAAATTATTATGGTCCTGCTCCTGGGCTGAAATCTCAGGAATCCGAGAGCAAGGGCAGAAAATACATGATTTTTGCTGGTTTGCTGGTTTTATTGACCGTGACTAGGCAGCACAGTGCTTGGAAGGATGGGAGATTACCCTCTCAGTCTTAATTTCCCTCCAAACCCAATCATAGCACAGGAGTACTTACGAATGGATGAGCAGCATCAGGCATCAATCTTTGTTAACAGTTTATCAGTGGTAAAAAGTAATCCCCTAGTCATAGATTTGAACTGGAATAATATTGGAATTGAGACTTGCCACAGTGGAAATACAAAAGTAAAAGAATTGCTATTAACATTTAGAGGGACTGAAGAGCATGCATGTAGGCATGACATGGATCCCTCAGCCATTGCAGCAGGCATTAATTTAACTTTCTGCAACACTTGGGTAACTTGCTTATAATTCTGGTGTGGAAAATCACATACACATCAGTTTAACCCTGCCTGCTAAAATGGAATAGCAAATCTTTCCAGCACCTCAGTCAGCTCTATCAGGTTATTAAATGCAGGCTGGTGGTGCCAGGAGCTGCTCTGTTGCACAAACTGATACATTTAAAAAATGAACACAATTCATGTCAACATCTATTGGAAATACCTAGAATGGTCTTTCCAGCTATCACTTCTCTGTGTGCTTATGAATAAGTTTATGGGTTTTTTCTCTTTTTTTTTGGCAGAAGGGAGTACGTTTTTGAGTATCCACATCTCCATGAAAACAGGATTTCAGTCATACCTGGGGAATAGAACACATCTATTACTCTATCCAGTAGGAGCAAAATTGGGGGTGTTGTTTATGGCAGAGAGGGAGTAAGTGTGAAGTGCTTTGATTTAGGGGCATGAGAGGAGGGGTTCGGGGTTCTGAGGGCATATTTAGTTTTGCAGAATTATTTCAGGTACAGAGGAAGAGGAGCTGTTCCAAACTAAGTCTAACGGTAGCACTAACTTCCAGTTCTAATTTACTGCACAGTTCAACTGAATATTTCACTGTGAGGATACCAATGAGCTGGATCTTCATCTTCTTGAAAGCAGTAGAAACACGTGTCCACAAAGGCCAGTGCCCACAGGAGCTGATTTATTCGGTGAGAGAAGGAGGGAAGGAGGTGGAAAAGAGAAGTAAAGAAAATTAGTAATGTTGCCCAGATTTTGACCTCTAGGTCAATTAATTACATGAGAGCCTTGCTTATCTATTTTTCTACCTGTATCTCTAATTATCTTTTGCTCATTTAATATGTCTGTGTTTATAACCATGAAAGCTTAATCTGGAATATTATCATACCATGACCATAAATTCACGGTACTGCTCAGAAATCAAATTAATGCACATCAGCATTACAGTCACTGTATTCACACACAAATATACATCTCATGGTTAGAAACCTGACTTAGGCAGTTCTGGATTCTCAGTTTGACAACAGCTTGATAAGTTTAGGTTGAGAGAGCCTTTTTGGAGCTGCACCCCATTTAACCAGTGCCTGCTGAAAGACTCTCTGAGGAGCTTCCCAGAACCTCCTGCTAGTTCATTCCCAGAAGAAAGCATGCAAAGAAATGCTAAGTACTTCCAAAAATTGGTCTCTGAGACTGACTTCAAAAAGCCATCCCTGAAAGACTCCTGTGAAAAGCACTGGAGATTCAAAAGGCTGGGCCTGGGGTGGGGGGAATGAGGTGGAGCAGGAGGAGGGGTGTGCAATGCAAACAGAAATGGGAGCAGAAATACAGCCAAGAGGGGCAATTGTGAAAAGGAGAGGAAATAAATGCTTGATCTTGCTATGTCAAAGAATAGAGAAGTCAATGAAGAGATCTGAGAATTTCTAAAGACTTCCTAATCTTGAACAGCTTAAAAAATATTAAGGGTTGGTTTTGTTTTTTGGTTTTTTTTTTAGCATTTATAACATTATATGAGACAGAGCAGATACTAAAAGTGTTTAGACACATAAAAATTTTTAAAAATAAAATCAAAACAGCCCTGGTGGTCTTTCTGAAAAGCAGCACGCCACTCCAGGTAAGAAGACAAGAAGTTTATCATCTTATTCAAGATAAAATTTCAGAGTTTAAGCACAGCCCAGTGGCAATTCAGAGCAGGAGGAAAGTTACTTCCACTGTGAGAGTGGCAAATGTCAGGTGGCAGTGACCTGCACTGCACTGGGGGAGAAGCCAAGCACAGAACCAGAATGTTCTAACAGGAGACCAAACAAAGCTGAATCCCTCATTAGCATGCCTTCACTTCCTTTTGCCATTGACATTTCTGATCCCAAGGGAGTTGTAATGAAACATCACACTGCCAACTGCCCCAGTTAGGTGTTTTTATTGCTAATCCTGTTTGGAAAGAATTTGTGCTTGACCTCTAACTGGGTAGGTTTAGTCAGGTCTCAAGGAGCTGACAATTAGCAGCTAATCAATAAGAGCATCATTTTTTCAGTAGTGCCTTTTCCTGCAAGGTTTACACTTTTACTGGTCTCCAGATATGCCTGTGGTTTAGGCTGTATCCATGCCTTGAAGGTGGGCAGAATGCAGAGCACGAGGCAGCACTGACTCTGCTTGGCTGCCCAGCTTGACCAGTCAGATGAAGGTAATGAATGTTCCAGGATGTTCTGTTGATTTGTTTTCACTTGCCTTAGAGGAAAACATGCTTTTCAGATTATCTTGATGCACTTCATGCTCTGAAATCCAGCCCTGGGTTAGGAAGAGTCAATGTGAACACTGAATTCATACATACCATCTTTTGAAATGAAAATCTTATCATGGTAAATGGTAAAAAACTACTTCTGTCCCATGCAAGCTGTCATCATGAAATCATTGTGTTCAAAAAAGTGCAATGAACAGCACTGGGAGATTTGAAGAAACATCTAGAGCTTGAGCTCTTGTAAACTTAAGAGAAGTCTAGGGCAGTTTTTGTTTGGCAGGCCCCAAGCTCTCAATGACAATTTATTGTCTAGATTTCTCCAAGCTGATATTTTAATGTAATTGTCCCCAGAAAAACTTCTTACTTCAGAAGGTTTCTCCGAGTGTGGAGCTCCCAAAAGGGAAGAAACACTCAAGAACTTGCAATAAGCTCACAGAGAGCTACTGGTGGTGATAAATAGCTTTGTCTGTAAATTATTTGGTTTGAACCATTACCAAAATCCTTCCTGCACTGTGGAAACGTCCCTTCTCTCCCACACAGTCTCACATGAGAAGCACAGGATTGATAGACTGTCTTTTGCTGATTTTAAGCCAAACCATAATTGAACATGGTGTGTTGCAGTTTACGATGAGAGGTCAATCTATTTGCCAAGTAATTGTCTGAAAATTACAGGAACAATAAAACATAAAGTTGTACAGTTTGTAACATACAGGTTCAGGCTGGTAAGAAATGTTTTTGCATTTAATTGACATTTAACAAAATAATTACAAGTCCTTCAGGATAATTAGAATACACACTGTATTTGCAAAGTGCTTAAAATACTAGTTGACATTTAGTAAGTGTGTTAATCAATAACAAACATATAAGTTGCTATTATGTCAATTAAATGCCTGTGTATTTCATTCAGATGCTTAAGGGTGAAGGTTAAGTCGTGTTAAATCATTGCCTTGTCAGGATGGGTGCTTGGCTCTGATGTGCTGCTTCCAGAGAGCACAAGCAAAATATCCTCTGAAATGCCCCAGGGATCTGCCTGGTCCAGTGTTTAATTTGCAGCAGAGATTTTAGAGCCTTGTACTCTCATGAACTGCAGTCATAGAACTCATTCACAAGATGCAGAGTTCTGAAGAGGTGATCCCTCTTTTGTCTCCCCAAAAATGTTAATGAATTGAAGGGTGTCTGTGCTGAATGATGCTTCTGCAGTGTCTTCCAACATCCAGAGAAATATAATGACCTTGGATATAAGGCATCTTTCACCAGAAAGATGAATATCTTCTCCCAAGATAGAGATGTCATGACGTTTTCTATGTACTAATGAGTTCATACAATAAAGGTCAGGGTAGAGTCAAAAAATGTTTGTGTTGTTTTCTGCTTTTCTGTAACAGTTGGTGCATGACCTCAGAAGTAAGAGGTGGAAATGTTTGCCAGTTGCAATCAAAAGTTGTAGATTTTCTGCCAAATTTAGTCAGGTATCTAAAAAGAAGAAAAGGAAAGCAAATACTATTTTTCTTTCTGCTCTTGTAGGACTTTTTCCAAGTGATCTTTGCAAAAAAAATCTCTTCCAAACACAAGTGATCTAAGAACAGAACTCATATGATGTAAATCAGCATTGCTCCACTAAGCTATAACTGTTCTATTTTGTTCAAGAGCTGATCAAATGTATTTGAGAAAGGTGCAGTAAATTAATGTGGCAATTCTCTCTTTTTCAAGAGTAATATGCCTCTGACTTTGCATAAAGGTTAATGAAGTGTTAAATTGAGGGTGATTAAATACATGATGTGAAGGAAATGATTCTGAGGGAGAAGATATGAATGAGGACACAATAAAAATAAGGTAATCACTGGATGATAACAACATCTTCTGATGTACAGAACCCAAAGCTGTAGTGATACATCTGCAGGGAAAATATCAAACAAAACTCTTTCCCTGCCATGTAATTGAGGTTTCTATATAGTACTGTGAAACATTTTTTTCGTAATTTTCAGTATTGGCTCTGTACCTGGAACTCACTCACATAGTTAGAAATTTTAAGAGTCAAGTAACTCAGAACTGCTTTTAAATAATATTATCCCCAGGCCCAGTGCTTCCAGGAGAATTCTTTGTCCTAACTACATGCTTATCTAAAGATTTCTGTTCTTGGTCCTGCCTTTATGTTGCTATCACAATGCAACTAGGCAAGATGCTTATCTTTAATTTGCTGAGGAAATGCAAATTAGATCCCTATCTATTTTCCAAGTGATATAAATTACAACCATTGTGAAACAATTATTTTGTTTAGTTTCAGAATGGACTAGATTTTACTGACAAAATAAGGAGCTCTGTGTTGCCTTAAAATCCCAAAGAGTTCACAATTAATATTGAAGCCATGCTGCTCTCCAGGTTCCCATGATGTTCCTACACGAGGTTATGACAAGGTACAATTCTTCACATTCACTTGTTATATCCATCATTTAAATTCTAAAACATGGTACAGACAAGAAATCAGACCATCAATATCTACATCACCCATGTGAAATAAAGCCTGATTTTTCAGATATTGTCTTCTGAATAAAACATTGCTCCCAAGTTGTAATCTAATTCCCCAACAGGTAAACAGGGAATACTGCAACAGAGCTGATGAAACTAAAGTGAGACTCACATCAATAAAAGCCGTCCCTAAAATATTCTTAAAGTGGAGTAGAACACCTTGGGTTTTGAATACACAGAAGTAGAGATTTATAGGCACTGAGAAGTGGATGATGAAAAAGTTGAGAGGTTTTATGAGCCCTGAGGCAACAAAATGCCAAGATATCAGTCAGGCCATTTGGAAAGGAAAGCTCAGAAATCACTCTCAAAGAGGCCTGTTGATATTCCATGTTAATAATTGATAAAATAATGTACAGACATCTTAGCTGTGGATGTAGCTGCCAAAAGCTGTGAAGCTGCATTAATATATCCTGCACTGCTTTGATGTGAAGATTTAAAATGTCACACACACCCTGGAAAGTTTAGTGCAGGAATAAGCACTAATGATCCATTCATGAAGAGGTCCCAGAGACTTGATCTTTATGAATCACTGGTGTGTAAGGTGGAGCACAGCCCTAAGGGTGGAATTTCTTGGTAGAGTGACTTTGCACTTTTTCTTCCTGCTACTGAATTGGATCATCTTGCATTTGCTTTTTCTGATCTTATGGGAGTCCCATCATTCCCATTTCCCTAATACAGCTGTGATATATCTGCAATAGTGAGTGGAGTGCAGAAAGAGGAAATACTGTTGTCTGCTGGGGGGGAACTTGGATTTTTTTCCATAGCCTGTGAGTTTCCTGCATGTGGAGGCATCTGGGGGAGCAAGCAGGGCTCACATTGACTTCAGCAGCACTTACAGATCACAACCACTCTCAGAATTTGTTGGGCATCCCCTGTGCCCCTAAAACTCAGACCCTGTGGCCCTTTGTCACACAGGTGTCACTGGCTGAAATAGCTCCTCTGTTTCCCAGAGTGTCACACCTGTAGAAAGAGACCCAGCTCTTCTAAAGCACTCTGTGACAAGCAAGTGGTTCCTCCTCTTGCACCTGGGGTTACTGCTTTTCACCCCATGATGATGCTGAGATTTCAGCTTTGCAGGCTCTTTGCAGAGGGCAGGACAGAGAGAAAGCAGCAGTGAGTACCTGCAGCCTTTCTTTTAGCTAGAAAAAATTGGCTTTTCATGCACTCAACACCATGGCCACCAGTGTGGAAATACAACACTGGAAGCAGTGTCAAAGTGTAGACATTTACTTTAGATAAAATAAATAAAGAACTAGAACCAAAGCAGGAACTGTTTTGCCCTCCCTGTCCATGGCAGCACAGGCAGTGCTTTGACATTTGAGGGATCTGTTTGCTTAGGGCCTGGCAGAGTTTGGGTCCTTTGCAAGTTTTGGAGACTGTGACTTGTGAAATACTGGTGAGATTAAAATGCACATGTGGGTTTCTTTCTGAGACTGATCTAGTTACTGCCCAAAATTTAATAGTGTAAGGTTGGTGTGTATGCAAACGTGGCACTTTGCTGAGTTTTTAAGTGAATTTACTGCAATAAATAAACTCACTTTTAAGTTGTGACATTGGCTCATTGAGGCTGAGGGATTTTTGTGTGTGAGCTTTTATTTGGCTGACACAAGCTAAGTAGGTATTTCAATACAGAATGAACAGAAATAAGCCATTCCTGAGTCCAAATTACCCTTATTTTTAGTATTTATGCTGTCTCAAGCTCCAGGACAAATCCCTTTACAATATAAAAGAGAGTGAAATCTTCAAATGAAAAGTTTGTTCCCTGCTTTGCATATTAAACTCTTAGTTTAAATTCTTCCTTTTCTACATGGCATATATTAAAATAAATGAAAATATATTAGGTCTGATTCTCCTCTCAGCAAGACAGATTTCCTAATTGTGCAATTCCAGTTCTTGCAATAATGGCTTTGCTAGTTCAAATTGCACAGAAGAAAAGAAAAATCAAATCACAAATATTTATGTTTAAACTGTACAAGAGCCTAATGGCTCACAAGGATGACTGAAACAAGGTAATAGCCCATAAAGTGTTCTTTGGCATGACTTTTTACTTGTTTATTTAGTGATCCTGTCAAAATAGAAATATTGGTGGATGTTATAAGGCTTCGGGCTATTCAGAAATGTACAACCAGTGTCTTCTCAGATCTTCCATGAGGAAAGCATTCATGACAGTTATTTTAGTGACATCCTGTGGAACTGTAAATTATACTGTAGTCATGTCAAAGGCATGCTCAAATAAAATTACAGAAAGTAAGATATAAAGAGAAAAGCTCAGCCTTTCTGTCTATAAATCTGTAGACAGCTGTGAGAGCTCCTTCATGGGCAGCAGATGTCGATGTGATGATAAACTGGAGCTCACTGGGCACCCAGACCAAGCCTGGCCACGTTCAGGATGAAGGCAGAGCAAACACTCACATCCCCTGTGCCATACTCAGCTGCGCTCTCCCAGTCCAGCTAAGCATTCATTTAATTTCTTTGGACAACTCATCAAAAACCGCTTTTGTTTGTCCATGCAGTCAACACTGATTTAACTGTAGTTAAAAATGCTTCATGACTCCTATGACATAGAACACTACCTGGCTTTTCTCTTTCCATTCCTCCTCATCCTCAGCTCCTGCATATATGATGGGCTCTCTTTTCACCCATGTGCAGAATAATTAGTGTAGGCTTTTGTACCCAATGCTGGTCAGATTTTCTCTCCAGACTGATCCAGGGAACTCCCTGTTGTGCTGTTTGTTGTGTTACGTGTCATTTCAAAGAGTGGATGTCCCACTGATGTAAATGATGTAGGAAACAGCAGCAATGAATGGTGGTTAACACTTCATAGGTGGATAACTTGTCCTCTAAGTAGTTCTTCTCTTTAGTCTTTTACTGTCATTTTTGAGCACTCTATCGATTTTCTTTAAGTTCATCATATTATTTACATTACTGTACATGATGTTTGAGTATTGCTATATTGATTTCCCAACAAGACATTTTAGTTTCAAAATATTAACGACTCCAAGTACTGCTACACATGTTTTTTGTTTCAGAAAATCGATCAACAACAGCCAAGGAACCTTTCTACCCCTCTTGCCTTTCATTTGGAGTCATTAATTTGGAGTATTGGTTAACAACAGACTTCTTCCTGTGAAGATCAAAGTGTCAAAAAATTCGTTGAGGAAGTTGTTATCTGTGTAAGGTATCTGGAGTTAGGGCTATGGACACCTGAGTGAGGAGTCACTGTACACGAAAGCTCAGAGCTGTTCTGCCACAGACATACAAGAATTGTGCTGAGAGTTGTCACCTAGGCACAGGTTGGGGTTGGAGTGGCAGTGATCCCATGTGCTTCCCTCCAGCTAAATGGCTTCATGGCACTGTTTCCAGTACTAATGGAAAGCCTATATTTGTCCCAAACTCTTAAAAAAAAAAAATTAATATTTTGATTTTATCACCCCACATCTGTGCCTCTCTCCTTAGCAGGGCTTCCACTTGACTTAGGCAATTTGTCACCTCCTGGAACTGGAGATACCCCATGGTATTCTCCAGCATTATTGTCCCCCCTGGCTGTCAGCCCTGTGCTAGGGCTCTCCAGGGAATACCTGCCAATAAAGAGCCATTAAAGCAGCAGTAGACCCCTCTCTCAATTCTCTTTCCCTTACTGCTGATCTCTGCTTCCTCAGATAAGAAAGTGGTCATGTACACAGAAAGGTACTGTTCCCTACTGTTGAATATTTCATACAAGTTTCCTGTTGAAAGATTGATTTTTGCCACAGCTCTCTGAATTTATTTGTTGTCAAGATGCACATGCACATTGTGTTTTCAAAATATAAATATCAATATTTGCTCTTTTGTCTGTGTTGGAGAGCTCTGACTGTGCCATGTCATGAGCCCTATTTTCTACAAGAATCTGAAACTCACAAGCAAAGAAATGTTCAGGTTGAAATTGCTATTCAGTTCAATCCCCTTGAGGACTTCTCACACCTCTCTATGTAAGGTTTGCATAAATTCTTTGTTTTAGACCAATATTTGGCAATTAATACAGGGCAGTAAGCACCAAAAGTGCTTATATATAAGCACAAACCATAAATATATATAAGATAAAATACACTGTAGAAGACACCCAGACGAAAATAAGATTTTTATACTGGTTTATCTACACCAGTAATTGTACATCTTGAGATTTTCTTTTTTAACCTGTACATTATAGTTGTGGTTTAGCATAACATATTTTCATTACAATACAGAAATTTTCACACAATAGTTTGCCTGACACCAGCTGTCACAAGGGACTAAACCAGGGGAACATCTATTGCTTCATTCTATGAACACCAGACTCCATTTGTATTTCAGTATAATAACTGCAGTAAGCCTACAACCTTGGGAAGTCTGGGGAATATATTTGACTTCAATCACACCCCGTGTATCAGTTTTATTTAATTATTGAAAGCATCACTCATGGGGATGTGTTTATTGTACCCACTGATAAGACAAGTGCTGTCCCTTACAGCTCAGATGTGGAAGGTTCCCTCAGAAGGGAATGGTACCAAAGGAAAATCTCCCAGAGACTGGTGTGTGACTTTCTAACACAACAATTCAGATACACAGTTTTTGACCCAGGATTGCCCATCATGCTGCTGCTGTCCCTCTGTCCCCGTCCAATGACCCCAAAGAGTTCTAAATTTTGCAAAGTGTTCTGAATGCTGCAGACGTCTATAAAATACCCTTGTGGGTTTTGTCCTGGCATTTGGTTTGTTGTGGAGCCCCCTGGAGCAGTGAGCTGAGCTCTTGGAGGGCTGAACCAAGCAATTCTGAAGTGCTGCTCTTGCTGAAGGAGCAGTCCCAACTTAGAGTGCTCCAATTCAGCACAAAGTCATTGGTGCTCACGAATTTTCCAATTCTATTTTCAAGGGTCAAATGTGCACTTCAGCAGACTCTTCATCTGACACTCACCTTCCTTGCATCCAACCCCAAGTCAGGAGAGGGGGTGACTCTGGCTGAGGGAAGGACCAGGGGCACAGCAGCTGCAAAACTCATTAAAGTCATTCAGATGTAAACTTGCAGATCAGTTTGTAGCTCACAGAGCTGCTCATTTGGAGGAGGTTTGCTTTTTAAATAGCTTGTGTGACTGCAAGTACCATAAATAATATTTCTTTTCAAAATTAAAATCTGCTGGGGTTTTTTTTGTTTGTTTGGGTTTTTTGGGTTTTTTTTTGGTTTGGTTTGGTTTGGTTTGGGTTGGGGTTTTTTTGGCTTTTTTCTCTCTGTTTTGGATCAACATTATTCTCCCCCTGGTTGCTGCCAGCCCAGTAAAGCTTTTTTCAAACCTGCCAGGTTTGGGGCATCCACCAACACTTCAGTTCAGCCTGTGCAGCAATGCTGCCTTCAACCAGACCAGCACAGCAGAGTGGAACTGTGTCACCCCACCCTGCAGAAATGTTATTTACTTGTTTGTCCTGGTTTAGTCCTCAGCTCTTAACCATAGATTATTTTTTTCCTAATAGCTCTGTGGAACCTGGGGGGCAACAACCACTGGGATCTCTCTGCTGACTTAGATCAAATTTTAGTTCCTAATATATTTACTGTCACTTCTTTTATATGGGACTTGTAAATCTTTTCATGTAGAAACAGTGTGGAACTAAAGGTCTAAACTCTCCCTTTGATGTCAGTAAGAACTTCCTGCTTGGTTGGATTGCTCTGTAATATTATACATCCACTGGAAATAAAAAAAGCCCTGATAATGGGTTGTTAGGAACATTATAGGAATTTTTAAATTAAACTTGAAGTGAGCCTAAACTTGAAGATAAGCTGGTATAATAAGCTCTGCTGTAGGCTTGTGGAAACATGCATAAATATGCATAAATGATGAAATCAAAATAAAAGTTATCTAGATATCCCCATTTGTGTGCAACAGGTTTTGTCATTCAGCTATATATGTGATTTAAATCTTAAATTAGCTGAGGATGCCATATGGTTTCAGTGTATATCCAAAACATTGCAGCCCTTGCTGAGGAAAATGTATTAAGGAAATTTTATTCTTGGTTTATTGCAAAATTTCTTCTGAGTGGTGAATACATTTGGAGCTTCCTTGGAATGTTGTGCTGTCAGGAATAGAAACAGATAAGCTAGTCTGTTCCTTAAATATGAGACCCACAAGGGAAAACCCCACAAACCAAAACAACACATCCTTGTGGGGGTGGGAACTGTTCTGTGTCGAACTGGTGCCTCTCTCCTGACTCTCATCAAGTCTGGGATTTTGAAGATAATCACTGAGAAGTGTACAGAGTACTTATTATTTTCTGATAAGCGTGTGTGATAATAATCTGACTTGGTCAGATCCTTTTGTCTCAACATGTTTAAGGTCATTTCCAGAATCTTTCCATGTTTCAAAGTATACATATTTTTATGTAACACCCTAATGTTTTCACATACAAAATTTCATTAATGCTTTTATCTATTGATCTTCATGATTTTATGCATATAAAGAGTAAATTCTTGTTCTCCTTCCTGACTGGAAATCCTGGATAGCATCGAGAACACAATCTGGTATCAATTTCCTTGTTCCAAAGACACAATGGTCTTGTGCAGTGCCATAGAGCTTAGTACAATTCCTAAATTAATGTAGGCTCACTGAAAAAATGCATTAACTGAAGGTTTTCCAAAATGCTGATTTCACAGTAATATGAATTGACTAACACTTAAATGAAGGAAATGAGAATTCTGTGCAATGGGGCTCTGATGTTTACACATGCTGTGTGGTTTATGCCATCTCTAACCACTCTCTGTATTTTCTGTTCCTCAGTTTTTTCAGCACTCCCAAAGAGCTGAATATGCTCCTTTTTATTAAGAGTCAGTATTTCAGCTGTCATCTTTTCATAGGGCAACAGCAAAGGAGCAGAGAGAGAAAAATAAGAGCAATAATAACTTCTTGTGTAGCATCTTTCATCTCAGTCTCCAAAGCCAAACATCATTAATGAGATGGGACTGTTGGTTTTATTTCTGACCCACATCCAGGCTGCCTTTTCTTCTGATCCTACTCAAGGTAATTAGGGAAAGGAGAATAGATGGGTGGCTGGGAAGAAGATAACTCAGATGTTTGCAGGAGCACTGCTGAGTACTTATGTTTTCCAATTTCCCCTCTCCTGTGAGGTAACAGTGTCCTCTCCTAGAAATATCCTTCTGAGTGGGGCATAAAATTCAGAATTTAAGGCATGCTTAGTCATTAAATATATGCAGATTATTTTCTAAGAGCCAGGTTCCACCCATTTACTTCCATTTCAGCTTCTGATATACTTCCCCAGTTTAAATGAGTACAACATGCTCCCTGCCAATTAATGAATGTGTACTTGTTTAGATTGGTTGTGAGATGTTGAACAGTCTCTGATCTTGTCTGGAGGATCAGCTGTGATTTCTGTCTCTGTGATGCAGCAGAGCTTACACAGGCAGCAGAATATTTTGAAATCTTGTGCTCAGTACTTTGGTTCTTTCCAGCTCTGAGTCTGCTCGTGTACCAAAAAAAATCAGGATGTGTTCAGTCACAGTGATTATGGCTTTTTCCCTCCCAGCAATGGATCTAGCCCTGTGCTTGCAGTGTGGTAATGTAAATTTTGGCACAGATAAACCGAAGCAAAGCATCTTAACTGAATTGATTATCTTAACTGGCAGATATTTAGAGGTAATGATGGTCTGTGAGTATAGCACCACATCTTCACCTCCTCTCTGCTGATAGGAGGAAACACAACTTGTGCTGATCAAACCTTTCCTCTGATGGGACTCTAGCTACTGATACTGTCATTATTAATAGTAATTATTGATTGAGTTTGTCAGATTCCCACCTTGTTTTGATTTTACCCAGTGAAATGAGACACAGAGGATGTCTCCAAGCAATGCAAGTTTGTCTGCCAGCCCTGTGCTTTACAAATGGCTTGTGGTTGTTCCAGGGCAGTCCATGTTCTACAGTCTCTAAATGAGATAATTCTTTAATTTTGTGCCACATAAACCTGCACAGTCAAAGCCACCTCCTCCTTGCTCGGGTTTTGTATCCACAGGGGACCAGAACCCTGGTTCTGGTCTCACTGCTGATCCCATGGCTGTTGTGATGGCAGCAGCAGTGTTTAAGGCTGACATGACTTAGCATTTAGAAAAAGAAAACAAGACAAAAATAATAGGCATGTAATTTTTAATCCCTTTTCAGCCTGATTATATTGGTTTTTTTCTCTGCCTGCAGTGAAACAGCAGCCTCAGGCTCTGCTGCAGTCTCTTACCAGGGAGATAAAGTCAAGTATATTAGGAAACCTCAATAATCTCTAATCATAGAACTGCTTCAGACAACTGTTTCAGAAAGGCATTGTTTGTGTAAACAGTGTCACTGCAGCTTATTACAAGTTTGTGTGCTCTCTTTGGAGATGCTGATCTTGCAGCTATCAGGGCTGAATATTACCTTGCTTGTGGTTTTGATTTCCTTCTCCCTTCTCCTCTTGTGCAAAGTGTGTAAAATCTATATTGTAAGGATAATTTCTGGAGGGCTTATGTGTACTGGTCCTGCCATCAGGAGATCCCAATTCAGTAACTGGGAACTGTGACTTTACTGTGGTGTAGGTGCAAAGTACAGATTTTAGTTCACATCAGTTTGAGTGAAACCTGGTGCAAAAAACCCCTTGAAACACCTTTGCATCTGGGGAGGTTTAGTGATAGATTTCCCAGAAAATTCCTATGAAAATTCTGCTCCTCCTTACAATATAAGAATAATAGGGAAAAGAGAGAGAGAACTACAACCCAAAAAGGACAAAGGATGCCCCACACAATCACAGAGGGATGCTCAGCCCATCCCCAGTGCTCCCCAGTTCCTGTACTGGATAAGTTTGGGTCAGTTGTCCTGGCCATGCTGAGACTGGAAAGTCCTTGACTCATGGAAGGTGATCCTTAGAAACAACTACAACATCAGTGTGTTATCAACATTATTCTAAACCCAAAACTCTGCTACAGAGAAGAAAATAAATTCCATCCCAGCTGCAAGTAGGACACAGAGTGTCAGTGTACTCTGCTGTGGTTCCTGCTGTGGGTAGAATATAAATACAAAGAATCCAAAAGAGAAATTGAGCTGCTCTGGGATTCTGGAATGTGATCATCTGTTTCTGCTGTTGCATGGGGAAAATAAAATAAATCAGTACAATGTGAACTGGAAGGAAAGTGTGACAGTCATTCTTCAGTTAAAGGAAAGGGTGAAAAAAAAGTGTGATATCTTTTTGCTATCCAAAAAATGACAGAGAGGAACATTATGAGCAGGGTTTCATATTTCCCCAGTAACTAAATATTGCTTTGGCTTTATTGCTCAGTTGACTTACAGAGAATGGATTTGTGCTTAGAGGAAAGACTTTTAAAATTGCAACTAGATTACTTTTTTTTTCTTTTTTGACCTCAGAACTTTTGATTTTAAAAATGGCTTGAAGCTTGATTCCATATTTTAAAAGTAGTTCTTTCTTCAGTCAGAATTTTACAGACCTGTTTAAAAAAAAGGTAGTAATTATAATAAATTATACACTGTGGATAGTTTTGCTTCTTTTTAGCCCCATATTTTTAAATGGAGCTTGAAGGCAAAACTAATTAATGAGAAGACATGTATATAAAATTAGTTCAGAAGTACAGAAATATTGGTGTTGCCTCAAGCAAAGAGCTCTCAACACAATGAGTCAAATATAGACTGTTTAACTGGAAAAATTTAAGTCTTAAATTCAGACCTTCTCCTTCACCATCCTTCCTTTCAAGTTACCTTGTTTGAGATGAATCGATTGACCAAGATGGAGTTTTCCTGAGTGATTTGCAGTTTGAAGCAGCCAAGTAATTTCAGACTCTCTCTTTTCATTTCCTTAAAGAAGTCTGAGCTTTAAAGGGAATCCTTCTGTCTCAGAGCAGAGGAAGAATAAACTCCTCTGACTTGAGAGTCAGGGAAATGGGCTGAGTGAATTGTCAGGAGCTGTTGAAGGCATTGCTATTACAAGATCCTTGCTCTGTTCAGACCAAATGAAAATGAGATGACAAAAAGAAAAAAAAAATGAGAGAAATCACAAATATTGTGATGCAAACTCTAAAAACTGCTAAGGCATAAAGACTGAAAAGAGCTGATAGATCTTAGTTACTCGTTCCTTAAATGCTTGTGCTCCCTGGGCTATCAGGATTCTTCTGGAGGTCTGCAATTGTTTGCAAATCCCTGAGTGATAGTGCCAACCATTGGAAGCCTTGAAAGAAACTTTAAGATTTTGGTGGGTTTTGTTTTCACTGAACGTAAATCCAGTCACCACTGCATATTTCACCCCATTGGTCAGAAAATACAAAGGGTGCTTTTTTGCAGGCTGGGCCATGTTGCTTTAATTTGGAATAATGAGAATTGAAAACAACTAGGAGCATTTCTCTGGGCTATGAATATATTGCCTCTTGAAAGTGTGAATACAAATTCACATCTTCATCCCAGATTCTTGTTCCTATGCCAGCAAAACATTTGATATCACAATAGAAAGGAGTATTTTATTTATTTTAGAGCACGATTGGAATAATTCTTTTCTGTTACAAGCAGCACAACCATAACTTAAACTGACAGTGCTAAATACCATGGTAAACCTGAAAACAGTTCCTTTGTTGCTTGATAAATTAAACTGACCTAAAATAAGAATCAAATTCCAAAAATGTATCCAAGCTATTAACATAAATTTGCTGGAATCCAGCAATGATTAAGCAGTAGACCAAGGACTGTTTTCATCCACCTCTGACTTCAGTGACATGTTTCTCCAGTAGGTTTCACAAACAAAATAATGAAATTAGGTTCATAAATCTTTCCTTTCATATACATCTGACTGGATATTGGGAAAAATGGGATGTGGTTTCTGTAGCTCCTGGTGGCTACATGCCTGTGCAGTGCAGAATTCCTGCACCTCTCTTGGCAGCATTTGAGCCGACTGCAGCCAGCAAGTCTGTCCAGGCTCTGCCACTGGATTCTCCAAGTCCAGGTAAATATTTCATGGCAGCATGTAACAGGATTTATCAGCTAGTCTGGGATTACACAGGTGTGGCCAAATCCTTCCCTACACTAATCTCCTGAAGTGCTGGTTTAAAAAAAATCAGCAGTGTAGAGATGCTGAGGTCCCCCTGGGTGGGAGTGCTCCTTGCTGGCTCTGGTTCCATTTATCAGCCCAGCCTGTCTCTGGCACTGAGTTAACTCCTAGAGCAGGATTTCCCTGTGCCCTGCAGACACAAAAGGGAATGGTGAAAAGGAGAGTGGCAGAGCCGTGGGAATCAGGGCTTGGAAAAGCTGGGACAGGGCATGATGTGAGCAGGAGCAGAGACAGCACTTGAGCGATGGCCCTGAGCCCCAGACAGCTAATGTGTGCTGTTTCTGCAGGGAGAGAATCAGATAGGAATACAAGACTGCTTAGAGTGTGCTTTTGTCATCCAGAAACACTTAAGCTGCATGAAATAAATTGCATTCAGTATGCCAAGGGCATGAATAAGCCCACAGACTGAATGGGAAGTGCATCAGCTTGGATGATTACCAGTGTCTAGGCAGCAGGCTCCCCTGTTTTCACTGGAGTTTTATAGAAAGGGAAGGAGGAAATGTCCATAATGAGAAAGTGGGTCAGATACCAGTGAGAAAGAACAAAAGGAACAAGAATCAGAGAGCCCATGAGCTGCATCCCATCAGCTCTGAATCTGGGGGCAGAATCTGTGTAAGCACAAATGTCACTTTTCTTGCCCTTAACAAAACCTGACGGACCTCCCACGTTGCTGTAAAGGACGTGGGGCTCGTCTAGCAGCTTTGTTAAGTACAGAGCCATAAATGATGCTTCAGATTTTTAAAGCTTGATTTCTGACAGTAGAAAAGTGCTTTTTTCTGTTAAGCAGGGCAGGTCTCTGACCTGGGAAAATCCTTAATCCTGCTGGTGACAGTTCCTTTTAACTGCCTGGGTCTGGTTTAAAATACTCTTTCTGTGAGGAGAGTTTGACAGATGAAAACAAGGCTGGTTCTCACTTAGTTGTGCAAAGTGAGCTTTCACACTGTTTTGTTTAAAACACAGGAACAGCCTCCTAACCTGGAGCTACCTGTCTGTCCTGCATGGAGCAGTGAAAAGACTTGGCCCATTGCTGTAGAAATAAAATAAGGTGTTTGTATTTTGTGCTCCAGGTAATGTGGTGTTTTGTATGCAGACCTAGGCCACTCAGGAGGTGCAGCATTATTCCATAGCCAAGCAAGAGGAAAAGCCTAATAAGACAAAGGAAAAACAGAAATGGCCCAGTAGAAAATACAGGTGGAGAGTTCTTCATCCATCTGCCAAAACACAGAAACCCTGGCTGGGCACAATTTAAGGTATTTTCTCCATTTGCTCCCCACCACGCCTCTCTGAGCCTTCCCTCCCTGGGCAGAGCTGATCCTGCTTCTCCAAAACACCCAAAGGAGGTTTAATGTTTGTAGAAGCCTGGTGTGTGTCCTTCTTGTGCCACAGGCTCCCTGAGCAGACCCCAGGCCCTGCCAGTCACCCTGGCAGTCTGCACCCCCACAGAGGGAAGGGACACCTGAGCAGGTGATGCTCGGGATGTGGCTCTGCTGCTCCCAGTCATGAGCTGCCTGCTTGTTCCCTGTCACTGGCAGGTCCCTTCCTGTGCATAATGTTAGCCACAAATGGCCAGAGGGATCAGCTCTTCACTTTCCACCTCCTCTTCTAGAAGGATGTTAAATTTGCAGTGGCTTGTCCCGGATCCTGAGCTATAGATCCTTATCTTACCACATGACAATTACACAGAGATTTTTAAGTGACAGCTCAGTGTTTCCCATGTTCCCTCATTTTCATTCTGTAATTGCAGAGAACTTATGATCCCAGTAGCAAGTTGCTTGTTTGTGGTTTTTTGCCGAGAAGCTGCAAGCTTTTGATGGATGTGTTACATACACACTGACTGATTAAATATGAGAGTAAAAGAAAATATATTCAATAATCCAGGCTTGGGATGGCAGCCACAGTGCTCCTGTATAAACCCAAAGAATGACAGAGGACATGTGGGTTGTACAGGGCCCTGCAGCAGGATCTGCCTTTCGAAGAGTGGCAAGTTCTAAGAATCAGCTGCACTGAGGGGTTTAGTGCAGCCACATCTACCAGGGCTGCCTTGTCTGGTACTACAGCTCCAGTGAAAACTCCCTCCTTGCTCCTTCTCAACAAGAGCCTGAATGCTGCCTCAGTTTTTGTGTGGTTGGGTTTTGTTCCTTGAATAAATGAGCATATGGAAACTAAGGCATGAAATACAGGTGAGCCCCAGGACCAGGTGAGATGCTCCCCAGCCTCTCTCCCGGGGTAGCTGGTCCCACTGCTTCCCAATTCCCCCAGGCTTTCTGTGGAATTGGACTATTTGCCTCACAATAAAAAACAACTTGTCCAATTAAATCCTCTGTCTACCTGGATTAAAGTCACTGTGGTGCTGCTGAAGCCTGTTTACTAACCTTGAGTTGATACAAAACGGGCAGATCCAGTGAGACCTGTTCTACCACAGAGACTGAGAAAGAAGCATTAACACTTTCCCTGTCAGACCATGTGGTTTCAATCTATTTTTCTTTCCTACAAGAACAGAGAAATACAAACACAGGGAAATTGTGATGTAAAATTGTAATCGAAGGTCAAGATCAGGAAGTTTTTGTTGGCTTGTGGTATCTTAGCACCTGCATCCTTGTCCCCCTCTCCATAATCAGCAGTTTTCAGAAGGCTGTAAACCTTTTCTAAGCTGTTTAAATCTTCCCATGACATTATTTTACATTTTATTTCCACAGGTTCCTATTTTGCAGGGCAGTTAAATGTGCATTGTTCATTGAGGGTGATCCCAAAGTTCTCTGCAAGGGATTTATATGCAGGAGTAGCACCTTTTCCTGTTGAAAAGCAGTCACCAGCTGAGGAAAAAAGCACATTATACTTTTGGTACTTCGGTGTTATAGTTTGGAATAAGCAGAGAGTTTGGGTTCAATTAAAAAAATCATTCAAGGAAAGGGAGAAGAAACTTTAGTCCTTATGTCAGAATGGCAAACATAGATTCTTTCCATCCAGTTTAAATGACAGCACTTTCCCTGGCAGTGACCTGGATTTTATTGACAGACAGATATGTATTTTGGGATGTGCTTCCCTGGCCAGCCCTGGGCCATCCTCCCCTCCCTCTGCCCTCCGCCCTTGGCTGGCACAGCTTTTCCCCTCCCATCCCTGTGCAATCCAAAGTACCCAGCCCCTGGCCGGTGAGGAACAAAGCTCACCCAGGGCTCAAACACAGCAGAAAGAGGAGGAAAGTCAAAAAGGGGAATTTAATGGCCCAGCAAACCCTGTTGGGATCTCTGCTGAAGCGGGCTCGGTTATTTCAGCCCTGTCAGTCACAGCTTTGATGTTTCCTTGTTGCTGCTCTTGCTGGGGACAGATGCAGGTGAGGAGTCCCTGGCTGCCTGGCAGGGGGCTTGTGAGCCAGGGCCAGCCTGTGCCATTTATCCCTGTGTCACCCGGTGCCTCTTCTCTCTGATTGCTCAGTGGAGTTTCTCCATCAACATCAGTGTCTCCTGAACTGCTCATTCACCTCGAATTTATCGACACCTGAGTGCTGACAATTTGTTTTGGGTACATCAGGCTGGTCAAAAGGCTGCTGTGGAATAAGAGATTGCTGACAGGAGTTTTATAACCATATTTAAAAATCCAGCTTTTGCTCTTTCTAGAGGTTTAGTTTTGTGCTTAGTTTTCCTCTGCAATAGGTCCTAAATCAGTTGCATAGATCACTTTATATAAATTTATTGGACCTATATGCACTTAAACTGGCTAGCCTGGATCTATGGATGCTCACATACTTATAATGTAGCTCTTGAATATAAACATGTGGCTTTGTCAATGATATGTACATTCTAAACAAAATGAAAAAAAACCTTTTCCTGCAAAATGTTGTGTAAAACAAGCTGTAAACTTTGTGTCAGAGATCAATACTTTGTGTTTCTTGACATGTGGTGAGAGGATGCCTGAATAATTTTTCAGAGTGATATGTCTTTAATATATCCAGTTATTTGTCCTTATTTTGAGTTTTGCAGCTAGATAAAGAGTGGTACAGAATTGTTTTCTGTTGTATCTTCCTTGGCATGAGCAAGGTGAGAGAAATCAAACCATAAATTTGTGGTTTTGAATAGAATTCTAACAGCTTGGAATAAAACAAAGTCATTCTAGACTAGACCTTCCTGGCCCACCTCTATCACTTGCATTAATTGGAGCATTCTGCTTTAGATATTTCTGTGCTCATAGAGCTTCATGAGATCCACGTTACCAGGGTTTTGTTTGATTTTCACTCTAAAGCCCTAATATTTGCAGAAGTAAGCATATGCAAATATTTGACTACAAGCATCACTTTCAGGGTGTGCAGTTTGGTTTCAGTTCAGAAAATGCCTTTCCCTGTTTTATTTTCCAGCAAGGATGTGAAATCTTCTGTTAAGCCATCAGACAACTCTGGAATCTCAGGGCTGGGCTCTTCCTGGTTGTGCTTGTTGGGTAATGATTGATGCAAATACAAAGGAAAATGCTCTGAACTGGTAATTTTAAGCTCCTACAATTGACTACACAGCAAGTAGAGGAAGAGGGGGAATAGTTTCCTAATATATTACAGCTGACATTTGATTGGTGTGAGACCAGAAGAGAGCAAAAGGGGAAGGTTATTGTTAATTATTCTTCTGCTGAAAGTTGGGAGTTTGAAAAACTCTTTGATGAACTTATTCCTTGCCATCTCCTGTGTGTGCTGCCCTCCTGCAGCAGTCTAACACTGTGCAGCAACAGCAGAAGTGACACTGCAAGGTATGGATTTGATGTGTCCTAGTGACTTCCAGATCAAATTTTCTCAAATTGAAATAGATCCCATTTTCCTATTTATTTTTCTGAGTGTACACAGCTTACAGAAGAGTTGGTGTCCCACCAGCTGCCTCTCCAGCATCTCTGTAGCTCCCATTTTGTTGCTGCCACTTCTAAACTACTTGGTGTTAGCAAGTGAGGATGAACCATGCTCAGGCTGCAGAGAAATTTTTAATATGAACTGGGAACAATATTTGGAGCCCAGGTGCACAGAAGGACACAAAGGAAAATAAGAGTAGATTGCCTGTTGCCACTGTGATGGTAGTAAGTCTTGTTTCAAAAGATTGAGAGGATGGATTTAATACAAACTGCAGAAATATGATGTTTAGAGTAGCAAGTCATCATGAAAATTAGAAAATATATTTAGCCCTTACAAGGGCACTGCGTTTAGAGTATTATATTTTTAGACTCTCAGTAAGCCAGGCACACACTGCCTTACATCCTCTGACATTTTCATTATTTGAGGCTGGCAGTGGACATAAATATTATGGCAGAATAACAAAGCAAAACCCAGTGAAACCATCTCATTTTACCTTTGAATTTTAATAATTAATATTTATGCATATATGAGGGGAATAATGACACAGTTTTACTGTAATTGAGCCAGAACTTCCTGAGAGGCCAACCCACAAGATCTTTGGCTGGAGACAGCATTTTAGCAGCACTGGAAGCCATCCCAGGGACCACAAAGGGAAACCCTGAAGTGCTTGAGAGCATCCCAAGGGCAAGGAATGGGATCAGGTATCAAAGCTGATGGATGGGCACAGCCCAGAGGATTGGTTAATGGATTTTAATGGGGTTTTGCATCTCACAGTGACTGTTTTCCCTGTTACCCATTACTGAAGTAAGCATTCCCTTTAAATTGAACAGGGCTGTGGGTGTTCTCTGAGCCAGCTGCAGGAGGACACTGGGAGCACTGGGAGCACTGGGAGGCAGGGTTGGCCACAGCAAGGTCTCAATTTAAGGGACATTTAAGATCCAAATGCAACAGATGTGTTTGGGAGACTGTTGGATTTCTTCTGCTTCTCATCTGATTGCATCATCAGTGACGTCTGGCTACAGGAGGAAAAGAGATATGCAGAATAAAACCCATCTTGCCATTAACTTCTTTAAAGTTTAATGCAAGAGGAAGTGCACCAACAGGAGCAAATTATAAAAATCACCCATCCCTGACTTTGATGGATGTTCTCCTCACAAACTCACCACACACTGTTTTATGAACTAGATTATTTGCCTAAGTCATCAGCTTATGATTGATTAGAGAAGCAAAATGAGGACATAATCACTTCTACATATCTTGCTTGCTACAAATAAGAAAGTTTTGTACAACAGTTTATTAAAAGCTGATTAGATTAAAACAAATTGTAGAGTTGGAGTCCTGACAAATGGTTCTTTTGCATTGAAATACTCGGTGGTTAAGTGGTGTTAGCAGAGCAGCCAGTGAGGTCTGGCTTCATTTCTGCATCCAAGTGCTGGGGCAGGAATTATTTACTATGGGAGCGTCCAGGAGAAAACAAGGAAATTCAATTTTTTTTGTCTATTCCATGCCAACTGCCAATGACACCACTAAAATAATTATTCCTTTGAGAAGTCAGGAAATGTTCTTTCTTGCTGTTTTTTCAATAAGTGAGAGGGATGGAATTATCGATGTGGAAAAAAATCATAAATTGTAATTTTTCAGAGCTTTGTACTGACAGCAATTTTTAATGTTTACAATATAAATTCCAGGTTTGATGAATAAATGCATACATTTTATTAAAGTATGTGGAATAAAATGTTTAATCTGAAATCTAGGAATTATGATGGGACACATTTGCTCCTCTTTCCCAATGATTTGGCATGATGTATTTGAGCCCCAAATGTAGAACAAGCACTGAAGCAATATAATATAACTTGTCAATTTTAAGGGAAAAAAATATGGTCATGCTAAGCAAAAGAGATTAAACACTATGAAAAATGAAACTATATTGAAAAGCCATAGATTTTAAGAAAAATGTGCTCCCAAGGTATCCAAAACAGATTCAACTTAATCTATAACCAGTCCTGAGTAAGAGGACTGAACATTATATGAATAAAAAGTATCTTTGGGCAAGGTCCTGTCTGTATCCAAGTCTTACAAACTACTCAGTTTACTTTCAAAACTCAGTCTCTGTCTCTCTGTCCTCTCAAATTGTGAATGATGGGGAAATGAGTAAGGGAAAGGCCACGTTCTTCATTTGGAAAGGAGAGGTTGTGTCCCTTGCCAGACACTCAGCGTGGGGATGGGACTGTGTAATGTAATGCTGGAATTCTCTTCCACCTCCCAGTGAGTGCAGAAATGAGTCACAGATTCCCAAATCACACCGAGAATGCAGTCATCTCCAAAATTAACTTGCCATTGCTATCTGAGGTCTGGATATCTCCAGTGTAGCAGAAACCATCTCATTGCAGCAGATCCACCAAATTCAAATGAAATGCAGTCATGGCAGGACAGAAATAAGACATGGTGGAGATATTTCAGCTTTTTTTTTTTTTCTTCTTTTTAACAGGGTCTGAAACAACGTGTAAGCAGTCCTGATAGGATGAAGTGTTAATGACTGATTTAGAATGTCCCTAAATTGAACACACCTTTCACAATGAGTTAAAATCACACTGAGTTATTTTAAACAAAAGGGATAATTTAACTTAAGTAGACCTTTTACTGCATAGCATGGTGGTGGGTTTCTTAGCAAAATCAAGAAATTTCCAAGCTCCTCTGATGATATTTTTACCCAGCTCCTCTTTTCTATGAGCATGTTTTCAGCAGGAAAGGAAGATACAATAGTATGTAGTGAGAACTTGAGTAGTTTTAATTGTATAGCCTTGTTTGCTAACTTTAGATGCAGAATGATTTCTAAGCATGTAATTAAACTTACAGACACCGATGGCTTCTTACTTGAATGGCTAAAAATTGAGCATGTGCTTTTGTTGATTGATAGACTGGTTAATAACAAGGTACCTGCTCAACCATACTGGCTGCAGGCTTGGCATGGCACAGAAAAGGAAATTATATCTATAAAGATGCTGTGGTCAGGGTGTATTACAACCCTGTTTATCATCAGGAAATTATCAATTCAGCTAATTTTTAAATTTTTTTTTTCTTTTAATAGGGGAGAAAAATACTCAAAGCTTTATTTGTGTATTTTTTATATATTTATTTCAGCTCTCTATAGTGTCTGCCTGTTACCCATTATAAAGAATTCCAACTTGTTTCATATGAAAGACAGGCTTATTAATGTCTCAGTGCTGTGCAACACATCATTAAAACTCAGATATAGTCATTACCCCATGCTACAGTTCTTGGGATTATTAATATTTCCAACACTATGAGGACACAGGAGATGTGCCACCGATGCAGGCATTTCTAAACGCTGTGATGGATTAAAAAAGGGATGCCTGGATACAAAGCAAACACTGTCCTGGCCTTTTTAGCAGGCTTTTTTTGGTATTCAGGGAGGTTTTTCTGTTGTTCCACCAAGCATGTGGCAATTAAACCGATGGGAGGAGTGAGAGCTAATTGATGACAGGGTGGGTTTCCAGAAGTGCTGTGCTAAAGGCAGTAATGTTAGACTTGCTGTTGAAAACTCAGGGTTTTAGGTTCTGACATGTGCAGGTTCAATAGACTGAAGGGACTGAACAGGACCTGATCCCCACAAACCCAGCAGGGAGGCTCTCAGGGAAGTTCATCCCACAGTTTGCAGATGTCCTGCGGAGCAGAGGGGGCAGAACACATGAAGGGGCACACGAACACTGCATGATCCACATGGGCACTGGGAAAGGCAGATCTGACATCTCCTGAGTGCAGGGGGAATTGTCCAACTGTGTATCCCAGACCAGGATTCCTCCCTGGGCTCACTCAGAAGAGGCAGCTGCTGATGTTGGACACAGCACACCGACACAAGCATCCTACAAAGCTGAAGCTGTTGGGTCACAATGAAGTTGGGTAATAATTTTGTACCACTGTGACAGGTACAGATCTGTGGTATATTCACTTCTGTAATGGGGTCAACACAGTGCTGGAAATGGGAAAAGATCCCTGGCAAGAGGGATTTTAGCAGCATGGGTGATGCTATTCCTCAGCTTAGAACAGATTTCCAGGTTGCTTTAAGTAGAGGAAAGTGGTTGCAATGAGGTTTATAGCTCTGTTGAATATTATTTCTAGGCCAGATGAGATAACCAGAGGATTGTACACTCTGTCCCTGCCTGGGTGCTGGGTGTCCCTTCTGTCAGTGTGACCAAATCCCCTTTTTGTTTCCAGTTTTGCTCAGGGACAGATGAGTCTTTAATATGACAGAGCAGATTTTTATCACCAGCCAACATGAGAACTTTAGTTCAGTGTTTGGCTCATTGAACTCTTCTTTGGTACTACACAATGGTTTTATAATTATTATTGACTGAATTGTCCTTTTCAATACTTAATCCCCTTGTATTTTGCTGACCAAGGCAGACATTCTTATCTTTGCTATCTGCAAGATACCCCTCGAGTTTTCTGTATTCTCTCCTTGCTGCAGAACAAACTTTGATTATGGAAGTTTCATGTATAAAATGAATGAAAGAATAACCTTGCTAGAAAAGGGTGGTGTAGAATGGAGAGAGAAGAGAGCCCTGAGACACTGGAACAGGAATTTAGTCACACCATCTTCTGAACCAGCTTCTTTTCTTGCATTTTGCAGAGTTTAGAAAGTAGCTGAATATACATTCTCTCTTCTGAGCATTGCATGTTGTCTTTCCCAATAATCCCTCTTTTACTGATGCATTTTAACAATTAAATTAAACTTTGTAATTGTCATTTTGTATTCCCCCTGCACAGAGGCTGGCAGGACTGTATTCTCAGGTGGCTGATTCTGCCTAAGCCCTGTTGTGCTATAGTTGTGAAGTCTGTGGATTTCTACTGTTTTCTAGGAGAAAAAAAAAATCACCCTCTTATAATGGTAGAGTTTTTTTTATTATTGCAAATTATTTTTTTTATAGCATAATAATTTCTTTTAAATTGAATGCTGTTGTTTTGTCATGAGACTGAGCCCTCCTTCTATTGTAAAGGGAAGTGGCACCACTTTCTAAGAACCTCTGAGAGGAACTGCACCAAACACATTTTGACCAGCACAGAGAGGAAAAGCAGCTCCATAGAACTGGTAGTGGCTACTTTCCATCTCTGTGAGATGAAAACAAAGCAACTGAAAATGAGGAGAAGGCAAGAGCAGTGTCATGGGATAAGCCATACCCTGTCCCGTGTTGCCATCCTTGTGCAGGGAACAGTTTTGTCTCCCTCTTTGAGACAACCCAGCATCCTCAGAGAAATTGTTCACCTCTGGCAGTGGATCATGTCTGGACCTCTGAGGGTCCTTGATTAAGGGGAACATTCCAAAAAGTGGATTTGAACTCAGAGATTCTCATTAAGTTTCTTACTGTTTTACTTCTCCTTCTGCAAAATAAATTCTTGCCTAATGGTCCACGCACCCAGTGTTTCAGAGAAACCCAGAGTACTTTGACATCTGGCCCCCACTGACTTTGCACCTTAGTTATGATATGGGTTAATCCAGATCATTTCCATGAGCATTGCAAAAGCAATCAGCTCCCCAAATCAGCTGCTGGTGCTGCTGTCTGTGTTTATTGACTGGTGACAGCTTCAGAACTGTTATCTATCATGATTCCTGCAGCTCAGCAGGTAGTAAACATTCTCTTTACTGTGGCAAATTGAACAAAATTGGTATGCAAGTCTATTAGCAAAGCTTGTAAACACTTGACTAAACTATGTGGCTCAATTAGCAAAGAATAATGGAGCAATAAGTAAAGTGTGTGCAATTTTATCAACTGTTTTCAGCTCAGTGAAGTCTACAGCATTATCAGGAAAGCATAAAGAGCAACTGACAGTATATCTCACTGAATCCTTGTATATTACCTTTGACTAAATCAAAAAGGTATGTCAGAAAATCAGAAAAAATTATTAACAGCATCAGCACAAAATGCAGCACAGGTGCATTTGTTTATTGTTTAACAAACGTTTGTGACTTGGTTAATTAAGAATATTAAAATGTTACATCTGAAGTGTGCTATTAAATTATTGAAACAGCAAGGTTGATCACTAACAGACAGTACACAAACAGCTCCTTCATGTATATGTACAACACGATCTTAAAATTATGTAAATATGAGTGCATTTGAAATAGTGCTTTATAATCAGCACATGAAATGGGTGCTGCTAGGAGCTTCTCTGTTGGATCCAAGCTCAGCTTGGCCTGAGGTTCAGGCAAACATTTGAAGACTAAGATTTTGATTCAGCTGTAGCAAAGCACAGACAGCTGCCCTCAGCATTTCATTTTCTGCCAGCATTTTCAGTTGCTTTTACACCTGGTTCATTCAATAGCTTCATTTCTATTTTTATGCTGTAGATGAAAATGAGATCTGCAGGCAAAAGCCTGTGATATATAAGGCTCTATTCCATCTTATGCTGATGCAGAATTGCTCTTTACAGACCCCTGTTGCAGTTCTGTGCTGCATTGTCACAAGTCTGATGTTCTTGGCAGACTGTGCCTGTTGCAGTGGAGCTTAGGGGTGTGCCAAGAAAACCAGAGGAGGAAGGAATGTGTCCAGCACCACGAGTCCTGCAGAGCACTTGGCTCCCTGCAGGATGCTGTACCCAGGTCATCTAAAGGAGGGATTCTATTCCCTTCTCCCTCCCACCAACAGTAAATCAGTACCTGACTTTCCCCTTTTTTAAAGATCTTGATGCCAGCCCAGCTGTGTGCAGATCTGTGATGAATCTCTCTGGAAGCATGGATCAAAAAAGAAAAAGAATGAAGGTGGCACCTGTATTTTCTGCATCCCACAAGGAATATTCAGTGAAAGGCTGTCCTTGGTGCTCAGAGAAGAAGCTGCTTTGACCACCCTTTCCAGCATTGTGCATGTCTCAGCTGCCACTGTAAGATCAGGAAGAAACACCATCAAAGGGACAGTTCAGGTTTAATCTTTAACCCTTTGAAAATAAAAATCAGGATCTGCTATAATGTAGAGATTGTAGGTGTATAAAAACCTCTCATGATTATTGGAGACTTTTGCAATATCTAAAAAAAGTAGCAGCAATATCTAAAAAGTACCAGCAAAAAGATACATTGATGGTATCAAGAATTTTGACTTTAGGACATTTAAAGATCTGCTTCACTAACAGATTATTAGCCATGAGGTAGCTAGAGACTTTTGCTTCTCTTTAGTTTCTCTGCCCACTTTCCAGCCAGCATTACCTGCTCAAGAGCTGGAGTGGTGCTCCCAGTAAGAGCAGTAACATCAGATAATGTTAGCTGGGTTGGGATCTGTGTTTTCTGTCCCACTTCTCTCATACTCATCCCCCCCAGCCCATTTCCCTTCCCAGGAACAGAGAGCTCTCAGGCAGGCTGGCAAATCACCTTGGCTGTCCAAAGCCTGGCCCAGCAGCCCATATGACTTTATTCTGAGTTTCAGCTTCCTGAGGGAGCCAAGAAATGCCTGGCATGGCATTTCAGGTGGAAATAAAGCAGAGAAACTGAGAGAGCACAATATTCAGACTTTGTTCATTCACCCTGCACTTGCAGAGAAGCCATTTCCAGTGGTGCCATCAATAAGGAAATTAGGAACACTGTTCCTTGTGCCCTAAAGTGGGGTAAATTTAACTCTACTCGTTCATCAGTTGAATGGTCAGGTAGAAAATGTTCCCTATTTACATGCTCTATTCCCATTTGGCTGAGCTATGTGGCACATTCACATGTGAACATTTCAGTTATCCAAGCTTTTGCTCAGCAAAATCAAGGCTGACTATCCCCAGCCAGGGCAGGGATCTGTCATGCTGCATTAGGTGCCTGTATTTCTTATGACAAAGAGAACAGGATTCCTTAAGGACAGAATAAACTGCCAGGCAGACCTCTGGAGCACCGTGGGTCTTCAGCCTGGGGGGCTTTTTCCATCCTGAAGCCATTAAGTGTGGCATTAACTACAGCATATGAATGGGTTCCACAGATTATAGCCATAGGAACTGGGTGCCCCCTCTTACACTGTTTGCAGAAATGCACTCCTGTTGTGAGGATATATGTTTTCATTACAGAACAATTCCCATAATAACAGCCATTGAATAGGGATGCCTAATGTGGAGTACAGGAGGAAAAAAATAGAGCTACGCTTCGAGCAATAAGTTTTGATTGAATGAATGGCTACTTTATAAACTTTCATTACTATGATTTGGTCTGAGGGAAATAGCAGCCTGTCAGATTTTTTTCCAATGGAAAATTTAATCAACAGAAAATGATGCATTAAGAGGATGAAAAGTCTGCTGGCAGCATTCTGCTGGACCTCACAGCTTTTCTGTGCCTTTCTCTGCCTTTAACAACTCGGGGGTTTGGGATCCTGCCCCCTTTTCTTAGGCTGCTGCTGGGATTTTTGTGCTGGGGGCTTTCACAGAGCCAGCATAAACTCTTCAGAACTTTTTTCACAGTCCTCATGCAAAATGTGATGTTCAGTCACCCCCAAGACATGGAGACTGGCACTGCTGAGTGGGCAGCACTGTCCTCTGTGGCTCCTTGCTAAACCCTGCTGGACGTGAAGCTGTCCAAGGTCAGGGTGGGTTCGTGGCCATGCTGGACTCTCCAGAGCCTGTCCAGTTCCTTTCTTAGCCCAGTGGTGCTTGGCTGTGCTCAGTCTTTGTTTATGCTGTCTCAATGTAGGACAGAAGTGTTTTTACTGGGAAATTCATCAGCACAGTGTCATTTTTAGTAGAACTGTGACTTTGAAATAGTAGTGAAACATCATTATAACTGCACAATCTGCTTGTTTTTACACTACAATTTAAAATTTTCCAGCAATAATATGTAATGCTAGTCAAATTCTATTTTCTTTATGCAATATTTTGATCAATAGAAGGTTTTTCTCTTGACAAGATATCTGATTGCCAGGTAGTTTTTTGAGGATCACATTTTATCCCTCTGATTCAACAACACTTATGTACCTCTCTCCTCTTTATTCTTTCTCTCCAGAAAACAAGAAATAACAAAGTTTAACCAGAGCCTTTATCTTTCTGTTTCCTCTAGTTTGAGCAAAATGGAAAACAGGGAAATATGTTTTTTAAAAAAAAAAATCAAACCCGAGAAAGTTTCTGGTATTCCCTCAACTAAAAGGGAACTTGTAATACACATGGGTAGAACATATGAATGATATCTATGTACATGCTGGTTTTTCATCTTTCATTTTTTCTTAGCAATTCTACTACTTTTATTCTGCCTGTCTTTTCCACCTGTATTTCATCACAGGCTCAGTCATCCTCATTTAAACTTTTTTCCTATGATTGTCTTCTTTTCCTCGTGTTTTTTCTGCTTGAAAACTCTGATTTTACAACATTAAAGTTTTTGAGGGAAATCTTCCACATCTGCCCCAATTCTAAATTCTCATAGCAATTTGCTGGTAAATTTATCTTTCGTTTAAGTTGCTAAATGGTTTCTTTTCCCTTCTGTTGCACTGTCATTTTTTCCCAATTATCCATCAGTTTCAGTATCACTGTGCTTTAAAGATGAACAATAACAATTTCAGGCAGTGTGCTGTATTAAATTATTTATTCTTCTCTCCTTATCAGGAGTCTGGTAGTCTACAAACTCAGAAATTTACAGGACAGAAACCAAGACTTGGAAATTTAGACTCAGAGTGCTTTTGATTTTAGAACTATGGATTTAAACACATGAAAACAAGAGGTCATTCAGATAAATTTACCATTTAAGAAGTTTTTTGGACCAAAATATTGGAGAATTTACAGCTGGTTATCACAACACTCTCCAAAGAGCATCTCTAGAACTCCAGTCTTGCAGGCTCCTCGTGGGTTTTGGCCAGATTCAACATGCTTTTTCAAATTACCCTTTATCTAACAGCTTCTCCCATTATTTGAATTACTGATAGTTAGCTTCACCCTGTTTATATTAATCATGGATATGATTAATCTACATTAATCTAAATTATTAATATAAATTAGTGAAACCCCACTGCAGCGAAGTAACACAGTGAAGCACATTATAATTGAAAAGCTACAGTTTAGGAGGCAAGTTTTACCCTGCCAGTGGATGTCACCTAACACATACTGCAGTGGCTGCCAGCACCAATTCAACATTTCATATGTGCCTCTGATGAGACCTGTGTCATCTGAGGATAAATACATGAGCATGCCACAGCTTGAATTCTGTTTGGCTGCCTGGAATAGTCTGTAACTCAAAATCTTCCTCTTCTCTGGCAAGAAATCCTCATCAAGCAGACAAATCTGTGAAAATCTGGTCTGTGACGTCAAGAAATCCCAGGCTCTGGGTCCCCTTCTCAGCACACAGGGCAGCTGCTGTGCTGCTGGAGCTGCAGCTGCTCAGCTGCAGTAAAATATTGACAGCACTCATTGTGGAGTTGCTCACCTGTTGGGTACGTGACCCTCTCAATCACTGCCTTTCTTTAGCTGCCTCTCTGCTTCAAGCAGTGAGGGAGACCCTGCAGGCTCTCAGCTGGAGCTGAACTCTTCATGCTCCTCTTGCATATGGATCAGGGAATGATGCTGCAGCTCTTTGGTTGCGGTCCTAGAGAGAGGGAAAAAGAGCAGCAACACACATGGACCTTTTTAGGGAAAAAAGGCCGATTTTATTGAGCAGAGAGCTTGTATTTAAAGCATGTTACGAGAGACTAGAACAGGACAGTAGCTCATTGGCTAATTGGGATAAACATCCAGGAGACCAGGCCTCAGGATGTATCCCATGGGAAAACAACAGGTGTTAATCTTTATTATGAATTCCACTCTGTTTTTCACCAGATTCTAAGTTGTTTTTGACCATTTATCACCTTGGGAAATTTCCTTTCTGTCTGCAGCTAACATCAGCTTCTCAGCCTGGGAAGCAAGAAGGATTCAGGCTTGAGAGAAAAGATTCTCGAGCTGTGATTTTGCAGCTCTCTGGGTGTCTCTGTCCACAGCAGCTCTGCCTTCAGCTCTGCAATTCACTCACTTGCATGGAAAAACAGCACCGTGCTCCAGCTGTACCATCCTGTAAAGAAGTCAGGGGTTTTTATTGACTACCACTTTTCATGGAAATTGCACATAGACCCTAAATAAAATAATATTTGTTATTAAGATTCAAAACTTTTAACCAGGCCAAATACAGAAAAATGTATGGTTTTCCCCTGAATAATTTTGTCTGATTATAGATCTGAGTGAGAGATACAAACTGATTTCTTCATATGTTTTTGATAAGTCCCTGACTAACCTGACTAAGATCTGACCAATCTTTTGAGGGCACCATTCTGGCACTGGTGACAGAGGAATGATATGTTCCAGTGGGATATGTGCAAATTTAGTCCAAACCTCTCCAAGTAGGATGGGAACTAAATGTTCCACATAGCAGAGGAACTTTTTAACCAGTGGCTACTAAGCCTTTCTTCCATGGCTATCTGCTGCATCATCTAAAGAAAAATCCTGGAAAGGTCTCTCTTTTTTCATTTTTTTGAAAAAAAAACCCCAAATTTCCAGGTTCACACTGCTGACAAAGCATCTCTTTTGTTTTCCATTCCCCCTCACAGCCTCAGCACAAGCAGTACTTTTCTGACCAATACATTTATTTTCCAGAGCAGCTTTGACATGCAGAACTAGCTGAAACAGAGCTGTATTTTAGCACCTTCTAGGACACCCCTGTCAAGTTAGGATTTAGGGAGGCTCATGAAATCTGTATGAATGTTGCTAAATTTAAATTGTGCAGAGAGAAAGAACCACATTTCCATGCACACAGTCGAAGTTTTTACATTAATAAACTAAAGGCATGTGAAGATAGGGTGATGGTCCCAAGAAACACAAAACACAAAACTCTGTGTATGTCTAGCCAGGCCACAGGGTATTTAACAATCCTCATGTAGTAGTTTAACCTTCTGTATGTTAGCTGAGAAGTTCTGTGCTGCAACTGCAAGATCCTATCCTGGCTGCAGAGTTTCCTTCACAGAGACAGCTCCACTCACCCTGCTGAATAAAACACCTACAAGGAGAAATAGAAAAGGAAGAAAAGCTGGGGTTATATCCCATATCCACTGGTTCTATCAGGCTTCTCATGAGAGGTTTCACACTGGTTTGTTTTTGAGATTGTGCAGTGCTTGAGAAACCTCTGTCACATAGGACAAATCTCTTCCAGCAGGAATGGCTCATGATTCTCAATGTCATTTCCATCTACTTTTTGAAGCATAGGATTTAAACCTATCCTTCAAACACTTTGAAAAAACTTCACTGGTACTTGATGAGTGTATCTTTAGGTGCTGGAAGGATTTTTGCTGCAGGGTGACTTTAGGATCCTTTCCAAACCTAGAACCTGAGGGACTGAGGCAGGTGAAGAGATCAATGCAGATGAACCCAGTGAACCTCCTCTCCGTGAGCTCCTTCCTAAATCCCACCCTGCTTGGAAACACCCTCTCCTGTGAGAGAATTTGATAAAAAACAATTTGTTTCAGAGTGTCCTTGGTGAGCTGTGTCAGCCATGCTGTGATTCAGAGCAACTTGGTGTTCGTGTGGACACAGCAGCTGGGACAAAACAGATTTTTCTGTGTAAACACAGATGGAGTTGGAAGCCCTCAGAGCTGTGAGTACAGAACAGAAAAGCTGAGTCTGTGCTCAGGCAGGTGGTGTGAGGCTGGGCAGAGCAAATCATTCCCCTGGGGCATGACTGCTCCTTTCAGGAGCTGCTGCTGGGGTGACAGCCCCAACAGCCTCCAGCAAGCTCAGTCCAGCCTTAGAAAGCAGATTTCTGTGGGTAGAAATCATCTGTTTATCCCATGTCCTCTTGTGTTTAGTATTAAGGGAAGTGAGAACAAGTTTTACAGGATGAAGCTCTGCCAGGGACAAGCCAAGCTCAAGTCAAAATTAGAGTTACCAAGTACTTGTTCACACAGGACACCTTCCATTTACCATCCCTAGGACAAGTAACACAACTGTACAAATTATCATAATCCGTGTCAAAATTATTTCCATGGCAAAGAAATCTCCATGCAGACATGTCCTGGAGTACACACCAGCTTTTGCTGATAGAACCTTCCCTTAAAAACAAGCCCTTGGAAAGTTTGGTTGGTTTGTTTCGACTTCTGCTTTTTCAAGGAGATTTCTTCCTTCCTGGAAAGCATTGGGTGCTTTTTGGAGGGTGTTCCTGTGTGTATCAGCAGCTCCTGAATGAAGGACTTTGACAATCTATGCACTTTCTTGAAATATATACTCTGACTCTTTCTCACCTCCTACATCAATCTCCGTGGCAACAGAGTGACACCAAGTCACTTTGTGCTCTTATCCTGGCCTTTTCTTCTTTCAAAGGATTTGGAGTTTCCCTGTTTTTTATCCTTTGTGCGCTCATCCCATCCCTTGGACTGTGTTTTTTGTGTTTGATGATTTATTGATAAATAAAACGTGTCCTGTTTCTTTATACAATCTTGATCCTCAACCAAAACACCCCAAAGCTCAATAAAAATCCAAGCCACCAAGAATAAACCCAGAAGATAGGTGCAGACAATAAGAATGGAGAAGAGAATATTCTAATAATACTTTTTCCCTAAACACTATTTCCTCATGCATTTATATGAGGTTTTCTAGACCCAACTTTGACCATGAGATACAAAGTACTAAATCATTTCTGTTTCAATTAAAAATGGCCGAAACCTCATTTTCTGTTGGCCTGAATGTAGACATATGAATATTCAAAAAATATATCTGCATTTCTTTCTCTGCTATTTAATTAATGGATGATCAGGGTCATAATCTGTCAGTTATATTCAAATCTTAAAAAAAAAGATTTTCACAGCTATAGAAATGGTGAAATATCCAAGCTTTAAATGAGCCCCTCTGTGCAAGCTCTGTAATAAACACACCTTCAACATATTCTGACCTCTTCATTTTTCATTGCAAAGATTAATAATAGGTAGCTTAGCAACGATGCTGTATTGTCAGTGCATGCTGGGGACTTGGCAGCATTCAAGGTCAATCTGCAATAAGCTTAGATTGAATGCCATTAACTAGATGCCACTTTGCCTCTGGATTTTATTGCTAAATTTTTATTCCAGGAGGGGGAGAAAATATCGTGCTGACACAGTTCATATTTGGACCATAGCAGAAAGGACTGGATCACTTGCATGACTCACGTGTTGTAAAAGCCTTGTAATAAATTCTATTTTAACCATTTGCAAACTGAATCTATTTGGGGTAATTTCTGCATGGAGTAGTCATTAAACTGCATGCAGTTGTGAATGCAGTGGTTATTGGTTTGATTCACAAGAACAGGGGTTCAAATGACAACTGTGAACCTGGAGAATCAGGTACATTTGGTCATGTGTTTGCTGACTCCTCTGGGAGAGCCAGATCCACAAGGTGATAATTAGTGCCTAAAACAGGGATGATGTAACAGCATCCAAAACTTTAAACTACAAAATCCCTCTTTAGCTACTGCTCAAAAAGAGCCATCAAATAAAACCTGTTTGTGGGTGTTCAGGCAGTGATGGGCTTTGCTGAAAAGGGTCAAAAATTAAACTGTTTATAGTTCTTAGACTGCAGAAAATATATTTATAATTCTTAGACCTGCAGAAATCTCAAATGAAAGATTAATACAGTTATTTTATTCTCATGGCTACAGGAGAGACAACCAGTAAGAACATCCATCCATGGTCTTCCCCTTCACAATATTTGATTAATGCAGCAGTGAACTTCCATTGCCTTTTGAGGGCAGAGGAACCTCACCCAAGAATTGATCAGTTAAGGCTGAAAAATGAACAAATTCTGGAAAGTGATACGGATTGAACCTTTAAGGGTTGCCAGTCACAAAGCTTTGAACCTGCTGTGCCCAATCAGACAGGCAGAGCTGTGTATTCTAGGGTAGCTTTCAGAGTACTAAATAACACAAGACAAAGGGTTGGAAATTTCTTCCTGAAGCTTTAAAATGCTGCAACATTTAACATCTGTCCCTTGGCTCATCCCTGCCCAGTGATAGCATGAGCTCAATAATTCCCTACGATTTTGGAAGAGCTGCAATTGCTCATTCATTTTTTACTGCTCCATAGACCTAGACATGCCTGTGTCTGCCCCAGCATTTCCCTTTTCCCTAATCCCTGCTTTTGCAGGTTTTCATGGGACATCTGACCCAATACCAGGGTCAGACATGGATGGGGAGAGCAACAGACCTGGTCTGGAGCAGGTTTTTAAACTGTGACAAGTGAAGTAGGTGGCCCATGATCCTTGAGATAATAAGTGTTGGCTGATTTCCTTAAACTAACTCAGTTTTCCCCTGCAATTTCCATGTTTCTAGTGTAGGGAATCAATTACTAGCGGAAAAAATGAAGAATTATGACAATAAAAAAAGAGAGAAAGTCTATCAATGCTCCATTTAGTGTTCCTGCTACCACATGGTTAATGGCGTGATTGATTTTTTTCTTTCCCTCGAAAATGTTTATACTCAGTAAAATGTCATTTCTTGCACTTGAGATTAGAGAAAATGCAATTATAAATCCAGATCTGATGCATAATTTCCTAATACAGTCAACTTTTCCCACTGTTCCCATACAACAGCCATCTCTAATTTATTTCTTATTAGGCTCTGGCATCACTAGTTAGGAGCAAGGCATTCAGAAGTAAATCAACAGACCTGAGAAGAATTTTTAACAATTATTCTTTTAAAGTACACCAAAAGTTAAATTATTCAGTCATATAGGACTTTTTTGCTTTAATTTCTGTTTCAGCATTTTTTAAAAATTCAACTGCCCTCTCTTTTTTATTCACATCCATTAATCTGTACCCTGGGTAGTCTGTCCCAAGTGCATTTACCATAAATTGGTTTTCTGAAATCGTTATCACCAAAGAAAATCAAATCAAAGTTTATTCCAGCTACTCATGTTATATTTCATATTGTATATTCCCTGGAGACCAGATTATGAGCCTTGAAGTCTCTCTCTTGAGAAGAAATAGCTTTTCCTGGTTGGCATTCCATCTTGCTTTGCTGGTTTGGAGTCAGGCACATAATAGCAGCTCTTCACTCTCTCTGTGGTGTTTGGTATTTTATGGACAGGAGGAAAAAATCCAAAACTATCAACATGCAAACTCCAGCCTCCTCTGCTTAGCCTGCAGGTTCAGCTGACCCTGATGGGAACAGAGGACCTGCCTTCGGTCCCATTCAGTGATGCTTTGTGGCACCATCATCCAGCCAGCCTAAAAATGCCCATTGTGGCCACTGCAGGCCCCACAGCAGAACTGGGCCAGCCAGGGAGTTTGTGGTGTAAATACAGAGAGAAGGGAACGATGGAGCTGCCTCAAAACAAAGAACTTTTAATGTAAAAATAACAAACACAGAAACCAGATGGTACAAGGGACAACTTCCAAAGACCCCAAAACCCAGAAAGCACAGAGGGGTGTGGATGGGGTGGGGGGCACAGGGTCCAATCCATAACCAGGAGAAGGAACAGAACCATAAATGTAGCTGGCCTTTAGCCAACCATATATTGCAGCCAAGAACAGCACCTGATTTATAACACACTAATGAACATATTAATGCCCACGAGACAGCTCTTCTCTCTTCTCTCTCCATGATGTTCAGGATGTCCTCTCTCCTTGCTGGGTGTCTCCCAGGGGTTGAAGCTGAAGCTCTCTGCATCTGCAGGTGAAGCCGAGCTCCCTGCCCACCTCAATTCCCACAGCCCATAAAATGTAAAATCATGCTCTGAATTTAATTCCTTGTTTCCACTCCTGGGGAATTGTCCCTGCTGGGTTTATGCAGATTGTTGTGCTGATGTGTTTGTCACCTGAGCACGCTTTGCCCTGTTAAAATACCTGTGGTGCTCCTTCCCACTTGGAAATTTGTTCACTTTTAGTGGAGTGGGGCGCCTTGTTCTTTACAGGGAATTCCCTGGTGCCCTGAGGCCAGGGGCTCCTGTATGGGGGGGCTTCTACTGCTGGTAATTATTAAATGAGAGGATTTATAAAAATTACTAATTTTTATTGGCTCGTCTCACAAATGCCATTTGATTTGTTCCATTTAATTGTATCTAACAGAACTCTCTCTTTGTGATTTGATGGTGTATTTTTACTTGTGAAACCTAAGGCTCATTATATTCATTAGTAAGTGAAAATATGTGATAAAAACTTGAATTAATGTACTTTTCTCTTTTGTGATTGCATTTCGCACCTCTCCAAAGGAATATATTCAACATGCCTTGCTCATTTTTGCTTTTGCTTTAGTCCCTTGCACCATAATTCCTTATTAAAGTACTGAATTAGGGAGTTAATGAGGATATATAGGGCCTTACACCTTTAGGTCTCTTGTGCAGATTGACAGTGCTGAAGGAGGCTGCCCCTGTAAAGAATATTTAGTGCCCCTTTTCCTATGAATTCTGTTGGGTTATCTGCCTTGTCTATGGTAGGTATGAAGTGCTTTCCCCTCAGAACTCAGGAGGTCACACCACTTATTTTTGATTTTCCAAATCAACAAATCAGTGAATAACCTGCACTGGAATTTTGGTACCAGTCAAAGAAAATGTTGGAAACAACATCAACAACAATGATAAAAAACAATAATATCAACAACATAACAAAAATTAAAATTAAACCAATGCAGTGCTCTATGAAATCACTGATGGTGACAGAAGAGTATTAAAAAACAGAATAAATAGGCAGTTAACTTTATAATGATACAAACTGTTCTGCATTATTTGTACATAACTTTTCCCAGTGTGTTGTGAAAGCAACAGCAAACTAATAGTGATGCCTAATATGAAAATAACCCATTGCCAAAGGAACATCTGCTTTCAATTAAACAGGTGTATCACAAGTTCAGCATATTCATAAGCTTAATTACAGATTGTTTTTAGCGGGAAGTAGAGAGATACTCTAATAATTAAACATAGTTGAAGATTATTGTACTTTCTTTATAAACTTACTTTGCTTGTTTAAAATAAATTAACAGCTCTCAAATTGATTGTGTTGAGGAGTACATCCATAATTCTAACAAAATTTGGCAGTGGGAATAGTTTATCTTTAAGACGCACCTTATTTATTATTTTGAGATTTTTGATTATTGGCTAAAGGTCAATCATGCTGCCAGTGCTCTGCTATAGGTAACATCAAAAGCTTTCCTCTCAGAAGGTGATGAGTTATTTCCCTTCTCAAACACTGAATATTGAGTGTCAAAAGTTCAGCCTCCACAAATGGAGACACCTGACACTGGAATTCCTATTAGCAAACATTGACCTTTTTCTCGTGTGTCTCCCTGATGGCATTTGATTGAAGAATTCCTGCATGAGATAGATATTGACCAGGGATTATGGACTAAAATGCCAGAAGTGCCTGAAAAATTTATTGCCAAGTGAGTCTTGGTTTTGATGAGCCAACTTGAGACAACCAAGGAGTCATCATTGCCCAAAAGAACAATGGGTTCTGGCAGGGTCTGGGGCAGCATCTGCAAGCTGATATAAGATTTACAGAGAAGCAAAGCCAGGCCAACAAATAAGAAAATGGGCAATGTTACACACAGTTGGTTTACATGCAGAGTTAGAAAAAAAAAGAGCATCAACCCCCCCATGTTATCTTCTGGTCGAGATTTGCCCAAGTAGCAGCAATCTCCAGCAGAGCAGTTTTGGCCCAGCCCAGCATCTGTGAGGGTCTTCCTTGCTCACTTTTGGACAACTTCTGCATGGGGACAGGTCATTGCTCCCTTGGGCTTTCTGCTGAGTGCACCCTTCTCTGGACAACACAACTATTTAAACACTGAAATAAGTGGTGGGCTAGTCAGCTTTCTCTCTCATGGAAAAAGAAAGTGTGTGGGGGGGTCTCTTATCCAGTTTGGAGAGGCAGATTCAGTCAGAATGTGAAACAAGGAGTAAACATGTTGCTGTTTCATGAAATCATGGTGGCTTTCCTTGACTTGCCTTTACTTGGGGAGGAAAAAACCCCACATTTTTGATGTGGTGTTATTTCATATTTTCCTCCTCTGCTGCCACTAGTTTAATTGACCCCCTACCTCACTGCTGTTCACAGACAGCACACTTGTGTCTGTTCCTCTGTGGTTTATGCCCCAGTCCTCATCTTCAGCTGCTTAAATTGGCTGACTCAAAAACTGCTGATACAGACCTGTCATGATGTTTTCCTCAGCTTTGTAAATTATGTTTTCCAGGTGAAGGACAGTGTTAATGAACATTCTGTATGTGCCTGCTTCACTTCAGGCTGTGTTGTCTGAGAAATGTGAAAAGTCAAAGTGAACTTCATACGGTTGAACACAAGCAGGGTGAAAGATAAAAACAACAGCTGAGAACCTCTTCAGTATGAATGGAAAAAGATTAGATTTTCCTCACAGACCAGCACCCAAATATTTTTGCTCATATCATATCCAAGGGGTGAGCAGAGAAATTTCTGTCATTAGTTTTCAAATTAAATGAACCTTAATATCAGCTTCTCCAGCTACTTCTGCTGTGGGGTCATGGTCACAGCTCAGGAGGTTCAGAGTACTGAGCCAGGCAGCAACTGAGTTGAGTAGTAAAAACTGTACAAAGCTCTTCCTTATCCCTGACATTAATGTGGGAAGAACCAGATTAACCTAATTCATTTCTAAACTTCTGTACTTCCTCTAGTTGTTTTCCTTCCTTCTCCCAGTTTTCTGTGACATATCCATGTAGCATCTCTTTAAGTTAGTCCAGACTAACACAGTGGAAGGCAAATAGGTTTTTTTTCCCTCCTTCTTCCCCAGCATACCAGACTTAACTCAAGCAGGAGTAAAAATAAAGAGCAAGTGCATGAAATGCTGCCCTTGTTCATGTAAGTCTGAGATAGTAAGCAGAATAGATTGAAAATGGAGTTTTCAGTCCATAGGCATATCCTTTTAATTTAGAAACCATACCAAATGTAAAAGGGTTGAGGGAAGCAGAGTTTAAATTTAATGAGATGTTTTAATTTCATAGTTTCAAATTTTGTTTCACTTCACTGACTTCAGTGTTTCTGTTGGATGGTACAGCACAGCTGAGACAATGGAAATGAAATGTTGTGACAATGCCACTGAAACTGCAGGAAAAACAAAAAACTCTCCAACAACATTTTTAGTGTTACAGAATGAAGGCACTACTTTATTCCGGCCAGGATGTTTTTCTGGCCAGGATGTGCAACAGAAATAATTTCATCCACATATTGCAGGTTGTGCAGAGAAAATCATTCCATGACACATGCATTTTACTAGACTTTTCACACATTTTATACAGTCAAAACCCATAGAAATTAATTGGTTCAATGTTCATTGGTTCCAAGTAATTCTTAGTATTTGGTTTTCTACTGGATATGGATTTCTTCGCCTTTGATGCTAATTATTATAATTTTTATCTCTTTTTTTTCCCAGACCAGGTGTCTCTGACCATGCCAGGGGTGATGTTTGAAGTTGATGGTCGTTAATGGTCATTAATTGTCATTAATGGTTCCTATATTTTGGATCTTCTGTACCACTCTCAGTCTGTTGAGATGTTCAGCTCATCAGATCTCGACTGCTGGAACATCCCCTGAAAAGACACTTCAATTCCTTTCCCTGGAGAAAAAGCGAACAAAACTGACTAAAGTTACATAAAGAATTTTAAACTTTTGTTTCATTTCCACAATAACTTTCCACACAGAAGATTGAGTAATCTGATCTGTTATCATATGTTCTGATTTTTGTAAATCAGTTTTATTTGGTGGAGCAAAGATCTGTAGGAAAGCTTTCAAACAATTCCCCTGTGTTCACCCAAGAAGAAATGACACAGATCGTATTTCAGACAAACCTGCAGCCAGAATAACCCAGCTGAGTTACTGTACAAACTCCAGAGCTGCTTCAGACTTCCACAAGCACAAGGAAATCTATCCAATAAATCCATTAACAATTTTCTTCTTCTGTATCCTTTCACCACCATGACACAGTCACCTTCAGTGGACATACAAATTACTGGGTTCATGCAGTTAATAATTACCTTTTAAATACTCAGCTGGCATTTGCAACAGCCAAATTTAGCTGGTTAATTGTCATGCTAGAAATAACCATAGGTATTTTGTCTGTTATTCTGGTTTCTTGTCACAAAGGCTCTGACTGAATACTGTTTCAAACGATTATCAGCTACTCAAAAGGTCTGTTCCCTGTCACTACCCCACAGAGAGCACAGATTATTTAGGCTTGAGGTTTATGTTAGAAGTCACTGGTGAATGAGATTCAAGTCAAGTTGGAAAGTATTAATTTTTGATGTCTTTTAAAAAAGAACTAATCAAATTGTAAATACATGAAGTAGTATTTGCTGAATTGACTTTTTTTCCTCCTATTGATCCATAGCCAATTTATAAGGTGCTTTGAAGTTGAATAACTTGAAAAAAATTAGTTGTTTTAGGACATTTGGAAACATCTCCTATCAAAGAGATGCAGCTTTTGCATCTCTTAGCAGCAGCATTTGGGCTCATTGGGAAACCCTCCTGTTTGTCCAATATTGTGCTGTAGAGAAGTTCATGAAAACTTTATATGATGCAGGTGAGTGATCTCATCCTTGTGTCTTTAGTTCAGTAGAACTAAGTGAACTAAGAACTAAACAGAACTAAACTCTTCTGTTGGACTTTTACAGGGCTTTTATTTCTTCCTACTGTCACCAGTAACCTGTATTTTAAAGAGAGAGATGTGTTTTAATTTCTATTTTTATTTTCACAGCAGAAGGAGTGTTCATCATACTTCATATAATGAACAAAAGACTAAACCTGGTCTCACTTTCACAGCTCTTAATTTGGATCAACTTCAAGGGAACTGCTCCAAACTTGAATATTTATAGTGGGAGCAGGAAAACTTGACTCAGTATGGGTTTGATTCTGATTTCAGATGTGGTTGTTGACACCACAGCTCTTACTTGATTCAAAACCTTGGGTTAAGTGCATTAGCTGTGTGGCCCCGTCCTTTTCAGGTGGAAATTACTGCAGGACCATTTAAATAAAGTCTTAATCAGGTGCCATACAAACTCCTGATTTAGGTTTTTAAATAACAAACTTGAAGATAAAACCAGCAGAGCATAAGAAATTCCCAGAGTGGCGAATACAGAATCATTAATCTGAACCACTCTGAGTTTCTGCTCTGAATGTTTTAGTAGAGTACTTAATTAAATTGTGATCCTACTCTTACAAAAGTATCTACTGTGAGCACACATTCATTTTTTGCTAATCAGAGATGCTATGCAATAGAACTCATAGAAACAAGTTGTCATGTAGTATTCGAATAAAAGAATTTCATGGAAAAGATTTATTTTCTCTTAAGTAACAATCACTGCAACAAGAGATCAGCAAGAACATCAGTATGGAGGTTGGAATGCATGGCAAATCTCCCAGAACTGTGTGGACCAGGATGAGGACAGGACATGGTTCCTGTTTGTAGTGATGCAAAGCACAATTTACAGTGATTCAGTGCAGTGATGTCAGTGGAAAAACAAAGTAAACCAAGTCAGAATCAGAATGGAGTTTTTTTCATGTTTCCTGCTATTTAGCAGCTGGGTTAGCTGCTGTTCCCAACCCATTTTGTAGAAGAAGCCATCACAGCAATGCACGAGCTCGATGCTAGAGAGACCCAAAGCAGTGCTTTGTATTTGGGCCAGGATCTTCTACATTTTCAGTGCAGGGTATCCTTAGGTGAAACTCAACCTCAGTTTTCTCACTGCTGAGAGAACATCTCCTAGTCTCTCACTCAGGGGGCTGGGGTCAGTTTTTAGGTGAAATTGTCTCTATAACCACATTGATGAGGAGCAGGAGAGCTCCCAGGAGCCCAGGTTCTTGAGGCAGACAGAGCAGGTAGGACACATTCAGGTGGCAAAGCTGCTGCTTCTCTTCAGGCTGTAAACAGCTTTGCCTCAGACATCATCTGGAGCAGAGTTGGGATTCTGTGGAGCTCTTTAGTCACCTGAAGAGATCGGGTGTTAATGATCTTTGGTGTTATAAATATGCATGGAAAGGGGATGAACAGCCTGTAAATTACTGTTTGAACAGCCTCTGTGCTGGGCTCTGCTAAGAGTTCTCCTTTCTGCTGCTCTTTTCCAGACTCTTCCATAAATTTCCTAGTCTGGGGGTGGTCAGCTCCTGTTAACCACTGGGATGAAGGGTGCAACTGATTTTTGACAAAGTGCCATTTACCCCAGCCACAAGATACAGCAAGACTCAAAATGAAAACTTCCTGCAGATTCAAAACACTTTCTGTGTCCTGCCAGAGATCTAACAAGTGCTCAAAAGGGGTCAAACCCTGCAACAGGAGGCTGAGGGAGAGTATGAAACCTCCATTCTTGGAAATATGCAAAACCCAGCATGATCCTGAGCATCCTACCACAGCTGACCTTGCTCCAAGCAAGAACTATTTGGTCTCCAGAGCTCCCTTTCAACCCCACTAATCTTATGAAATGGTGCCTTGGGTTTTAGCTTTTATACTTTTTAGATTCTCTGCTGCTTGGTGTGTAACTCTGAAACTTCATGTTAGGTGTCAGTGAGTTCTCTTCACAGGGTAGTGACAAAACAATCCCTTCCTAGCTAGAGAATCAAAGACAACCAGTACCCAAAAATCAGAAACAACAGCAAGGGAAGGGGACAAGCCAGGGGGCTGAGACTTCATAGCCTGGGGCTGTGGTTGGATAATTAACCCCAATATGCAGATGAACCAAAACTTATAAAAGTGTAAAACTCGTGACCATGATCCATCTTGAATTTGATTTGGGTGTAACCCCAGCCAGGCTCTTGCACTGCCCAAAGTGAATCCTTTCAATAAATTCCTATTTTATCCCTTTTGCCCTGCCTAGTCTCTGTTCCAGGTCAGTCTTTCCAGGCATCAGTTCGATATTTAGTAAGATTCTAAAACCTGTGAGTTATGAATTATGTCAGGGAATTGAGTAATATATTCTTCAATTCAGGTGGGACCTTTAATCCACACTATTCTCAAGGTGCCTTATAAACAATAGAAAATATGAAACACTTCATTAGCTTTTGAAATGCACCCAATTCTGGGGTGAAATGTAGAACAGTTTAGTAGTTACCAACAAACAAAAAAAAGACAACAGAAGCCAAAGAATGCCATATGCAACTGAAACTACTGGGGGGAATTATGCAGGAAGAATTTAATTATCCATGCTGGATTCTGGCCAGAGCTAAAAGTAATCAGAAAGTCAGTGAAAGACCAGATCAAATTCATCTCATTACTCTTGCATTACTTGGACCTATTTCTAAATGGAAACCATTTCCTGAGTCTCCCAGACTGATACTGTTCACACGTAGGTGTGTTCATAAAGATAATTTTGCCACCAGTTATTCGGGAGATAATAACAAAGACAGAATCCCAGGCTAGGTTAAGATAGACTGGGATTTGAGTCTCCTCCTCCTGAGGGCAGCAGAATTTTGGCTTCACTGAAGCTGTCTCTCCTGAGATTTGGAAGTGAAATGAGTTGCACCAAGTAAGCCACTTAATAAATATTATTCACTGCTTTCTATAGAACACCAGAATTTTGCATGCAATGAATACATATGAACAAACCAAACAAAGGCTGATCCCAAGAAGAAAAAATCTAGTTTCTCTTGGTAGGCAAAAACCACAAACATCAACTATCATGAGGAAAGTAAATGGAAAGTATTGTCAGGGAGAAAGAAACCAAATTTAGCTGTAATTATGTATACTCTCTAAAAGTTAGGAACAGTTTGGAAACCATTTCAAAAATAAAAAAGAGAAGAGAATGGTGAGCAGGTACTGAAAAAGTAAGAGCAAAAATCCTGTGTGAAACATGGGCAGTGTTCAGAAAACTGAATGAGGATTTCCAATGTGAGTGACAGCAAAGGGTGGTGGGGAGGAACAGAACAGCAGCTGCACAGAATCTTTGGAGATTCTGCTTTGGTTGTCAGCTTTGTTCCAGAGTTTGTGTCCTCTAGAAAACACATAAGCAATATTCAACAAATATTTTTCTTCAAATTAATTTTCCCCCTTTTCACAAAAATAACATTAAACATATCCATTAAAGAACATCTCAACCCTCCAAGGCCAAACCCACTTTCAGCCAGAGCTGATTTTTTACCCATTATCAGGCTTCCAGCAATGAATAGTGTGTTATTTCAGCAGTGAAGCCTTGTACCTGACAAACAGCCAGCATTGTGCTACAGGGGGAGAGAATAAATGGAAAATAGGAAGAGTTGGGTAAGGAAAGGTGAGAGCAAACATAAATAGTGATCTGTTTCTTAAGTATCAATAATGCATCAGTTCTGAAGTGGCATTAGGAAGGCAGAAAATTTTGGTGCTGGATTCTTCTTTTATACTACATCTTTCTATCCGTATCAGTGTAGAGTTTTTCAATAAACAGAAACATAAATCTCTGATGGCAAAAGCCAAGAGGAGCACACACCTCCTTGTCTCCCTCAATGAAAGCTTTAACAAAGAGCAGGGTTTCAGGGATTCTGCACAAAAGTCCTGAGTGTGGGGTTTTGAAGGATGAAAATGCAACTGCACATCTTGCCAGCACCTGCAAAGGACCTACCACTTGTTTGTGAAAAACCAAAAAGGGACAAAGAGCAGAATCTGGCCCACCCTCTGGCCTGACACAGGGCACTCACAACTCTGTGTGCACCCTGAGGATGACTACTCAAGGAGAATACAGTCCTGATGTTCCTTAGGGAGCTGGAAGAGCTCTGTTACTGCACAGGAGTTTTCCTACTGAGACATTCCCACATTTTAAGCAATATTACTCACCTTTCTCAAACAGCTCCATGAAAACAGAAATTACTATTTGGATGAACTACGCCAATGATTAATTATCCCCACTGTTGAAAAGCTGGTCTTTTATTTCCAATTTGAATGCTTTTAGTTCTTGTTTTCAGAGACTGGATCACATCTATGGAATTTATCCAGGAATGGGCTGCCTGGGGAGGTGTCACTGTCCCTGGAGAGATTGGATGTGGCACTCAGTGCCACAGTCTCATTGACAAGGTGGTGTTGGGTCACAGGTTGGACTGGATGATCTCAAAGGTCTTTTCCATCCTTGTTCATTCTGTGATTTTGTGAATGGGACACAAGTTCCCACTGCTGTGGCTTCCCATCCTGAACTGGTGTGGTCCCAGAACTGCCATGGGCTCACCATGCTCAGGAGCTCGTCCTGTGCAGTCACAGCAGCACCCATCCTGGTTTTTCCCTCTTTATTGTACTGTGCCCATTTACCCCCCTGAAAACATTGATTTGTCTCTGTGCACGTGCATGTTTTCATCCACGTGTGCTCTGCTTGTTGTCCATCCCAGGCAAATCTTTATTCTCTGAGCGTCCCCAAAAACATGTTCCACTTAGAGCTCTGATTTCTAACGGGGTGTTGCAAAATCGCTGCAGTTAATGGAGTTACCACAAAGCACAGACAAATCAGGCCTCTGCTGGGTGTTGGCAATTGTCTCATTAAGCACAAGCATTTATCAACTGCAGATTTATGTAGAGGGGAAAAAAAATTAAAAATCAGCAAGCTGTCCCTATTTTTCTAAGAATAGAGAAACGTAGAAGACAAAGAATAAAACTAAAACATGTGAAATTAAAAATAAATAAAATAATATTAAAAAATCAATCTTTCTTCCTTTTTGCCATTTCACTTATCGATTCCAGCTTCCCCACTAAAATAACACAGCAGTAGGATTGTTAGAAAAAACACAGGTGGATTAAATAAAATTTCATTTTAAAAGATTCAGGTGATAAAGCTGATTAGATAAACAAGACAGATAAATCAATAGAGAGATGAATAAGTCAGATACCAGATTTACTGTCTGGGGATCCACTGAGCTCCTTCTATTAGAATTTGAATGTGCCTTGGAGATTTCTCAGAAGCTGCCATAACTAACAATATTGCCCCAAAATTATTTACCAGCACTGCTGGATCCCAATCCAGAGGCACTTTAATGCTACCCTTGGAAGGAATATGCTCCACTACAGAAATCATGCTTACAAACACGCCTCATCTCTGCAAATGCAGGCCAGAGAAGGTTCTGTGAGGAAATAAATATTCCTTTATGTTGAATCAGAAATATATATCAGATCTCTTGCTCCAGCTACAGGTCATTAAATTGGCTTTATTACCCCTTCCTCTCAATCTTCCTGACTTATTTATCAGGATGAGTTTATTCTCTGGTGAAACACTGCCAGCTTGGTCATGCCCCAGCCCTCCCCCCAGCCCCCAGAATCTGCCCAAGTGCTGTTTGACCAGGGTACCAGTGGGTTCCTTTTCTTCTGGAGCAGCCCCTGAGGCACAAGCTGCAACGTGGGGTGCTCTGAACACACCCCAGGCTACTCCGTGGGTAGAACTGGTGACTCCTCCCCACTGAGAGAACGTAAAATCCACTTAAATTCTCCTTTTCTGGGTCACATTAAAAATGAGTTGCCCAGCTGCAAGGATTGGATTACAGCCAGCACACTCGCTGTGTGGGCTGTGTGAAGATTTATGATGTCCTTTAACTAATAATTTTCTAGCTGTTAAGTTCTTGAGATTTGTAAATAATGTGGCAGATAAGTGCACTGCAATCACTCAGCACCTGCACTGAGTTTTAAAACAAGGTTATCTTCTTTTAGAAGAGAGGAGGAGGATGTCTGCACACCCCTCCAGTGGAGAATGAAGTACATTTGGTGTCAGTAAGGAAAAGAAACACCTCCCAGTGAAGGGAGAAAAGAAACACTCCAATCAAATCGTGTTTAGGTGCATGAATCATTTTTCCAAAGGCACTGTGGACCACTAATGGAACAACTCTGTCCCTCTGGGGGACACCTGCAGCTCAAAAGGGACCCCTTTTGTCATCTACTTGTTGAAGAACATTGCCTGCAGTGCCCACACTCCTGGAAATGGTTTGCAAAGCCAAAACCAAATGACTGATGATGGTTTTCCTACAAAAGTTCTGTGCCATCACCTTGAAGAACAGCCTGGTCATGTTCCAGACATCATCTCCAAGGGATACCTTAATTCCTGCATTATGGCTTTGGTCCATGGGCCTCCAGGACAGCCTGCCCTGCTGAATCCTGGGACACCTCATCAAATCTCAGCTTGTTTCCACTCAACTTTGTGGCCTTCACAAATACATAATTATATATAATCTATATATAATACATAATGCAGCACCATCAGTTTCTGCTGCATCCAAATCAAACCAGCACTCTAAAGCACATTAGCACTAATGTAGTGTGTCACCCACCTTGAGTCCCAAGTCTATTTTTAAGAATGATTTATGAACAAAAATTGACACGCATAATTAACCTAATTTGAGTATTCTGTGGTAAATGTTATTATAGAACTCTGGTCTAAATTAAACAAAATTAAATCCTGATAAAAATTTACTATCCTGCAGTCCCCCAATGAGCCTGTGCTTTAACAGAAGATATCATGTAAAAACCATTAGTTTGAAACTGAATGAATCTCATTCTTGCACTATTAATTTTAGTCCTTTAGTTTCATGCTTCAGGTTTTTGCAGATTATGCTTAATTAACTTTTTATAATGGTATTTAAATTAGCTGTTAGATATGTGATAAGAATATCTTGACAGATATGTTTCTAATTTGACCTGCAGGATTTAATTTCAGAAAGTTGTCCTTAGTTTGATGTCTTTCCATCCCTTCTTCCTTGTCCTGGCTTCCTCTGTGCCAAACACTTTCCTCTCATGCCTTCAATATCCCAGGAAGGCAGACAGCAACAAATATTCAGCTCCAATCATGACAATACATATTTATTTGCATTTTAAGTGGCATTAGAAGATATTTGTCCTAAGGCAGCTTAGATAAAAACATTTTAAAAAATCACTGTTAAATGGGCTCAGCACAAAACCACTGTTCTGAGCAGAGAGTGCCCCCTTATTGTGCCTCTTTTACCTACAGAGCAGCAAGCTCAGGAGCACCCAGGGAGCACAACTCTGACTGTGTTACATCTGTTGTTTGCAAATAGAGAGGGGCTGGTGGGAGATGTGGTGGTTGGAGCTGCTTGGGGCATGGGATCATGGAATTATAGAATTCTCTATATTTGGTGGAATCAGGAGGAACATCAATAAAACTTTTACACTGGATTTCTGGAGGACAGATTTTGGCTCATTTAGAAGACTTGTTCAAAGAGTTCCTTGGGAAGCAGCGCTTAAAAACAAAGGAATTCAGGAAAGGTGGGCATGCTTCAAAACAGAGATCTTGAGCAGACTGTCCCTGTGTGCTGAAAGATGAGTCAATGACAGCCACTTCCACTGTGCAAATTCTTTTGATAATTTGCTACAACACTAAAAAGACTGGGAGACTTGTAGGAAACACTAACAGAAAGAAATTGGTTTTGTCTTTTGGAAATACACAGTCAAGCTCTGTTCTATTTGCACTGGTGTAAGTTTGTCATGGGTCCATTCCACCCAGCAGTCCCATGGTTCTGTGAGCTCCCATTCGAGAGCCTGGCAGAGTCCCTGCTAAGCCAGATATCTGCAGTTCCTGATTTATTGTGATGAAACATCTCTGTGCTCCGTCCATCAATCGTCATTCTTGTGAGATGCAGGAGGTAAACTGAATCATGGTCATTGTCCCAGATATTTCCACATTTTTGGGTGATCTATGTTATCTTCATCCTCCTCCAAGAACTTCAAAAGTATATACAAGGAAGAGAAAAAAATGCAAAATTCTTTTTAAAAAATTTTTTTTTACTCCCCTCTCGAGACTAATAGAAGCTTCTAAATGGTTCTATTCATCTAATTTGTAAAATTAATTATCCCACCTAGAAAATTCCTGTTATAAAATTTGTGGCTAAGAAAAAAAAAAAATCTTAGAAATCTTCCCCAGACTCAAATATTTTAGATTAAACACCTGCAGCCATCTGTGTTCATCTCAAGTTTTAAACTTCTTAAAGTTTACTCAGCATAATAATCAGAGGCGAATTAAGGTTATCACAACCTAAAAAGACCTCTGAGGCTGGAGGATGTTGATATTTGAGACGAGAGGGGGGAAATACCCATTCTCTACTGTTCTAATGAAACAGAAAAAACAGGGTAATTAATTTTTTTCTGTTTCCAGATTACAGACGGGAAGAAAAAACGACATCAATTTATGGCCATTCTCAGGATATTGCAAAATTAACAGCATTTAAAATATGTGTATGAAATATTAGATGGATGAAGTCTTGAATGTGAGAAGTCATTAAGTCCTCATTTGCCTTAACTTATAAAGACTGTCCAATAATTAGTAGAATTTTTTATATTCAAGAGGAAAGGATAAAGACATTGATGATTCAAAAATAGCCACAGAAAACAGACTGTAACTGTTAAAACTATAAAATATTTATAACTATAAACTGTTATAACTATAAAATAACCAAGGCAAAAAATCTATGTAGATTTTATGTGAAATATAATATTTCATTTATAGATTTACATCATGTCACATTTATGATTCCTAAAGTGTTCAGTAGCAAATGGGAATTATCCACAGTGATTTCAAAATGCTTAGATTAATCGTTGTTAAATTAGAGGTGTTTATTAGGACAAAAGTTATAAAATGTGCTGGCAGTAAAACGCAGAAATAATGATTAAAAAAAAAAAGCAATGTTTAATTCACAAGACATCCACTACTGAGATGAAATAAAGTTGATTTTGCATGAGAATTTTCAGGAGCTCCTGAGCACTTGGAAAGTGTGTTCAGGAAAGCAGAGGCAGAAATTTGTTCCTGCACAGGGAAATCATTTGCTCCTTCCCAGGCTGAAAATGAGAGCATCCCACTTGAGAACAGCACCTGAGCTTCAAAAAACCCCCCCACCCTTCAGGGCAGGTGTGACATTTGATAACACAACAATACAGGACAAAGTATTATTTTTTGAACATACTTGTGATAATGTCTGGACTCCTGCTCTAAATCTCCTCCTGTTCCAAAGTTCAGCCTGGCTCAGCTCTCCTCTTCCTCAGGTTCATCCCCTGCTGATCATTCAGGAAATACCTAGATTTTTCCTTCCCTTTAGTCATATAATGAAATACATTTTTTTAATTCAACAGATGCAGTGAATTGCACAAGGTGTAGCTTTTTCCCACTCTCACAAGGGCAGCTTTTTTAAGGGCAAAAAGGGATAAAACAGGACCATTTTCTGTGCTGCCTTCCCAAAAAGCCCAGCCTGGGAGGGAAGGTCACAAAGCCAGGCTGGCATCAGTCACACAGCAAAGCCAGCAAGGACACAACCCATCAAAAACTCAAAGAGAATCAACATAAAATAATAGGGGGGGTGGAGGAACAGCTCATATACTCGTGGAAGCTAAAAAAGATCATGTGAAACTTGAGATCCCCCAATACTGAATGGCAGAAGGGCACAACTTGCCCGCTCACTGGTAATTTCTGACCAACACAGCAAAGGCAAAACTCCTCCTTTTTCCTCTCCCCCACTGTATTTTTCTCCCTTTTTTTATCCCTGCTCCCTCTGAGCAGCACTCCCCACTCCATGGGCAGCCCACATTAAGTGCAGGGAACAAACCAGCCAATCTCCCAGTCAAAGGAATGACCTCCCCTCTCCCTCACTTTGTCACCACGGGAACTCCACAGAGAGATGAGGAGTTTTTCCTGAGGGAGCAAACACCCTGCCTATAAACCCATTCTTATCAAACAAGGAGAGCCTGACTCTGCTTATCTGGGTTAATTACCTCAGCTTCTGACAAAGCAGGATGTCTTCCTTCCAAAAGTGTTTGCTTTCATGTTTGGAGAAGGAAAACAAAGAGAAAAATGACAAGCACATATTAATCTGTTGAGGCAATTGCTCCATGCAGGGTGGGGTGAACAGAGATCTCAGACCTCTCCTTGAAACTGCAGTCACTGGCAAATGGTAAAGCTCAAAACACATAAATTAAGATTAGAAAGAGTTGTATAGAATGCCACAAGAAATTAGAGCACTTTACAGATGCTTTCATCTCAATGGCAAAAAGAAAAGGATACCAGCCTATCAACACAGTTTTAACTACAGCCCCAAACAAAACGTTAGCTAGAGATTGTTCATTCTGTGCTTGGAAAACTCACTTTGGCCCATGAGAGCTTCTTAGTCCAGTGATATCCAGCAGGAGAAACATCTTAAGGCCTCCAGTTAAGATGAGAGCTCTGCTTAATTATCCATCCATGCTTAGATGTGTAATCCTGCCATTTGACTCATCTCTTCCTTATGACCAGACAGCAATTTTGCCCATGTACCTATCTTATACAAGAGTCCAAGTGACAAGGTGACAGATTGTGCTCACAGCTGTTATTATTTAGATAACATCAAATACAAATGTAGGATAATTACTTTGAAACCAATATGATCTATTGGTTTAGCACCACAGTATTTGCCAGCCCTAAACTCCAGCAAGTCAGAGCAAGGGACAAAATGGTTCCTAAACAGCCTGCACAAACCAGGATTAGAAATAGATTTTTCTAGTTTTCGTATAATTTTCCTCACAAAAGGTGTCCTTTAATATTTAGGGTGAAAACTCCTAAGTCCAGATAAGTATCAAACATTAATCTCCATTTCATGAAACATTTTTCCTTTAAAAAAAAATTTCCAGAATGAGGTATTGAGAGCAAGAGAGAAACTAATCTGAAATGTTAGTCTGGGTTTCTTTCTCGTGTCCATATCTCAGCCCACACTTAGCAGTTCTAACAAGAACACACCACAGTTCCCACTGTGATTTGTCTTCAGAAATGAGGCCTTATGATTCTCATTTTTCAGCTCCCTCCAGAAAATATCTGGAGAAGTGAAAATCCCAGGCTTGTCATATCTGTCAAGCCGATGTTGCTTTGAGATGGCTGAGTTACTGTGGTTAACTTAATCACAACATACTGCTTCCAGTTTGTTTGTGGCCACAGATACACAGAACACTCGAGTCAAAATTAAAATTGAGCAAAGCAGAGCAATATGCTGCATTGTTTCATTTATTTCCCCAAACTAAGTACACTGGTAATACAATTTAAATACAAAGTAGGCTCACTCAAGTGGCACCCAAGAGAAGATTTCTGCCCAGATAACTGATACTCAGAGAAAATCCTGTCATGCTCTGAAAAACAACGATGATTATCTTGCTGCCATAAAGAGCAGAATGGAAATTTCCTCACCCAACAAGTCTGTGCTAAGTGGCTTTGACATTACAGATAACAATTACTGAAATCCTTGTCAGCAGCCACTGCCTGTCACCTCTGCCACAGAAACACCTTCCCAATAAAACACTGCACAAAGGATCCTGCCAGGTGAGGAGCAGAAGCAGGGCAGGATCAATCCTTGCAAAGCACTCAAATAAATCTGCAAGGCAACCAATGAACCAAGCCAAACTGTTAGACGAGCCATGATTAATTCCTTTCAAATTATGGGGTGGTTTTTTTTGTCCTAAATACTTCCCTTTGTCTCTAATTTCTGAAAAGTTTCTTTTCTGTGGCTACAGAAACCAGTTTTCTTCGTTAGGAGCAGCACTAACACAGTCCTGGTCAGGCAAGCCAGGTGTGACAGTGCTGGTCATGCCCAGCAGCTCTGATGCTGTATCTGCAAACACGTGATGTCTTTACACTGAAATGTTTGTGGGGTTTTTTAGCTCGGTTGTGCTTTTTGGGGGGGAGGTATTTTTTTTTTCTTTTTCTTTTTTTTTGAACTTATCTGGCTCAAGGAGATTAGCACACCACACAGAAAGCTGATCTGGCTTAATCACTGCCTCCTTTAAAACTAAGTTACAAGTAAGCCTAAGGGCTTCTTCTAGACCCATTCTTAAAAAAATGCATGTATCTCCATCTAAAACTCAGGTCCCCACTGTTTCTTCTGAGCTCTTCCAATAATAAATACTATTTTCATTCAGGATGTACTGTCAGAGAACTGCTGCATCCAGAGGAACAACTTCTGTTCAAGCCATTGACACAGCAGGATCTAGGCAATAAGAAACCCCACATTTGCTCTTTGCCCATCTTATTGCAGCAGTGTCTTATTGCAGTAATTCGGTCTCTGCACATTCTGTAGCATCAATCAGCCACAGATATTTGTGTTTTGACCTCCCTGGTGCTACTAACACAATGAATAAACAGATCCTGCCATACCAAAACCATGCTTTACTCCATTTGCTGCAGACATTTAAAATTTGCTGCAGACACTCTCTGAAAGCTGGGCAAGTCGAGCCAGTCTCCTCTGTATCAAAGAGCTTTTGAATCTCTGATCCAGGAAGGGGTTATTCTCTGCAGGTCTGAATCTGCCACAGTGGGAAATCAATGCTCCCCACTGCAGCCTGAAACTTCTGGCAAAAACTCGTGCTGTGCCTCTGTGTAAAAAAGTCACCCTTTAACAGTGCTTGCAAATCTGTTTACAAATAGCTGCAGACTTCCCTGCTAGATACCCAGGTTTAAATAAGGAAGGGGAAAAAAAAACCACATGAAAAAAGGACCCTTCAAAGCTGAACTAAAGCATATGATGATAATATGAAACAAACTGTGCATGCAAGTCTGTTTGCTAAATAATAGATTGCTATAGCAGTGCTGTAATGGGCTACAAAAATCTTGGATCTTGTGATTTTCTGCGGCGAGCTTTCCTAAGGAGCAGTACAGAATTGATCAGCTGTTGAGAAGCAATGACTCCAAACTGCTTTTTCAGCAAAGACAGCCCCTGCATCAGCCATCCCTGAGCTCTCCTGCCTGATGTACCTGTTTCAACAATTGTCACAAGCCATGGGGGATTTGGAAACCCCTTTGTCTGGGAGGTGCCTGTGAGGCTGAATGGAGAGAGATCCTCCACAATCAAAGCTCAGTTTCTAGGAGCACCCCGATGTCTCTGACCAGGAGAAATGAGCTGCAGAGGATTTCCCCATGGGGGTAGCACAGCCTTAGAGAGGCTCAGGGGGAGAAGCTGCAGAAACATCATCAGGGGGGTTGAAGGTTCAGAAATGGCCAAACTGGCCTGATGCAGCACAGGCAGCCCCATCTACAGCAGGAGGCTGGAGTACAGCCCTCCAGAAGTACATTCTAACCACCATTTCTATGATTAAAGGATCATTTGTTTTGTTACCTGATGAACTAATGAAGGTGACAAGTCCATGGTTTTCCTCTGCAGTTCTCCAGTGCCCACGTCAGTGTTTGCAAACCTCCCCACGAGAGGCAGGATTTGAGTTGTTCCTATTTCTATCACCAAGAGCCTCTTCTAAAAGCTGGCAAGTCAGAGTCTACCATATGTAATAATGGATTTAGAAAAATCACAAATACAGTGTATAAATCCAAACTTTCAGAGCCCTTCAACATGTCTGAGAACTTGAGTCTTTTGACTGAGACCACCCAAAATACCAGGTGACCCAGAGCATCATATTCTCAGAGAATAGGGACTACTTGGCAATATTTGACTTCTTGGAAAAGAAAAATATAAATGAAGTAAAAAAACAAGCGAAGATTACATCTAGCATGGCTTGCTAAAGGCTTCAGAAAAAAAAAATAAAAAGAGAAAGAAAAAGAAGAAAGAAAACATGAACTCTTTGTCAAAACCAGATCTTTGATTTGCTAGAGCAGATAAGGATCAAAGTATGGTGCAAATGACAGGAGGAGAAAAACTTAACACATCTCTCAGAATGAAACAGCTTTTCTTAAACAGAACCTTGTGATAATGTGAGTGTTTCTAATGAAATGTTCTAATCAGCTTAATGAAGAGCTAATTTTAAGATCTTTGGAGAAAGAAATCCAAAGGACTTATTCAAATCATCAATAAAAGGATTTAGTATCATTTCCACCTCTGAGCTGATGCACAGGGAGGGGGTTGTTGGCAAATTTATATTGCTATGGAATGCAAAAAGAAGGATAAAATCCTCCTGCAGTCTGTGCCTGTTAGAACTCAGGAACTCCACACAAGGGCAGGAAGAACAACATTTTTTGCACACCAGTGTAACCAAGCACAGATCGATCTGGACTCACCCACTCACTCCCCAAACACACAATGCTGGCCTCTGGCAGGAATCCACTCATTACTGGAATTATGCCAACAGTGAATCCAGTAGATCCAGAGGTGTAGCAAAAACTGTGAATAATTAAGCAAACATATAAACACACGTTCACACACTTGAATAATGGATAATTTTCTATTCACTGATAACCCTTGAATGAACGCTGAGTGAAAATAAAATGTTAATGCATGGAGAGAAAAGAACTTAGACATAAAATAGTCTCATTTTATGTTATTGGAAATCCATGCTATCAGTGGATAGATTTCTGTTTACGGGGGGAGCAGACTTGTTGGAATTGCTGACATGATTTATCTTCATGATATTTTAGCCTCACTTGCAGTGTTGAACTTTCTCTTTTGTAACATTTATAATTATGCCACATCTCACTAATGGGACATTTTGAAGGCAAGAACTTCTATGATGCTCCAGCATCACGGGGGTTCTGTGGCTCTTTGCTTAAAAGAACAGTGACATTCTTAAAGACTCTCTCTGTGCACTGTGTGTGACATTTTCAATCAGGTGAAGCTTCTCATATCCACCCATGCAATTAAATGATTTGCTGTTTCACAGAGCTCGAAACATTTTCCTGCTGGAAATGGCACTGGCAACTGAGGAGCATCAAACAATAAAACTGGAACCTATTGTGTTGCCTTCCATTAGTGGCCCTGTCCTTTGAGCAATTAAATGTTACAAAACAAACACTGGCACTGCCCAACCCCAGACAAATAAGAGAGAAAGCATCAGAGAACAGACAGGAAAAACATCATTTTTTGTTTGTTTTTTCCTAAGATATTCACTATTTATACACATGAGCACACACACATCAAACCCAGCACAGACTGGGAGAGAAGAAGCTGTCTTGTGGAACTGAGGCTTGAAATGCTGATTACACCACACTTCTCACACTGAGGAGCAGAATTCCCTCTGCTCACAGAGGAGCAGCAGCAGCAGCCCAGCCCCTTTCCTAACAACATTCCTGGGAATCACCAGCATCCCACCCTGTGAGCACTGTTAATGGTTTTTAATGTCAGCCAGCTCAACAGCACCATAGAGGGATTTTTCCCTAGCCAATGCTGCTGTGGAGTTTGTTATAAAATACATCACTGAATGAGACACATTCTGGGAATATCTATCTTCCATCAACTGTACTTTTCTTCCAAAACCTTCTTGAGGTGCTTATTCAACTAGAAACTCCTTGTGGGCAGAGAATAAATCAGACTAAATTTGAATACCTATTTAATCTGTCATTTTGTAAAAAAAAACATGCTAAATTGGTAACTGGATCTTTCTGGCATCCTAGAACATTCCTAAAAAACTTAGAGAGTCCCAGTATACCCAATACTTTGAATCTATTTCTAAAGGAGTATTTTGCAAATTTGAAGTTTTATGGTTGATACAGCCCTTGGACAAAAATCTGAGCACATCCAGCTTGTCTACATAGCCACAGACAGCTGCAGATAGATCTTGCTTCTTGAACAAAACATTATTAACTCCCTATGCACAAAACATTATTAACTCCCTATGAAAGCACTAGCAGTGCATTATCATGGCTGACAATTGCTATACAAAAAAAGATAGGTGAGTCAAAGCTGCCTCAACTACTCATTCCACTGGCTGTGGGATGAATTTTGAGGTAATGGCAATTTTGCCTTTCCTTTAAAGCAGCCAGGACTTGCCTCTTACTATTTTAATGAGTGAGTTCAGCAGCTGCACAGCAATGTCCACCTACAGACTCCCACACAGACACATAACCACAGCCTGCAAGTGCCAGAACTTCAAAGAATAAAGAATAAATTTATATTTCAATGTTAGTTCAGTATTAAGAAAAAACCCCACAATAATAACTCAAGCAGGTGGTAGAGGTGGGAATGTGCTTCAGCAAACTGGTATTTTGAAGTTGAAACCCCCCCTTACATCTATAAACTGATAATTTACTGTGCAATGATCTACTTTTATGGAAGCCATCATCATATGGAAACAACCCCGCTCTCTTTTTTACATGGCCATTCATTTTTAATTGCATGGGCCACAGACACATTTATTCATTTCCATCACAGATGTAGGTGTGTATCAGCATGTGCAAGAGCAACTGCAAATATACTTTGCACCTGCAGTGCACATTAGGAAAGCTATCCAACAAGTAAGCCTGAAATCCACATTTGCAGTTTTGCAGGGAATAAAAATCAGGCTGACTCAGTAAAAGGTGCTTTGATGCTGATCCTCTGCACTTATTGCCAGAGCAACTGTTCCTGTTTGGGAGAATGGAAAGCATTCTCTTCTATAAAATACGTGTGAGAAAGAGGGAATAAATACATGCAAGCAGCAGGTTGATATACATCAGGGAAGCACATGAGAAGGAGCCACAAGCAGGGAAAATGAGCTCTGGATGCAGGCAGGGAATGCTTGCCTGCATTTCAGAGACCCCCGGCCCTGGATGGGCTCAGGTTTGGGATGAACTGAGCTGGGAACCTGTGCTGAGACTTGCAGAATTTCCTGTTGGTATCCAGGTGCTGCTGTGGCTCTCACCCAGAGCCAGCAGCCCCTGAGGATGGCGAGGGGATGCACTGAGCAGTGGGTACAGGAGGCTTTGCACATCCAGTGAGGACAGAGAGGGGTGCACAGGGCTCCAGGGCTGCCCAAAGGGAACGACTGATCTTCCTGACAGGTAGCAAAAGAGAATAATGGCTTTGTTCCTCCCCAGCAGCTTTCCTCACTGTCTTGTTTTGATTCAGCATGAACTCCATTCTTCCAGTTTGATTTTCTTCTCGTGGTTCTGTTTAGCACACTCTTGCCTCCTACAGATTCCAGCTTTATTTGTGTTTGTGGTTTTGTTTGGTTGGGGATTTTTTTGGGGTGGGATGAGTTTTCAGACCTGAGCTCCTAGAAACTTTGGGTTTTGTTACAGACAGGAGTTAAGGAAACAAAATTACTGACTGTCCAATGGTCAGACTTCTGTTGGTGTAGAGTCTGAGCACCACTGAAATTACTATTTTATACTGAAGAACAAAAGAGTTTCTAAACCATCCAGCTACTTTAAATTGGCTGGTATAATGAAATGTTGCTAAAGCTCCTTGTGCTTCAATTTTCCTTGACAGTGTTTCAAAATGGTATTTTTGTGGAACATTTGAACTTTAATTGCTCTGATTTCACTTCTGACTATGCACAGAATCACAGCAGTCCAACAGAGGCATACGAGGGTTTTCTTTTTTCAGAGGCTTGACAGTACAAGACAAACAAACGACTTTTCAAAACTCCAGAAACTTACTTTATCCCAAATTCCTGGTAGCCTTCCTTCCCAGAGAAATGTCAGCATTTTGAAGTGTGTTGGAAATGTTTTGTTAGTGATATTTCATTTGAAGACATCCAGCATTTCATTCAACTTCAGCACAGACAGTTCCTTGTCAGCATTCCTGGCAGAAGGGTTTGTTCTCCAACAGACAAATCCAATTGGCACAGGGCTACAGAGCTTCCAGCATGCCTCCTGTATGTTCTAGGCAATAATTGCTTGGAAATACTTCCAGGTATCAGGACCTTCAGGCCTCTGCTCACAGCACAAGGCAGCTGCAGATTGAAGTCATACACTTGGATGTTCCCAGACACACCAAAGCCCAGCACACACAGAGTTGAATTCCTTTGTCCATGAAAGAAATAAAATAAATACTTTGTGAATAAGTCCATATGAAAAGCCTGAAATAAGTACTATACTCCAAATATTTTTTCTTTATATGTAATGGGAAGATTTTTGGAAATAACATGTACTTAAAGTCTCGTTACTAACACAGGTCTCAACTTTATTTTGGCATATTTACTTCCAGTAATTTTCTTTAGGCATCTCCCACATGCAACAGAATTAATCAGCTTCTTTAGGAAAAACAAGTAGAATGGCTTTTTAAAACTTTAAAACCTTTTAATTACAAATGCATGGGCTTTTGGAGCATAAGTCCAAGCTAGGTTCACTGAGGCTCTCCCTGCTCACCATTGATGTGTATACTGATGATTCTGCTATATTCCATGAAAGATAAAATGCAGAGAAATCCAATAGGCTGCTTCTCCTTTAGGAATTCATCTGCTGACAAATAGTTTTCTGTCAAGAATTATAACCATATAGGGAGACATCAAAAGAATTTGTCTAACTTCTTCCTTTTGCACAGTGCATATCTGCAGTGGTTGCTCTGTGAAAGCTGTTAAAGAAAATAAAATATAAATCCCCAAATTCAGGGCAAGCATTGTATGGTATATATGCTGCCAGACCCAGGCTCTAAGGTGAAATCACTGTCTTCAAAGGACTACAAAACTGTTTTTAAATATCCTATGCTTCTAACAAAAAAATGTATTCAAAATATACGTGATGAACTCCAATGCAATGAGCTGTGCCTGTACAATTTAGCCCTGCTAACCCCTGTAAGTGAGGCTCATTGCCTTGGCCTCCCCATTTCATGTTGGGTTTGGAAACAAATAGGTTTGAGTTTCATAAATAACCAAAGTGCTCTTAAACAACACCTTTCTTGACTCATTTTCCTACATTTCTATGAGCAGTGAAAAATATGATTGAGCACAGAAAGAGAAATAGGAACAAAAATTCAGGACAAAGAGTTGCCAAACACAGCTTTTCCTCAAAAAGCTGATTCATACAATGCTAACAGTCCCTTTTTCAAGGCAGTAAGATGTGGAAGGATATGTCATATTGTATTCATACAAAAATACAACAGAAAACAGTTCATCCTGATTTTATTCTCCAGTTAACCAATGAACAATGTGTTTATTTACCTTATTTAAAGAGAAGGCTTTTTTTTTTGCTCTGAAACACTTCACTCATCAGTAGATGTGAACTCTCATGATATAATTAATCTGTCAATCTATTCCCTATTGAAGCCAAGATATAATTTCTTAATAATTTATGGCACATGCCAAGTAATACTGAAATATGTTATTGTTATTATTATTATTATTATAGAGCCCAGACCTTGAAGCTTGCCAAGTAATGATGAGTACAGGGAAAATATGCCAGCATGTTTCTGGTGTGAAATTTATAGACTATTGAAGTTTTTAATTTCAAATTGGTAGCTGTACAATAAGAGGTACTGTCTTTTGAAAGATGGCTGTTTCACAGCTGATAACATACCATGGACTTCAATAACAAATCCACCTTCCTTAATATAATAGGGATTTTCAAGTGAAAAACAGGGTGCTAATGGCATTACATAGCCCAAAGGATTTGGGGCCCTGGCCATGGCCAGTGACAGCTCATGGGTCACAAGCACCCCCAGCCCTGAGCTCAGCAGTTCTGCACATCCCAGCTGCCCATTCCTGGTCTGCACTCACCAAAAATCTGATTCCTTTCCCTGTCTCCCTCTCTTGGGGGTTCTATGGTGCTGTGACTCATTGCACCCTCATAACTCAGTCCAAGGTGATGCTGAATATGAATATGACAAAAAGACAACTTCTTGTGACCCCACTTGTGTTTGTCTCCTCTTTTCCCATCATGTCCCATGTTCTGGTGGGTGCCCTGAGAACCCCAAATTCATCCTATTTGTGTTCTCTCATCCTTCTCACACACATGCAAAGTCCTCAGTGACTCTGTATCAGCTCTGAGCAGCACAGGCTACTTTTTTCTTTCTTTTTTTCTTTTTTCTTTTTCTTTTTATTTTTATGTCAAACAAAATGTCAGCAGGTAACTGCTCTTGCTTCTCTGATGCCATTCTGAAATGTAGCAATGCTAAATATAGACTGATTTAAATGCAGTTCTTTTAGCTGGTATTTCATTAGCTTGAGGTTTGTTTTTTTTTTAACAAACCTTTTGTAATGAGACAAATGGACTAGCAGCAATATGCCAAAGAATATATTATATTGAAGGTACCTTAAAATCCTACCTACAATTGCTGCAAATAACTGACTAAAGAACATACATTGGGTGCAATAAAAATAGATTTCACACACACCATCACCTATTCAGCTGTACCATCTTCTGATAAGGCCATTTCAGAAGTAAGGGTAATATTTAGATAAGCTCTCTTTAAAAATAATCACAGCAATGAAATAAAAATGATGATTAAGCTTGTAACTCACAATTCCTTTTAATTCCATAGGAAAACTTCATGCATTTCCCTTATTTAGAGAGGCAGCTTTCTCAGGAGCACCAAGGCTCCACTCTGGACACTTTGCTGGGCAAGTGGAGCTGGGAGAGGTTATTTTTGAAGCACAGATTTGTATTTTTTTATTGGGATCTAAGCAACATTATCTCTTTCTAAAGCTGTTTGAAGCATCTTTAGCCTTAATTACACACCTGTCTGCTTCCATTGGCTCCTAGAATCTTGTCTAAAATCCTTGTCTAGACATTTTGTGTTTCCATAGGCTGAAAAGCTCCTTTTTAGAATACAGGTTCATGGCTGATTTCCTCTGCATCACAATTAGAGTTGGTCATTTCAGATTGGGAATCAATAGATTTAGTTTTGTTTTTGCCTCCCAAAATAATGCTCTGAGGTTTTGCTGTTTGGGTTTTTTCTAAAGATAAATGATCAGATAATGCATTACCTAAAGCAGAGGTTATTGTTACTGAAAGCACCACTACCCACAGCGTTAATTCTCAATAACCACTGCTTATTGTAAGGCAGAAAGCAGAGAGAAGTAATTGTTATGTCTGTAATGGTTTCCAGGGGTTTATTCTGTTTAGATGCAACTGAAATTGCAATATTGTTGCTGAATGCATATCGGTGTTACATTTAAGCATAAAGGATCAAGGATTTTTGGATGGAGAGCACTTCAGATTCAGTTTCTCAATATACAGGTGTTTATGCTCCTCTTGAGGGCAAGTGAATTAAACTGAGTGTGCTGGTGCTGTACATGTAGCCACCATAAAACAGGTAAGGCAGAAATTATTCTGTTGTAGACCCATGGAACAAGCATGCAAATAGTCTCAACTGTTCCTAAATGTGTTAAATCCAAGTTCACGTGGCTAAGAAGGTTTGTACCACTCTATAAACACCTTTCACCATGGCACAGTCCCAACAGAAGGGATGTCTGAGTTTTGAGTTGTCATTTCTTAGTTTTGAGGTGATTTGATTAGATTATTATGAGCACTCTGACATGTGTGTTGTACATAAAAGTCATCCTATTGCAGTATCAGCACCTGAGGAAGCTGCAGGTGCACTGGCACTGACAGAAGAAATGAGCCAGGGCAGTTCATGACAAAAAATGGGTCAGGTTTGAGCACTGTGGTGTCACAAGTGCTGTGTCCTCATCTCCTGGATCCATGTCTCACCCAGCCCTGAGCCATGCAAACACAGACCTGCCCAGGGCTCCCAGAACTCATCCTGCTCTTGCTGCTGCCACAGAACCCAGCCAGCTCCACCCTTTTCTCTGATATTTATCCAACCTCTTTTTAAAAACTCCAGAGTCAGGAACATAACAGGCTCTCTGCATTGTTTGTGCAAGTCCTCATGTATCCACAGAAATGGAGTTCCCTCTGAGTATCTCAGCTAAATCTCCCACTGTTATTATCTGAATTGTGATCCTAATGGCATTTTGGGTCAAAGGAATGTGCTTCTTGCCCTGGTGTGAACACTAAGATGACATTTGTCACTTTGCTTCCCTGCGACTGCCAACTTTTTATGATATGTAGGGCAGTAAATGCAAATAAGACTCCTGTGGAATCACAAGGAATCCCATAAAGCTTCTGTCCATGAATCAAAAAAGCCACTTACCACAGCTAAGTGCAGCTTTTCTGTACAAATATTTGTTTTCCTAGAGGACGAAAATAAAGGAACATTTAAAAAAGATGAGCTTCCATCAGAATAAATTCAGAAGGGGAAGAAACAATTCAGATAAATTAATAAATTACCTAAGCTTCTCAAATGAGCTTTGAGATTTAAATGTGGCTGAATATAGCTTTTCTGGATGCAATCAGAGGAATATCTGGAGATTCAACTAGATCATTTTAAAAGCCTTTGCAATTTCAATGGATTATTCAGCTGAAGAATGGACAAGTTGTTATTTTTCCAGTAAACACGGATATAACTTCCAAAGACTTTCAGAGTTCTATTCTGTTTGCACAGAATAATGACACCACCAAAAAAAGGGGGAAAAAAAAAAAGCAAAAAAAAAAAAAGCAAATGCTGGCTAGGATAAGATATTGAAAAGCTAAATAAATGCAGTTAAACATGGCAAATGCATTTAAAAATAAAACTCTTTGCCAGCAATACTCCATTGAATTTAATTATTGAGGAGGATATTGCATAGGTATCTCCTTTCTTAGCCGTGTATTTCCCCTTGAGCTGTTTATGCCCTTAAAATATAATTAGACAAAGACTGTAAATGCAGTACTGGAATCCAGAATCAGAGTAATTCAATGAGGGTTTGGAAAGGTTTGAAACTGGTAAACCATTCATTACTTTTATTTTAGATGCTATTTAAATCTCCCAATTCAAGCAAGTGATGTTTTAGTCTAAGGGAAAATCTCAATTGGCCTGAAAAGATCTGCTCTCCTGGGTCTAAATCAAAGACAAAATCAAATCACAAAGCAAGGCCTTTTTTCCAGCCTGAGGATGAGCAGATTCCCAAACCAGGAACAACAAACCATCACAAATTTGCCAGTTTCTTATGAACAGAAACTGTGCTCTGACACAGAGACAGGAAACAGGAAAGAGAAAAGTGAGATCTCAGATTTTGGAGCAGGATCATCCACTTGACACAAGTGTACATGACCATTGTCCTAAAAGAAAAATTACTTGGTTTCTTTTTAGTACAGGGTGGGGGGGGTTGGTGAAGTTTGAGTACAGCAGGACTGGAAAAAGCAACAGACTTCAGAAATCCTAATTTCCCTGAATAAAACCCATCCTGCCAGCTCCCATGAAGTGGCAGTCTCAGCAAGGTGCAATTTATGAACATCTGGACTTCTTTGCAGTCATTTCTATTGTCACTTTCAGCTATTCAAAAACGTCTCCCGTGGTTTCTGAACGACCACAGATAACCTGTGTTAGAAGACACAGAAGCCCAGCAATTGAAGGAATGCCAAAGCAGTTCCATATATTTGCATACAACAAAATAATCTCAAACTTCATGACTTCACTGTGGGTGGCTCAGCACTGCAGCCCCTGGGGCTCTACAGCTGAACCAGTCTTTCTCTTTCTCAACTGCAAGGTAAAGACATTTAAAAAACCCCAACCAAACAAAATATATACACACACATATATATGTGTAAAAATACAGATCAGGAAGGAAAGAAAAGTGCAGCACTAAACTAAAGTTTTGAAGATGATGTTCCTGCCCAGCAAGAGCTACAAAGTAAAGGAAGTACACATTCTCCTCTGCCTGCAACTGGAAAATTATTTTCTGGTACATAACTCCAGCTCTTTGATTAAATCCTATCTTAAGCATATGTTACCATTAATGCCCTAATTTTCCAGACTCTAAGCACGTACATAAGCACAGTAAATCACAGGATTATTTATATTTGAGTACCAGCACAGCATGTGAAGTTTAGCCTTTTTAAGATCAAGGTCTAAAAGGATGAAAACAGACTCAGGGGAATTTGTGGTTTCATTCAGAGTTTCTGCATTGGATCAAATCACTCCAAGGTATGACTTCTCTTACACAGAGACTCTCCCATGCTGGGGAAAGCCCCTTAAAAATAAGTTGATATCTGTTTATTTAAATCCAGCAGTTCAAATATCATGTGGAACAATAACCATTATCTGTGGTATTACAGTTACGTAAGATAAAACAATCTTTTAGCCAACCAATCTTACAAAAAAAAAAAAAAAAATTCTTTCCTAAAGGAAATAGGAAATGCATTAAAGTCCAAAAAAGAGATCCTCAGCTCTTTGTGGTTATTAAAGATCCTAAGACAGATTTTTCTGGAACAGGAATTTCACCCAGAAATTAACTTCATGAACTGTAAATATGACTTATGGACACAGAGGTGTCTTCAGCAAGCCCGTATTTATTTCCCTACAGGGTCAACACACAGTGGTGTCATGCAGAGCTGCCTGCAGGTTCTAGAAAACACAAATGAGGGGATCATACCTACCTACAAGAAGTACTCCAGCACTGCTCTAATTATTTAGGCAGTGCTCTCAGAATTCTTGAAATGACCATATTTTACAAACTATGAAATAACATTTTAATCAGTAACCACTGAACACTGGATAATAAAACCAAATATTTGAACTGGTCTAATTTCTTGTGCCTATTCTCCAGGAGACAATACCATGGCCTACCAGAATGTAAAAAAAGGATAGATTAGAATTTCACATGGGCAAGTGCTCTGAAATGTTAAGTCATACTTAAAACACATTTCCTAAAATTACAAGAAAAGCAGCATAGCTCATCCTGTTAGAAATCAATTTGCTAAAGAAGGCAATTCTGTCAAGAATTATAACAGCATAAGGAGATATCAAAAGGAATAAATTATTTCTTTTTCTACAGAGGATTTCAGCTTAAAGCTTTGCTTTGAGATGTGTTTTCCAGTGCTACAGTGCCTGTGCAGCAGATAGAACCAGGACATCTTATAAACACATATAATCCCTCATTTTGCAGCACATTGATAGTTACTGATGTGCAACCATTGTGGAACAGCTCAGCAGCTTCAGCAGCAGAAATTTGAATCAGGCATTAAAGGCAACCTAATCAGCTTTGTGATTTACCAAATTTTAAACATATGGACACCTTGGGTGTGCCTGAACTCAACCTATTCCTGAATAGGTGAGAGTTATCCAGAGTCAGAAAAATCTTTTTTGAAAATGCAGGCCTGAGAGAAGTTAGAGCTAAAGTTTCTACATAATAATAATAACAACAACAACAACAACACCACATGTATGCAATAAATTCTTTGGGACTTCATGGTGTATGAGCACATCCACCATAACAAGGTGCATCAGAATGTAATCCTTGTCTAATAGTGGTTTTATTGAGAATTACAGCAATTAAATCTCTTCAGCACAATAAAAGACACTTTATGTCAGCCTGTTGGACAGTTTTAAGACATTACCAAAGCTACTCTAAAGAGCAAATGACAGATATTGATTGCTGAATGTGCATCCTGCACAAAATGCTGAAACCTTCCTGAGAACAGGGAAGTCTTTGGAGATGTGATACTGCAGGAACTGGGGGGTTTCTGGTGCTGTCACAGTATGAAGAGGAGGAAAGGGATGAGAGAACCTTTGGAAAAGGTTTTGATTACAAATTTCAAATTCATTGACACATTAAATTATCAAAACAAGCTCATTTTACAATATTTTCCAGTACTTTCTCATTATTGGAGAGACTTTTTTTTTAAACAGTGGAAGCTGACATCGAAATAATTTTAAATGTACAGTGGGTTGCAGCACCCTTCTCCCCAGAGATTATGGAGGTTGGGCAGATAAAACTGATTTATCATATACTTCCCATTGAGATATAGAAGAAAGACATCCAGAAGCTGCAAACCTCCTAATTGCCCACTGATAGAATCTATGATCTTTTTATTGCACATTTTTATTCTTGGCAGTATTTCCTCTCCCTCAGGAGATAGTCCAATATCAACTACACTACACCACATAAATCCCCATTAAAATTAAGGACAGAGTTTCCACCCATCCCCATGTGTATTGTTTTCCATCTAAACTCTACTTGTACTGCAGAGAAATAGGACTCATCCTGTGTCTGAAGAGCATGAGTGGGTCTCAGGAGACCTTGGGATTTAGTGTTGTGTCAGACTGTACAGAACATTCCAGGGAAAATAATTTAAAATTTCTGTTCGTGCACAAATGGTATAAATATGGCCCTGATCCTGTAGATGGGAGTAAGGAAGACAAACAAAATACTTTCCCATCATATTCAATTCCTTCCTGCTGTGCTTCTTTTCTATCTCACATATCTGAAGCTTGCAGAGGGTTTTCAGATTTTAGCTCTGGGGACTGGCATCTGTGGAGTTAATTTTAAAGCTTAAAAAAGTAAAATCACCTCCAGGCAAGCCCCTCATGAACAGTAAGCAGTGCCATTCATTTCTAATCCGTGCTTCTCTACACCCACAGGAAATAACCGTGAGAAATATGGGCACTGTGAATCATTTATGGTGTTTCCCTTGCATGAAAAACTGCTTTCCTTACCTGTACGATCAGGATGTCCATTCCAGTTTTCCAATGCCTTTCAGACAGCAGCAGCAGGTCAAAAGAAATGCAGTTTTCTGTCCTTACCCTGACAGGGGCAGATGCTGGGGTGCTTTTACCTCAATTTCAGCTGTTGCCCTGCTCTTATTTGCCACCCTGCTCACTTTTGAGGCAGAGACCTGGGGAAGCATCACCTCAGGACAGAGTTCCTGATACAGAATGAGGCAGCTGCTTGGACAGCAATGCATGGAACATCGTGCAGAAAGTGATAAAGTAATTTTTATACGATTCTGCAAACACCATCTTTGTGTAAATTTCATTTCCACTCAGTTCAGTGCTGTGAGTGTCTGCATCTGTTAACTCATAACTGTTTTTCCAATTACGGTGTTCATGGCAATAATCACTTTAAAACCAACACAGTCATTCTCATGTTGCAGCAAATGTGGAGTGTGGAAACCACCCTGAGAGGGGTGGGAAGCTGGAGGGGGGACAGGGCCAGGACATGGGACATTCCTGCTCCCCTCTACTCCTTCAAACACAGCCCACCCTTCTCTACACGAGCTCTGCAAGGCTCCCTCAAAAGCAGAGAAGTGTTGGGAAGGTGAGAAAAACTTCCTGCCCCACCAAACCTCCCTAGGATTGCAGGCTGTGGTTATAACACAAAAATCAACCACCCTTCTTTTTCCTTGACACACCCTGTGGGTATAGAAAGGGAAAATGCCCAACCAGAGGAAGCTACAACCCCTCACTTTGGGAATCAAACTTTGCTGTTTGCTGTGGCAGTAAAATTCACCCTCAGAAGGGCAGGACATTAGTACTGGGATAACCAAGATAATCAGCTTACTACAGAGCTTTTTAAAAATATTTTCTGCCACAGCCAAGATTGCCAAAAGGCTTCACGTTTTTGCTGGTGAGTTACTGGTAACATTTTAGCCTCAGCATCATGCAGGAACTGCACTTCCCTAGAACTGCTAAGCCTGAATAATATTTCAGAGCCACTCAGAACAACTGCTAAGGAAGAACAACATAAAAAGGAAAAATAAAGACAGGATCGATAACACTATGCCTGAGAAGGGGAATGTATTTAGTTAGAAACCAAGATTTTCAAAGGCAATCAGAGGAATTACATTCTATCACCTAATTACAGCAGGAATGGGAGCTCCACAGCGGCCACTCAAGACCAGCCACAATTTTGCTGTTCACTCCCTCCAGTTGGTGCCTAAACACGACCTCACCCCTCAGCATTTAAAACATCCTTCTCCAGTGTGACTCACATGGCTTTGCTAGCATTGGTGGACTGATTAGCCTCCTCCAGAACTTTCCTTTTCTGACTCATTAAATGAAATGTAGGCTTCATTCTAATATCTACAGCAATCCTGTACTTAACTCCCAGCTACTTGCATTTTTTGTATTTATAAATAGCAATTTGCACATACAATTCATGTTGTATTTGCAGCTCTCAAAGCACTTTGCAAAGGACATTTTCTCAATTTGCTTCAAAACAAGAAAGAATGAACAATCCCATTTACTCATTTGCTAAAATGCCCAATTTTTAGCCCATCATAATGGTGTGATGTGCTCTCTTTCATCAGATACCATTGTTATCCTAACAATGCTAAAGATGGCAATAAACCCAGCAGTAGCAGCAACCATTTCACATGTCAAAGCAGCAGGGAAAAGGACTCCAACCTGCACTCCAAAAGAGCTGCAAAATAACAGGTTTCTCATGCAGAGAAGCTCTAGAGACACTTCAAACCCAAGCAATAAAGCATGCCAGGAGATTGCCAGCTCTGAAGTTTATCTCGTGCTTTACATGGTCATCTTTTATAGCAGAATGCATTCATATCATGCTCAGATTAGCATAGAAAAAGGTGGAAAGATGTAATAGCATCTCTGGATCCTAAATAAAACATAGGAGATCCATATGGGGGGAGCTGGTTTCTACTGCTGTGGATCTGTTACATATCAGAAGAGCTAAAAATAATCCCCTTCCATCAGCCTTAAAGGAAAAATAAACCAGACTAAAATACAGCACATTTACATTCAATATGCCAGCATCAATAAAGTTTGGAGCCTTTCAGAAGATGCGAAATGAGTTTAATTTCAGCATCATTTGACTAAATCTTACCCTCAGCTTTGCTTAATAATAGACACCCTGGAAGACACATGAGATCATAAATCTGAGGGTGTTGGGAAGCTGGGCTTGTTAAAAATCCAGCTAATAGAGAAGAGGTGCCCCCTGTGAGTTTCAGCATGGATACACTATAGAAACAGCAGTTAGAAAGCACAACTCCATTAATTACCTGCAATCCTTACTAGGTTGTCTTTTCCAATATATTTACTGTGCCACACTCTGAGCATTTTTAAGTGCTTTGTTATAAATTTCTCAAAAACCCAGCTCACAGTGCCTCCCTGTTTCTCTTGTCAACTATTTTCCAGTGGATTTAGAAGTTACAGAAAAGAGGAATCTCATCCTTCGGGAGAGCCACAGCCTGGAGGAACCCAGAGAATACTTCAACACCTGCCTGGAAAATTGTGGGGAACACAGCAAAAACCAGATTCCCCTCCTGCCATCACACAACACTATCAGTATTTTCTGTAACTGAATCAGATTAAAATTAAAACACTTTTAATTAAATGGCATAGATTTCAAATAAAGATGAAGTTTACAGGTTTTCTTGAAGCATATCTCCATTTGTGCCAACACAGCTGAGAACTCCATGTACTTAATAGCCCAACAACAAAAAGCAGAGACAGAACACAGAACATCAAATTAAGACCCATCAGATCCTAAAGCTTCCTGACAATTCAGTCTATTAGTCTTGTGCTTTGTATATTTTTAAAAGACAGCATGACAGGGAGAAAGACACACAAAATATTCTCCTCAGATGGTTTAGAAAAATTGTAAATGGAACTGCAGAATGAGGCTTTTACATCTGGGCTACTGATAAATCAGGCTACTGCCAGTTCCAGGTAATGTAAATCACATGGTGCAGTTTTGATGTGACAAGTGCATTGATCCTTGCTGAGAGCTGTTTTGCATCATTTGAAATACACACCAAGCCAAGCTTATGGGAAAATGCTCTTAACCTAAGGCAAACTTCTCCATTGACATGAGCCAAGTTCTGTTGCAAAATGCAAACCCTGAAACTTTCTTCCAGTTTGTTTTTTAATTAACACCTTGCTCAGAGCTAATTCACAGCCTTTAAAATAAGTCAGTGAGACACTTTGATCTCTCTTCTTCCACGCCAGATGTTTTGGATGATGAGGAAAGCTCCCTCTGGTGTTCCTGTTTAAATACTTATGGGACATGCTGACCAATAGCCTGGTTATGTCTTCCCCTGTCTGTCTGGGGGTGACAGAGCATCTCACCTTCCAAGTACAAGTATGATTTGTCCCACGTAAAACCTCCTCTGTGATGTGCCTGTGCTGTTCAAGTGAGTTGTGTTCTGTGTCATTTGGACATCCCCACTAACAGGACTTGGAGTGTTTATTCACACATTTATTATTACATTCCAGGCTTTTTCCAGTGCTGCCATTAGTTGCTGACACTGATAAAAAGCCAGCATGTCAATCCAGCTGAAAGCATTCAGGTTTACAGACCCTCTCTTCCCAAAACAGACACAGGAACCGGAGCATGGGAATCAGCCCTGCAGAAACCTCTCCTAGGACAGACACCTGAAAGCCCAAGAATTGCTTTGTAGGGCCTGGCATGCAACATGGCATAAAAGCAGAGTCTGTGCTCCCATTAGTACTAAATGTTTTGTGATCAACAGCAGAAAAGAGGTCCTGGGTGAGCTTGAGCCTCCTGCACAGCTTCTGGCAGTGACTGCTTTGTGTTGTCACCTGGCAACCCATGGCACTCACCTGGGGCTGGATCCTGCACAAGTGACACAAGGGCTACAAGTGGAGTTTGTGCCTTTAGGAGTTATGCTACATAGATTATCCTTCTTTTATTTAAGATGGTGATCTTGGCATCTACATCTCTCCCAAAGGGAGAGATTCTGCTACTGCAAAATCCCCTGACTTATTGCACAAAATGCATCTGAGGTTTGGATGTCTTGTGCAGGGCAGAAGCCATAAGGGTGGCAGAAATTTGATTCTGTAGCACATTTTAATTGCAAGTTTACATATCTATATATCTATATATCTATATATCTATATATCTATATATCATCATCTATATATCATCTATATATCCATATATCTATATATCTAAATCTATCTATATTTATATGTGATATCCAGATATAATTGGTTGCATTGCAGCTCTACAGAGAAGAGACCAAAAATGGCAATTCCACCTCACATGCCCAATCTGTTCTGTTCCCACGATTTTTACAAACTTCTCAAAAGAGCTGCATTTGTCTTTCTCACTTTCACTTACCTAAAAAGCTCTTTCTGGACTGCTGGATGCAAGGCAGAGAGTGTGATTAGCTTTAACCAAATGCCCTCTTCCGTTCTTGCAAATTATTCCAACGGAGAACATATCCTACAGGAATTCTTACATGTGCTGACTCCAACCAATACCTGCAATGTAACTGCACCAACTCAGAGTTTAGGGGCTGTTCAAAACAGCACTTCTATCTAGCAGTTTGTTTTCATTATTTTATTCTTTGGAGTGCCATCCACTTCACATTTTGTATGAATAGTAACAATAAAAAAATAATTCAAATAAACCAAAAGAGTAAGACTTTTTTTCTCTCTGTTGTGGGGTTTTGTTGTTGGGTTTTGCTGTTGGGTTTTGTTGTTGTTGTAGAAAAGGTAAGTTGGAAGTACAGTTAAGTAGCCTAAAATCTTGATTGTGTTCCCTGAGACACCAGATATCAGAATGATTGACATTTTCTGCTGATTACACACAGAATATTCCACAGAGAGAAAAACAGGAGTAAAGAGATGGAAAACTGGAGGGAGTGTTTCAGTACTGCTGCTGTTGCCTGAACATTAATCAATAAAGCAATAAATAAGCTGCCAGATTAGACATATCTTAGCAGTGGATTTTGGTCATAATTCTCTAGAGCACATTTATGCAGAGAAAGAAGTTGATTTCTATTGAATGCAAATTCAAATTTAAGCCTTAGAAACAAAATACTGATCTTCAGTTAACACTGAAGGAATCCTTCCTTTCCACTTCAAGAACAGAATAAAAATGTCTTTCTGCTGCAGCATTGAGGGATCCAACCTTCTCTAGGAGCTTACAGACAACATTTCAGTCTTTCATTTTTCCTGTGAGTGAGTTTGAATAAGTTCTATGTAGAAAAAGCAGAGAAGCAACAACTAGGATTTATATACCTCAAAAATAACTGAACTAGACCTCTAAATATAGAGAATATGATATGTTCAGAGCCTTAAGATGTCAGCTATGAATGTCTTCCACCCTTCCAGGAAGACAAGATTTGTTAGACAAAGCCCTGGCTGACCTGGAAGTCCTGCTTGGAGTAGGAGGTTTGATAAGAGACCTCTAGAGGCCCCTTAAAATCACCACTTCTCTGATTCTGGGCTTCAAAGTAGAACAAAAAACCAAAAAATATTTTCCTTTCATTATTCTGTTTTCTTATTCTATTTAATTAATGTGGTTTTAAAACCAAACAAACAAGAACGAAAGAAAAAAGTGTATGTTTTTCAAGAAAGAATATTTATTAAAGCAATCAATTGACAAACAAAGGACAGTCTGATGACTCATCCTAGTAGAAAATTAACAATAATTAAAAAATAAATAATGTGAAACATGTTCTAATAAAAAACAAACAAAAACCCCCCAAAATTAGAAAAGCATTTATGTTGCTATAACAGATAAGCTAAAGATTACATAATGGAAGGAAAAGGATAGTCTGTACCATGTGAGGAGCCCAGACTCTTCTGAAATACAGCTCTGCATTGGAGCAGAAAACTAAACTGGGATAATCCAAAAGCCAATTAATTCCTTGGAATCAAAAGTAAAGAAAAATTCTTTAGGAATTAGATCAATCTGCTGCTTCAGTTGTTTCATCCTGCCCTGATTCATTAATACATATCTATTTTTTGAGATTGTTAAAACAGGGATGCCCATTGACCATTCTGTAAGATGATCTAAAAATTCTTCCATGGTTATCCAACATGAATTATTTTTAACCTAAAATCACTGCAGAGAGCAGACCTTTCCAAATGTTTCCATCTCCATTCTGACACATGCTCTCCAGATGGGTGGGTGCTCTCCAAGCTGTGTCACCCCCAGTCTGTCTTTGCAGGAACAGAGCTTTGTAAGAGAAGTCACAGACATTACCCTGCATATTTTAGTGTCTTAGTTTTCCCAAAGGAACCCTGGAGGGACGAGCCTGCTTTACTAAACTTTAGAGGAGCTACAGAGCCAGGTCACAATTAATTCCAAAATACGTTTTCTGAATTGTTTTTTTTCCCCAAGGGAGGGAATCTCGCATGACAAAGCAAACTGAATTCACCTTTTCACTGCAAAGTGGCTGCCTCCCAGTTTTTCAAAAAGTGCCATTTTTCATTCTTAACAGCTTCTGAAGGTATGGTTTATTTCTCATTGTCAATTGTGTTTATGAGCTTTTCAAAAATGGTCTTAACTTCCCCATGCAAGCCCAAACTCAACTTTCTGTGGATGTGCACATCTCACAGGGACCATCCTCATCCCAGCCACGGGTGGAGCAGGGGAGCTCAGCACATCTCAGACTCCCAGTATGGGACCACCATCATCTTTTCTGATACTTAGCAGAACCACTGCCCTTCCCAGCACAGTTTGTGGTTAAGAGCACCCCAGGCTGCTGCCAGAACACACAGCTCTGCTCCAAGTCAGCTGCTCCTATGGAAACCATGCTCAGTGAGACAGACAGGTCACTGCTCCAAAGAGACAAACCAGGAATGGCCAAAGTGTGAAACCTCAGATTGCTTTCCCCTCTAAGCAAGAGTCACGTTTGCCCTCGCTGATAACTCTGGTAAGAAGCAGCACACACAGAGAAAGTGTAGACTGAATATACCATTAGTTTTTTACTAATTTGAGAAGCCTAATTTTAGAATTTTGAAAAGATTCAGTTTTGAAAGGCACTGAACCAAGGCACGATTCCTTCAAAGGTCTTCAGTGATTCCTAAGAACAGTGAGATGTTCAAATGTATCAGTTATCTCTAGAGCCAAAATCTCCATTTGAAGACTAACCCCATTCATCCATGACAGTTTGGTCTCTACCCATTTTGATTCATCACAAGAAAGACTTTTTAAGATGAAAATCAGTGGTATAATAAAATAAATGAACTGGATTGTCAAAATAACTTGAAGACACTTGGATGCCCAAATCAACTAAAATTGATAACAGCAGCAGTTTCTCACCATTGTATCATCACAAAAAATACTGTTTGTCATGAATACTCTCCCCAGCAAAAAAGGAGCCCCAAGATAAATGGAAATGGGAATGAAAGGGTTAAAAATATCAAAGATTATTTTCACATTCAAATACTCATGTTTTTCTCTGTTCCTGAAGTTTTATAAATAGCATAAAAGCTAGTTGGCATAGCAAGAGACCTAATTATAAACAAGTCATAATTAAGCACCATCTCTAAATTATATAACATAATATCAATGTAAGTGTATTCATTATGCAAATGGTTATTTTATTGCTCATTTAAAATACATAATGGAAGTGCAGATAGTAGGTGGACAGCATGCTAAATAAGGGCACAAATGAAGGAAACATATCTTGGCAGAAACAGGAGCTGTAGGTGTGAAAGAACAAGTGCAACACTTGGTTGCCTCTTCCATCACAGACAAGAATATTCACTTGTGAACTGGTCTCATGCATCAAATCCCAGTCTGAAGGTTTCAGTCCTTCACCACACTTGCTTTGGCTTTCAGAAGCCTCTCTGTCTCTCAAGAGGGCATTGGGAAGGATGAGGAAGACACAAGGCACCACAACTCTTGCTATTTTCTCTACCAGAGCCAGTTCAAACTAAACCCAAGAACTCCCCCTGTATGCAAAGCTGACCAGCATTTGGATTTTGAATGGAATAGCTGAAGAACTTAAAACATCTGCAGCTACTTGAGCTCCTAAGGGGGCAGCCAGAGACTGCAGAACTCATGTTTTCTGTGGGCCAGGCCAGGGAATTCTTCACTTCCACACCCCTACTACTCAAGCAGATTTCTGAAATCTGTGAGACAAAATAATAATTCATCACCCCAGGGCAGATTCACTGCAGGTGAACTATATTTGTAGTTATGATCAGGAAACTTCCCAGTGTGACCATTCCTGGGGGTCTGTGGCTGTCACACTCCCATGATGGGGCAGCAGCCAAGGAACATCCCACCAGTCCAGAGAAACCTCTGTTGAAAGCAGCAGCTGAGGCCTTAGGATTTTAGCTTTTGTGTTTTTCATGTATTTGTAATCCTGTAATTCTTCAGTGTATAACTCTAAACTCCACACCCAGTGTGAGCTGCTGCTTTCCCATTTTGGTCAGACACAACAATTCCTCTCCAGGCTGGCAATCAAGGACACTTCACTCTCCCAGGCCCTGAAAAATGTACATAAAAATTAATCAGGAGCAAACTTGGGGTAAATTACTTCATTACTTGAAGCTGTAATTGGAAAAGTAACCCCCCATATGCAAATGGACCAAACTTATAAAAGTATAAACCCTGTGACCCATCGTCCATTTTTGGGTGTAGCCCCTGGGGTGCTTCACCTGCCCTAAATGTACCTGAAGGGCCTTCAATAAATAGAACTGCTTTTTATTCCCTTAATTCTGTCTGGCCTCTGCTTTTAGGTAAGCCAAAAAAGGCATCACAACCACTCCATCATCCACCTCCTGAGTGCTCACACCCAATTTGGACACCATTTATTTATTTGGCCAGAATGTGAAGCAACATGACTTGGCATTTTCCAAAGAAGCCTCTCCTCCTCCCTCTCAGTATTTAATGTCTGCTTTATTTTACGACCCCCCTGGTTTCAGCTACTGGAGTTGTCAGCTTGTAGGCACTTAATAACAACATTTAGCTCTTCAGATTTTATGTGAGGAAAACATTAGTCAGTGCTTTAAAAAACAGTTCCTCATTTTGGGCTTCTTTGAGAAATTTGAAGTGCAAAAATTAGCAGCTGTCAGCATGCAAACCAAATATTTAAATATCCTTTAAAAATAAATATTCTACCAAACATTTACTCAAATCTATTCTGAGTTCTACAAGAAGCTTCAAGGCAAATTCAAGACTCACTCCCTTCAGCCTCACTCCAAGCTGCTTTTGTCCCCAAGAAGCTCAGCTCTACCTTTGCAAGCCTTTACCTGAGACACCTCCTGTCTAAAATTCTTAATGATAAGAATGATACTGCTGATTGTTGGGCAGGATTGGTAGGTCTATAATTAATATCCCTACAGCACTGGTATATCTGGCTATCCCACATAGCTCATGATTTACAGTTTTTTGGTTTTCCAGTACATTTGATTCTGTAGTAAAAGAAAAAATCCCTGACCCTACAGAATGATTTGGGCTGAAAGGGACCTTAAAGATCATCTTGATGTCTTTCAGTTTATCAGAATCCTGCCTGCTACCTCCACACCTCCTCCTATACCAAACAGATCTTCAAAATCAGACTCAGCAGGGGAAATCTTGGTTTGCAGATACCAGACCTGGCTGAAGCAAAAGCTGGGGAATCTCCTGTCCATTCAGCTGCCCTACAGCAGGTTTGGCAAATCCCTCTGTTATATTTACTAACATTTAAATAAAACTCCAGAAACTGCATAGCTCCCTGGTGTTCCCAGTTTGTACTGGGAACCTATACCTAACCAGAACACCCCAACTCCCAGGGCATATCAACAACCAAAAATCTTTCAGACTAAAATTAGTGTATTTCAGCATCAATTCTCAACAATTCCTGGAATCAAAGAATTCCCAGGCCTACATTATTTAAGCTGTGCTGGGAATATTTAATCTCATGCTTAAATCTCACAATTTAATTTACTTTACTTGGACTCAAGTCCACCCTGAAATTCTGAAAAAAAAAAATAAAATTCACCAGGGAATAATTTTTAAAAATAAATTTTAAATAAGTTAAAGCTTTGTCAAGTTAGATGCCCAGCTCATGTGCTTGAAAATGTACCAGAAGTCCCAATATCTGAAATGGGATTGATTTCAGCAAAGAAAAGTGAACCAGAGTTAAGGCAGCTGGATATTAAGTAGTCTTATTTACTTTATTGAATAAGATGTACTCAAAAAAGCCTAAGGGCTTTTTTTTCTTCTTTCTAGACAGGAATAAAGTTATTCCCTACAGGTGTCACATTTGTAGACTGGAAATCTTGATGTTACTTTCCAGACAATTCTTCCTTAAGTAGCATTTTATCCTGAAATATGTTCAGACTTTGAATTTTACAAAAATCTGACCCAATTTTGTCATTTTTAATACTAATTTATTGGGGTTTTTTTAATGACTACCAGTTTCTGCTCCATGTTGGGACAGAAACAAGTTAAAAACCATCTTTTATCCTGTCACCTCTCTATCCAGGAGCAAGGAACTCCAGCGCAGACTTCCAAAGAAATACCAGCGATGCCTTGGGTTTTAGCTTTTATATTTTCCAGATTCCCTGCTGCTTGGTGTGTAACTCTGAAACTTCATGTTAGGTGTCAGTGAGTTCTCTTCACAGGGTAGTGACAAAACAATCCCTTCCCAGCTAGAGAATCAAAGACATCCAGTACCCAAAAATCAGAAACAACAGCAAGGGAAGGGGACAAGCCAGGGGCTGAGACTTCATAGCCTGGGGCTGTGGTTGGATAATTGACCCCAATTTGTAGATGAACCAAAACTTATAAAAGTGTAAAACTCGTGACCATGATCCATCTTGGATTCAACCTGAGTGCAGCCCCACCCAGGCTCTTGCACTGCCCAAAGTGAATCCTTTCAATAAATTCCTATTTTATTCCTTCTGCTCTGCTTAGTCTCTGTTCCAGGCCAGCCTTTCCAGGCATCACTAGGACAAGCTCTCCAATGCTACAGAAACAGTGTAGAACATTCAGACAGTTTATTTTCTGGAGCCTTTACTCTGAGATTCACAAAAAATTTCTAAAATAAATTCAGCTGGGCTTTATCCTGTCCAGCCATGTAGCAGAGTAGAAGCCCAATTCTGGAAATCTCATACCTGAAACATGACATCCATCAGGTCTGTGACTGCATAAAGATGGCAATTAATCTTTTGTTGAAAGATATTTAATTTTGCTGTCTTGAGGTGTACAAAATTTGATTTATATTCAGAAAAATTTGAGCTATCTTTTCCAAGGCATAATCTGGATTTTATTCATTAAATGAATGAAATGACACAATGTCCTTTCCAAGCATGAACTGCTGTTTAAGTGCTGTGATTTGCTCAAAGAATACTCAATAAATACTTTATTATAGTTTCTGGACTCTAATTAGCTGCTCACAGCAGGCTGAATCTCTGTGACTACGTTTGTCCAATGGTCAAAATCCCATTATAACAGGTCATTTATATACAGGAATGTAAATTGTGTTTTCATCATAGCCCCTCCACCACAAAATTAAAAAAATAACTCATTCATTAGCAATTACCAGCTGCTGATACACAGGTTTTTTGTGGGTGTTTGTGCTGCAGAAGTCTGGCCAGAAGGATTTAAAGGTATTGACTGAAAGGAGGGGGGAAAAACTGCAGCAACCTGCATCATGTATTATAGATCTCCTGAGAAATCCCAGTGGCAGCCAGGCATGGGAGGTGAAATTTCCTGCTCAGATCCTCATGGAAACAGCTGAGTTGGGCATTCAGAGCATGGAGAGGGAGCAGATTCCCCCAAAGTCAGGCTGACATCAAGGTACAGTAACTGAATATCACCACTCAGTGCAATCCCAGGGGGGGAAATTTGCACTGAATTTCAAACACTTTAATCCACATGTGTGAATTTAAAGTGAAGGTGGTGGAAAAGCAAGGGTAATATTAGATTCTAATAAGCTATTGTGTGAGGGTCTGGAGCTGACATTTCAGCTAAAGAAAGAAAATTCAGCTTCTGGTTATTAAGTTTAAGGTACCAGTTTCAAGACTGTGGAGTCAGGACATTTTATACCTCAATAAAAACAGCTGTCCTACAAGTACAAGCTGCATTATGTTGCCTTAAACCTCCATCATCCAAAGTCATATTAACATCCTAAAAGTAGCTGCAAATAGTGAGAGAAAAATACTTAATAGATCTCAGAATAGAAGTGGGATTTTTAGCAGTGAAAATAAAAACATCTCCACAACCATACAGTGCTCATGAAACTTGCTGTGTCTAATCCTTTTTTTTTACACCATTTGCCATAATTTAAGTGTGAACTGGGAAGTCTTCCAAACTCACTCTAAAGATGTTTCTTGGTTTACTGGGTGAATTCCAAACTGATGATGTTTCAGGGAAGAGGAAAAATCCAAAAATTCAACAGCTCACGGAGCAAAAAGGCAAAATATGTACCCCACTAGAGATGCCTGCAGGTTAAACTGATTACTTAAAGTAGTGTGATCTCATGATTTGGTTCTGGATTTGTCCAAAAGGTTCAGGTTTATTTTCCTTTCCCTTTCCCTGGGAAAACTCTGGCAGAAGTAGTCTTGTGGCACCATTTTTTATTTCCAGGTTTTTACTCAAGACACTCCATAATTACTTGATTTTTCTTTTTTAAGACACAAAGTGGAGACTCTAAATCCTAGTGCCAAGTTTCCCAGCAGAAAATAGTTAATTTCTACTATTATAATTTCTCTACTTTTCACTCAGGATTCTTTTCTCCCTGCATTTCAAACCAGGGACTTTGGTGTGACTGTCAGCTAGAAAATTATCAATTAACTGAGGGAACTCATCCCTTCTCCACAGCTTCTCTCATTAGTGAGAAGAAAAGGACGAGAACAAAAGAAACTTAAATTATTTATCTCCATATTTCTCCATATAGCCAAGATTCAGTTATAAGAAAATGCACACATATCAGTCATGTCATGCACCCCTCAGAGAAATGACATTATTTACAGAGCCTGGGAAATGCCTCCATTGTTCATAATTTTAAATGAGGATGCAATAACATTATTAAACACAGTAATTTTAGTGGAAAATCTGGTCATTTCCTGGCAGAGTCCACTCTTGTCCCTCTTTCCTGGCACCTCCCCACAGGACAGCTGGGGATGGGATGGGATGGGATGGGATGGGATGGGATGGGATGGGATGGGATGGGATGGGATGGGATGGGATNAGCCATTCCCGTTCCTCTGGGAGCCACGCTGGGATGGGATGGGATGGGATGGGATGGGATGGGATGGGATAGGATGGGATGTGCCAACACCTTTCCTCTGGAGCTGCTGAGGCATCACTTTGGCCCCAGGCATGCAGATCTGCTTTGCCACAGGACTGGTAAAAAAGGATGGAAAGGAGAAGGGAAGGAGTTTCACCAGAGACTCTTCCAGCTTTGGAAATATAAATCATTTTTTACTTTCAGCCCTTAAATTCACAAGAAGAGCAGGAAGGAGGATCTATCTGGGAAGCTACAGCCTGACCTTAGTGCCTAGCCAGGATTATGGAACAGATCACCTTGAGTGCCATCACACAGAATTTCCAGGATGGTCAGGGAATCAGACCCAGCCAGCAGGGGTTTAGGAGGGGTAAGTTGTGTTTGACCAACCTGGGCTCCTTTGATGACCAGGTGACCCACCTGGTGGAAGCAGGAAAGGCTGTGGGTGTTGTGTACCTGGACTGCAGCAAGGCTTTGACACTGCCACAGCATTCCCTGGAATAGCTGCAGCCCATGGCTTGGACAGGAGCACTCTTTGCTGGGTTAAGAACTGGCTGGATGGCCAGAGAGTGGTGGTGAATGGTTCTGTATCCAGCTGGGGACAGTCACCAGTGGTGTCCCTCAGGGTCTGTGCTGGGGGCAGTGCTGTTCAGTATTTCTGTTGACGACATGGATGAGGGTATGGAGCCTTTCACTAATAAATCTGCAGATGACACTAAGCTGGGAGCATGGATTTATCTGTGGGATACACATATTGAGAAAGTAGGAAATTACAGCCTGGAAAATATTTCAGGCCAGAGCTTCTCAGCTCTGTTCCCAGCCTGATAAGCTGGTCCAGCTGAAGGCCAGGGAAAATCTCTCCCAGGATGACAACTTGGTCAAAGTAGAGAGGAATTAATAACAAGATAGAACTCCTGTTGTGTGCATGACCAGGCCCTGGGAACGAGGTGTCTTCTCTCTGAACCAATCATCTTTTTCTGCTCTTGGAGTTGGGAGTCATGTTATAAAAACCAGTGTGTTTCTAAATAAACTTGTCT